>CM035431.1:88578317-88768317 GCA_020310875.1 Ceratopteris richardii | reverse complement strand
AGTGTCCCACAGGAAATTGTAGTATATTGCGAGTTTGATATTTTTCTCCTTTTCAGTTCACTTCTGAGTTCAATACATTGTTTTTTTAATGCAGTATGGGTATCATTTCAGAAAACACTCATTTTCAAGTTAATATTTATGTTCATGCCGTTGGGGGCCCTCTTGCTTGACCCAGTTTCTGTTCTCGTTTCCTGTCCCATATTACTATGTTTCCAGCACTTCCATACTTAACAATTCCTAATTTTCCTTTCTTCCTAATGTAGAGATGGAAAGAGGCACTTACCTTAAAAGCCCTGCACACAGTTTTACTATGGTGTACGGAGTTGTGAAGTAAATTATGAAATCACAATAAGAGTTTGAAACTTTGTTGACATCTAATTTCCACTTGTTATGACTGCAGATAGTACCTGATGCAGGGCATTCAGTCAAGGAACCAGGTATAGCAGCAGAGCTTGTTGCTGCAACTGAAGCTTTTAAAGAGGTTCTCAAAATAAAGTGAAATCAGTCAAAGAGCTATTGCTTGTCCATTGTAATTTCGATTGTGCTTCTACAATATACCTATTGTCAGGAGGAGCAGATCGCTGCAAGGCTTTCCTGCTGTTCACAGCAAACTGAAACATTCTTCAGAACATCTGCTCTAACAAAGAATGTCTAATCAGACCATTCTGTGCTAGAGAGAAGCTAGCCATAAATGATTGGGATTTTTTTTTTGCCATTGGGCCAAGTTACCTTGATTAAGCTAAATGGCATGTTCTATAAACCTTTATATGCCCATGAGCTTCAAGCTTTGCAAACAGAGTTCATTATCGTTTCCTTGCATGTCCTTACATCACGATAGAAGGAGAAGACAAGGAATGTGCTCTGCATATAGAACTAAATGTTTTGAATAATTTCAAAATTATTGTATGAAAACTGATTATCTGGATTTTTGGTCTGGAGTGTTAATTTGAATGTTAACCAGGGGCTTCTTCATAACCAAGGCAGAACCACACCTGAAGGCAATGGAGTTCATGACTGTTTTCTGTTGATATGAGGGTGGGTCAAAGAAAAAGGGATATTAATCCGGGGCAAACTTTGGCTTAGCTGGTCAATGGAAACAATACTGTGTGTTTCGTTAGCTATTATACCAACCTAATGGACAAATAGGCCATGTTCTCTTTGTTTACACAAGTGATGTAATTTTCTTAATGATTTCACACATTAAATTTGGTTCGAGCACAACAAAGGGCACTCACATAGGGTTATTAAGATTCCAAGCTTCTTTGGTCTTGTTCTTAGCCAGCCTCTCAGCTCATCCACCTCTTCCATCCTACGTCAGTTCACACCAGAAGCCAAAATTTCATCCATTACCCCTCATCTTACCTCCCTTTTGTTTCTCAGCTCCTTCTCTCACCCATAACCATCTTCTCATGCTTCTTCTTTCCTGAACCCAGTACATCTGGTAAGCTTCTGTAGATTGCGAACTTCAATCCTGAACCTAGAAGAGGGCTATATTGGATTAGGATTCAGAAGGAACAAGACTTACTTCAGATAGTCAGATTGAGAGAAAGGTGGTCAGCTCGGCCTTGGAAATTCGTATGATATATGTACAGGCTTCATATGCATGCTTATGCCATATACTCTCAACTTCATATGTAATGAGATTCTTTATGTATTCTCTTATCAGTAGCTTATTCATTACTAAATGTTTGTGAACTTATCTTTGTTTGTGTTTCTTTCTTTTCATTTGGAAAAGTTTGTCTTCTCTATTCTATCTATCATTATATTTGAACTTTAACATAGTTTGCTACCTATTCTATCCATTATGATTGGCCCAACATTTATGAGCTTGAACTAATGTAGAAACAAACATCGAAGTGGCGAAGGAGATGTTCAATAGCAAATTACATCCTCGAGTTGAACAATTGACCAATTGGACCGGTTGACAGGAATACTGTACGTTTATGCGATTGCATAAAGACAATGTCTTGACAAAATATAGTCGTCGATTCTTCCTTGCTTATGAACTTGTGGTATCTTGAAATCGGTTAAAAAACATTATTTCGTAAAGGTCGAGAGTTTGAGAATTATGAGAACGAGTGGTTTTTAGTGATGTAAATGTTGACGAGAAAAGCAGATTGAGTGAATCAGAAAATGATCTGATGAATATGCATGCACGAATGAAACATGTTGAACCAATCTTAAATGCATGAAGCATAGAGCAACAAATTACTAGAAATTGCATGCATGATTAAAATAGACAAAAACTAAACATGAAAACGAACAGCAACAAAATTATTAAGTCCAGCAGCTGATCGATTGACAGTTGCGTCGATACTAAATGTTGAATAGATGACGCTCGAACCTAATAAAAGAAAGCGTAGGTAACAAATGCGATGACGATTTGGTGAAAGACATGAATTGAACGAATTATTGATGGAGAGTTTATAAAGAATTTGACTACCTATGATACATGCAAACTTGAGTATCTATGACTTGACCATGCATGCAAAGTCGACTCTTATTATGTGAGCCTTCAAAGTTGTTTTGATCTTGTTTTCAATTTGAAGGTTTGAGGCCAGTTTTTTTCGTTCTGAATCTAATCTCTTTTTAAGTTTGATTAATAAGCTTTGAATCTGTTGGAGCTAATCACGTTTTCATGGTTATGAAAGAAGCTTGAGTTTCCAAACGTCACAGGTCGATCAACAGAAAAGAAGATTCCGGAGTTGTATTTTGTAAAGCGAATGCCTATCTTGGTTGCTGGTTGGATTGGTGGCTTGCTTCACTTGAGAATGGAATTTGTAGCTTTGAGATCTCGGTGACCAGAGTCAGTCTGTTCTTATTCATTGAAGCTCCTGAATCTAGCGAGTCACGAACAACTTCTTAACGCCGAATGCATTATTGAACCATATATTTGTTTATATACAAAAACTAGTGACTGCTCAGTATTCATGTATGGTGGAAGGCAGCCACAAACAAAGGCAGATTTACCAAGAATCGAGTAAATCCGTCATGAATTGCCTCAATTTTCCTCGAAACGCCATGAACCTCCAAGATCCATCATTGAAGTCTTGAAAATCACTTAGACATGATGTGAGGTCAGGAAGACCTCCACCAAGAAAAGCTGTGAATCATCAAAATGATGACCAAAAGCTTCAAGGTGAAGAAAACCATCACTACCAAAAGGATGCCACCACAAGCACGATCATCATCTGAAACCTCCAAGAAGAAGACCATCGACATCACTAGGAACACTGCGATGCCATGTAGAGTGCACATGGAGCAAAAATGGAGGGCATACACAATGGAAGTATGGAGCACAAAAGAGTGAATAGATCATGGAAGAGAATGTATTAGAGTGAGCTTGTCAAGAGCATGAAGAGAGCTCCCACGCTTCTACTTGAGTGTACAATGGGGGTGGCGCCCTCAATAAATAGATTCTGGAAGAGGTTTTTACAAATTATCTTAGATAGGATAAATATTCTTGTAACGGGCACAAGTACACAAGAAAAAAGCAAATAACCCTAATGTAAAGAAAATAGTGTTGTAGAATGGGGATGCATTCATGCACATATAAATATAGATTTGTGAATTGATGGGCATGGCTAGGATTTAATCCGTCCTTTAAGTGTTTCAAACCTTAAGTCAAAATTCTTTTTTGAACCATTGAAGTCGTCTTGATTGAAATTTATGAATGAATTCTCCAAGAAGCGTGTCATGCATGGAATCACAATGTTGATCTTAAGCTTGAAGCAACAACCTTCTGAGAAGATTAAGCCAATTATCATGAGGTTTGAACAAGATGTGAATAATAGATCCCTTGCAAAGGAACTTCCATCCTAATCCAAATTAATTTTTTATTTGTTTGATAAATTAATGAACCAATATGGGTATCTTTTTGACTTGTGCACTTCAATAATTGGGAAATTATTGGCGGGCATATAAAGGAATCTATGAATTTACAAGGTAACTCTAGAAAGGATCTCTAGTTGTTGAAGGAAGATGATAGGACTTGAC
This sequence comes from Ceratopteris richardii, assembly GCA_020310875.1. Classification (NCBI taxonomy): domain Eukaryota; kingdom Viridiplantae; phylum Streptophyta; class Polypodiopsida; order Polypodiales; family Pteridaceae; genus Ceratopteris; species Ceratopteris richardii. The sequence goes on along the minus strand of CM035431.1, from coordinate 88,764,321 downwards.
TTCCTTTATAGGTGCTATATGTTTTGAGTCTTGTCAGATCATCAAAGAGATCCCAAAGGAAATTATTAAGAACCTAATCTATCCAGATACTAGATATTTCGAGTCTTTTAAGATGATCAAAGAGACTCGAAAGGAAATTGCTTAGAACTTAATACTTAGTGTGGATTGGACAACAAAATCATGCCAATAACACCACGAGGCGAGAGAAATAAACTAAAAGACTGTGTATATGAGTAGAATAAATAGATATCCATATAAGACAACCTACCGAAGGGATTCTTTTCGACTTAGGGAGTCTTATCATTGATGTGAATTTTATTAACAACAAACCTACTTTAGGACAATAAATTCCACCTTCTATGATTGTTATGGTAGTAAATATTTATCTCTAAAAGAAAATCAAGAGATGGCCTTGATACTACTTGTTTCAAGGAAGAAAGAAGATACTAAATCATTCTTTGAAGGGAATTCTTATTCCTAGTATGATCAAACACTATCATTTTGGGTTTCATCCTATAAAATCAACCTAAAACTAGTGATGAAATCAATAAGAAGCATGCAAATGGATAATACGTCTTTTATGTACATCATGATCAAAGATATTCTTGCAAAAAGAACTAACCTAGGGATTTCGCTAGAGGAACTTTCCATAGATGCAAGAAGAATCATTTTGTGAAGGACTATTTTCTAGTATATGATTTCCATCTACCATGAAATCAGAAGTATCAAGCATTGCCTATATGTATGTCCTTTTACTTGTCGTAGTCATGACTATATTGGTTTTATCAAGAGAACAACTCTTTATCCATTACATTTATGGTTCGTGCATACCTTGTTATCCCTCCCATCTCTTAGTTGGTTTTCCAAGCTATCGATCAACATTATAAACATAAACTTGTTTACCCTTTTATCTATCATGTTGATGTTTTCTTATCATGAGAGGCGTAAAACATTCCAAAAAGGTTGGTTGCGAGATAGTTCTGATGATTTCAATACCTTAAAAACCTATCCAAATGATATGATTTACAAATAAATGTTAGCTCAAAAAATCCAATTCAAATAATGAGGGTGATTGGGATTCCTTTGAATGTTACTTCTCTGGCTGAAGCAAAAGAAATGAAGAGAAGAAACAGAAGTCCTTAGTGGTGAGATGAGAGATTAATAGCTTACCATGTAGGATGACATCGAAAACTAGAAGACAATGATCATAGAATGATAAGAGGGAAAGAGTAAATATCACATGGTCCATGAAGGTCAAAGAGTTGGAGGAAATTTCACTCAATCACAAAAAGAGATAAAACAACACTCATGAGCTCCATGGGCCAAGCAAGGAACAACAGTTTGTGGAAACAAGAAAGTCAATTATTATCATTCAATATGCTAAAGATTAACCTAACTTTAGATTATTTTAGAGGTGCTAGTGGGGAAAGTAGAAGATTATTATGAACAAGAGAGGCAAACATTTCCATGCCCGCATGATACATTGAATTTAGGGTTATGGATATCCTAGATAGTGGAGTAGGTGTAGCTAGAGCAATCTCCTACCCATGGGAAAAAAAATGGGGAAAACCAACCTTGAGATCCACAAAGATGAAGCTCTAATTAGCATATGGCCATATTGAAATTCCCCTAAGAGTACTAGAAGGCATATTTATGCATCAACTCAAGTTAATTGATAAGTGAGGATTTCAAACTAGGAGTAACAATTAGAATAAGCATAAGTGATTACTTCCATTGTGATGCATCACGATCATTATTTTTTTCCATTCGATAAAGAGTGAATGGGCATTCTTTTGAAAGGTCCAATGGAGCTTTGTGATTCATGGTGGTGGTTAACTTCATATTTTAAAAGTGGCAAGGAGGGATGAGATACAAAGGAAAATACGATATTAGGGAAATTTTGTTGCTAGAAAGTGAACTATGGAGAATCCTTACTATGTATCCACACATTTTTAAGAAACAATATTGAACCATGTGATTGGATAAAGATTTTTTCCACTCTAGACATTGTAATGGATATGAAATATCTTAGATAGTGTTTTGATGGTGTTGGGTATTTTGTGTTGCTCAATTTCCATCCATTAAAATATAAGGAGATCACCAAGAAGGTATGATATCCATGAAAGATGAAGAAGATATATTTCACACATGATGAGGAGATGAAATCACACCAAAATCTCTCAATTAGAGGAATAAGTATGTTAATATAGGGATTTAATGTCATGGGATTATACTTATAAAAAAAGGTTTTGACAAAGAATTATGTGTGCATTGCATCATAATGTAATTAGATGAAATGAATATCATACATTTATATCGGTTTATATTCAAACATGATTAAGGAAGAGATAGAGAAGGTTTTAATTCCATGATTATTCTATAAGATAGATTGTGCTAAATGCATATTATCCACAATGATCATATTAAAGAAACTGAAAAGGGTAAATGGAGCCATAAATGGAGACAAATAAATTTGAATTTTGTTGGAAAGAGTTCTAGGGAAAGAATTATATGGATTTTTGGACGATTCATAGGTAACCAACTAGCTACACTTGAGGAAAACTAATACAAAATCAAACTTCATATAGGTTCAAGAGACTTTGAATTGAGGTGATGTCATTTGATTTAACCAAATCCCCACTTTCCAAAGGATATTGTGCCATTTCTTTGAAGAGTTGATTAAGGATACTTAGGAATTATATGAAAAGGATGTATGCAAAACTCTATATTAAGATTAAAACATATTTATTAGATGAAAAAAATATTTAGGATTTACCTAGCATATTAATTATGCATCAATTTGGAGAAATATACATCTATGATTAGAACACGAAAGAAATCATGGCATATGGCTTTCAGGAAAAAGATTTTTATTGTAATAGATAGAACCAATTAAGCCTTATCTACCAACGGTCAGTGCTACTAAGGAACACATTACTTCATGGGAATTCTATTGATATGTTTTGATAGTAATGTGTTCGAATATAGTTAGAATTGTTGAGGCACTTTTTTTCTTTTTTAGGATGTTTTTTGTCCCCCGGCTTATATATATGGTTATAGCCCTAGTGGGAGATGTATCTTTGTACATTTCACTTGGTACGACAATCAATGTTGTTTTTTTCTCCAAGCATCTTCTTCCTTATGCTGTTCGCGGCTTTACTAGTCCTCAAACTCCAAAAATTGGTAGCATAGAAAGTTCTTGCTTTCTTTGGGGCATTGTTGAAACCCTTCTAGTCAATCAAACAAAAATTGGTGAGCATACTTCGGGTGATTAGGATTTCAAAACTATTTGGTGTTGTGGCATCAAGATGTGATTTGAGCTCGTTTTGGCCTCCAAATATATTGTCATAGTGATTGCACAAGCAATTTTATCCTTAAACATATATGCAATTTTTGATTCGACACTACAAGCACCTCAAAGTCTACTACATGCCTAGTGGAGATGGATTGTGTATTTATCTTCAACATTTTCAAGACACAACCAATTTTTTGCATCAAGGTATTTAGTCACTAGGCATGGCATATGTTGGATGTTGTGGATAATTTGGATGGTTCTATTTACCCATTGTGGGCATACATGAGGCATGATATTGGTAGAAAAAGGCTTATGAAATATTTTGTAGGGTGTTGAAAAACAACCTAGTACACCTAGAAATAAAGTGATTGAAGTGATGCAAATGGTGTAGAAGATGATGATCTTCAATTTCTTGATCATGCGATAATTCCCATTGCACCTACTATGGAACAACTTCATTGGGATGGCAGAGATGCATAAGCACATGATTGATAAGTTTGTCCATCAAACGTTCCATTATCCCTCACATTCACTCAATGCAAAAGAACAAAAGATGCTAGGGATACTCTTACAACACTATATGTGGCAAGAAATGAGGATCATGTTGCTTACCTTTGGAAAGAGTTGAGTGAGCCTATGAATGAAGGAGATTCATTGGACACATTTTTGAAAAAGATCAAGGATTTGAAAGAACAAGTGATTTTTAATCACGAAATTTTACTTGATAATTTAATTTTGGAGACTCTTCTGAATGTTGTTTCAGACTCTTATCACAGTTTCACCTCTACTCTTTGGGTAATGATGAAACGAAATCTAAATTCCTCAATCTTTCACGAGTTTGTCGTTGTTTTGTTGTAAGAAGATCAATCTAAACAAAATAGTTCAATTATGTGTTTTATAGATCAAGATTTCATAGCTACTGAGAAGGGAAAAGGTAAATCGAGTTGGTCTACTAGTAAGAAAAAATTTGTTAATGCTACACAATCAAACAAGGAAGAAAATATGATAAGAAAACAAGAAATTAGAAATAGTTTTGCAAGTATTATAAGGAAAATGGCATATCTTTAAGATTTGTCCTCAACTGTTTGTAGAAGAGGCAAAGAAGGAGGAGATCAAAATGGTTGTTGCAAAGACCTATACACCTAAAACAAAGTCTGTTGACCTTGTTCAGAATGAAGGATGGTTGTTTACTACTCATTGAAGCTATGCCCCATCTTCTCATGAGGATTGCATGTTTGTAGTAAACTTGGATGTTTGGTACTTTGATAATGGCGCAATCAAACATATTACCACATAGGATAATTTCTTCACTTCATGTTAGTCTGTCGCTATAGGGAATACTGTCACATGTGCTAACAAATTCTCTTATCCTATCATGGGAGTTTGAAAGATTATTCTCACTATTTTATGTGGTAGTTCTTTTACATTCATAGATGCCTTATATGTGTGAGGGATCAAGAGAAAGCTGTTATCTATTACAACGCTAGCTAACCTTCACTCAGTTGATGAAAGATGTACAATTTATGATCTCTCAATGGTGATGTTATCATTGATTTTAGAATTTTATTTCCTGGGCTATATAAGCGCATAGATTATACAAATTATGATAATGATTTAACATGTGTAGTTTGTAATTCTTAGGCTAAGACATGTATGATACTTTGCTTCCTCTTTTTATAGGTGGACAGTCTAGTGCTGGTCCTAATGAGGGGCAACTTCTTAACCTTTGCAGGTTTCATGTGATGATGCAAATCATTCCATTTCTGATGTAGATTTACATGATGCACTTGTTGATGAGAGAGCTGATATTGAGCAGACAAAACCTATGCCAAAATTGCTTGTGCAGACTTTGCATGATAACAAATTAGATACACCTCTATCATATCGTAATCATTTAGGCTCTCATAGTGCCTCTTTTGCATCAAATTTCTACGCTATGGCTGCATCTAGTCTCTGTGATGAGAATGAGCCTGTTTCGTTTGATGAAGCATAAAATTCAGAAAATTGGATGGCTGCTATGCAATCTGAATATGATGCTATAATGAAGAATGGTACTTGGTCTTTATGTGACTTGCCTCCTGGCAAGAAGGCCGTTGGGACTAAGTGGGTAAACAAGCTGAAGCATAAACTTGATGGTACAGTTGACAGGTATATGGCTAGGCTTGTTGCAAAAGGTTATGATAGGAAAGAGGCAATGATTTTGATGAGACCTTTGCACCTACTTGCTGAATGACTACTGTTCATAGCATTTGTGCAGTTGCAGCTCATCATGGTTGGAATGTACATCAGTTGGATATCAAAACAACATTTCTGAATGAGGACTTGCATGAAGAAGTGTATGTTTTTCAGCCCCGTGGCTTTGTGCAGAAAGAGCATGAGAACAGGGTGTGCAGGTTAAAGAAGGCATTATATGGCTTAAAGCAAGCACCACGTGCTTGGTATGAAAAGATACATGCCTATCTAATTGCACACGGTTTTCAGAACAGTCAAACTGAAAACACCTTATATGTTAAGCGTGCTAATGATGCAATTTGATCATTGTGGTTTATGTTGATGACATGTTGCTCACTGGTCCTCATGAGAGGCATATTGCTGATTTTAAGGCTGATTTGTATGCCTTCTACTCCAGATGTAGTCAGAATTACATTTTCTAGAAGTTTTAGAGGATGTTCTACATGACCATTTACTACTTGTAACTTCTTTGTGTTGGCCTTAATGTTGGTTTTCCCCATTTTTCTCCAATTTCTTTGGTAGTTATTCCTACTCCAGCACCAATGTCTAATATGGCTTTGGTCATATAACCTCTAAAGGTAATTGGGAGACATGTGTTTCCTTCATCACCCTCACTAAAATGTCCTACTTTTTCCACAAGTATTTTAATAGTTGGTGCTTCTTCTGTCTTCTTTTCTTGGGTTGTTATACTTTGTTCCTTCAAATTCAAATAGGTGGATAATTTATTCCACAAGTGGGGCTTTACTTGCAAAAGTTCCTCTAAGTTCAAACAACAATGGACTTTAGCTTGAAGAGTAGTTGACACTTCCTCAGGAATTCTCTTCTCCTTGTATCTTAACGTAGGGACATGGAAGAAATCAGACTTTTGTTCAAATTCGCCCATATAGTTTGGAAGTGCAGTCAAACTAACTGCTTCCTTTCTTTCTTAATCATGGTTGGTCAAATCGTGTGAGCTTACTTCTTGCTCCATCACAGGTTGGCTTACAAAAGCATATATTTTAGTGAAGGGATGGATCTTGTCTCTATTTTTTCTCCACCTCTCTTCTTGAAATTCGCCCCATAAGTCAGATGGCCAGTTGGCTTCTACTTCAGGGATAACTGAGTCTATTTCTTTGGTCTCTTTCTCCAACTTTTCTTCAACTTCCTCAATTGGTTCTTGCTCCTTTTGCTTTGAGTTGAAGTTTTATGAGCATTCCTAAAGTGCCTCTTTGAATTCTCATCTCAAGAATGTTTGTTGTCGATTGTTCTAGCATAACCTGAGCAATTTCAATTAAGTGTTTACATATTTCTAATATTTCTTTCTCTAGATCTCCTCTGGGATAACATTGGTCATGTTGCTCTAGACTAGGTCTTGTCTCTATTTTAGACTGATAAGCTTTTTACCACATTTGCAACTCTTTAGGCATAGGATGTGCTAGAATTGATCCTCCCTAGTCCTTTGTTTTTGCAATATTTTGCTTGGTTGGGCTGATTTGGTTAGGTTCGATATGTGGTATAGATTTCTACTTCTCTTTAGCCAACTTCTTAATCCACTTGTTCTTTATTTTCTCTCATATAGATTTCCATTTGTGAGCTTTCTTTTTCCTTATGGTTTCTAAAAATTCTTATGGGTCTTCTGCTACTTGAGGTAAGGATTCTTCATCTTTCTTGCACCCAAGATTATTAGGTCCTTTATTCTCAAGATTTTCTTTGGGTCCGGCTCTTGTGATGGCTTTTAAGGTCATGGTGTATTCTTGTGACTACTTGAGGATTCTATTACTTTGATCACATTGATCTAAGTGGTGGAAGGTACTTTAGAGGGATTTTTTGGACAATCCCTAAACACATGTTCTTTCCCACAATGACTGTAATATCCTTCTCATACCTTATGAGGTGGTGGGTGATAGGGCATTGTGCATTCTCTTATGAAGTGGTCTCTTCCACATTTATAACATGATCCTCTAAGTGCAGGTTATCACCAGACTTAGTAGGGTTCAAATGACTCTTCATATCATCAACTAGGTTATCCTCTAGATCTATGCACTCTCTAAGGTAGTCCTCCAGGGATTCTAAATGTTTCATGTATACCAAGGTTATCAGGTTTTTGTTATTCAATCCATCCAAGAATAATGATATCATCTTTTGTTGGGTAGGTGTTTCTGCCATCAGACAATAATCCACATATTGATTGAATCTTCTGGCTTCCAATCTTACGAATTTATTGGGTGCTTATTTGAAGCTATGAATCAAGGAAGAGGTATTATGTTTGATTCCTCTCTTTGTGAATTCACCAATGAATTCATCCAACTATTTGTCTATATTAGAAAATCAGTTGGGATCCAAGGGTTGAAACTAGGTTAAAGTAGTTCCAATCAATGTAATTCCAAAAGACTCATATTGAATAAAGAAATCATCGGCCTGTTCTACTCTCAACACTTGTTTAAATTCTACCATGTGATCATATGGGTCTCTTGACCCATCATAATGGTTTCTTAGGCATTTAGCTACTTGATAAGGCCTTAGTCTTCTACCCACTTCAGGAGGTCGAAGTCCTCTTCCTTGTGGATGTCTTAAAGAAAAGGGATTTTGGTTCATCGTCTCACTTCTTGTGTGAGTTTGGGGTATTGTACTGACATTTGGCATAAAGAAGTGAACATGTGATTAGAGTGGAACACTTTGGTGTCTAGATTGCCCTATGAAGGGGTTTTCCTAGTTTAGTAGTTATCCTTGAGGATTGTGAACATGGTTGCTTCATCCCTTGGAGGAATATTGGCAAACACAAGTATTGTAGTCTAGATCTCTCCAAATCGGTAACCACCCAATATCTTTGTTTGTTTTGATCCACATAAGTGACTCTTGAAGAGTCTTTATGCAACTCGTAGATGGTAGCAAGATTAAATCAAATCATGCAATTCATAGATCGTAGCTTCCCATTATGGGTGAAGTGGCTTGCAATAATTTATCGGTTCTAGCTATTAGACAAAAATCCATCAAATCATCATATTGAGGGATCCTATCTCCTCCCCAAATATTCACTACTATTGATCTTCTTCTTGGGGTCCTCATGGGTTCTCTATTGTCAGTCCCAATGAGGTTATTTGGTTCCTCACTTTCTCCTTTTTTGTTGATCCTATCAGGATGCTATATCACTAAGTATAATTGCCTCATTTGTCCATGTAAAATCCTCCCTCAAATTTCATAGCTTTTCTATGCAAAACTTTAGAGTCAGTCGAGTTCCTAATTCGCATCACAGACTATTGAGTCCATGTAAGTATATAGGAACTCCATGCAAGTTTGTAGAAACATACTGTAATGAAGTTCTATATTTCCTTCTATCAAAGAAATGAGCTTTGTCAAATGCATAGAGCTATGCATGTCTTTAGAGGCTATGATTAATTCACCTTGTGAACCACTAGAGGTACATGAGTAAGTGGAGTGAATACTTCTTTGAGTTACACTCCTTGCAGAGGATATCACACTTCCTGAGATCCCTAGGACAAGTCTAGATTGTAGGTTCATTCAAAGTCTATGGGCCTTTTCACGTTTTGTAGCCCTAAGATCTCTATCTTCACTCTTGAGTATTTTCTAGATTCTAAGGAATGGCTTTAATTCAAGCTTGAGCAGTACAATTCCCAAAATTTTAGTGCTAATTCAATTAGGGTTTGCTCAATTCATGATACTTGATACTCAAGATTTCCATGATACATGATGCTAATATTTGACAATATGATACTCGAATACTTAGGGGAAGACACAATACATGATACAAGGCTAGACACGATACATGACAGTGGATCTTCCATGATATGATACCTGAGTCATGATACAAGATAAGACACCATACACGATACTTCAAGGGGTGATGCATGATACTAGGGGCACATGATGTGATATATGATACTTTGGATCCAACTGATACACAATAACAACCTCAAATGATACTATACTTATCGGAAATTTTTAAGATATACAATACGCCAAGATCATTGACACACGATACTTGAAAGTATCGATGATACATCATGCTTGACTTGCATGATGATGGCCAACTAGGCAATACATGTTACAAAGTATTGCGATACAAACTAGGAGTAAGGTATTGATGATACACGATACCTACCATGATACTAGGGGCACATGATGTGATATATGATACTTTCGATCCAACTGATACACAATAACAACCTCAAATGATACTATACTTATTGAAAATTTTTAAGATATACAATACGCCAAGATCATTGACACACGATACTTGAAAGTATCGATGATACATGATGCTTGACTTGCATGATGATGGCCAACTAGGCAATACATGTTACAAAGTATTGCGATACAAACTAGGAGTAAGGTATTGATGATACACGATACCTACCAAGTATTGTTGACACACAAGAATTTGGTATCATGGTACCAAACTCAATTGGTCAGGATACTTGGACTTTTACAAGTCCAATTTAGAATTTGTTTGTTGTTGTGAGTTCCTTGTGCTCTCCTTGTTACCCCTACGTGCGTATAGCCTGAAAATACCTTGATTTTCACCCAAAACATACCTCACAATACTTACGTGGTGTCATTTCACCCCATGTGAGTGATCAAGCATGAAAATGATATTTCCATAATTAAGAGCCTCAATTAATATCTTTATCATATTCTAGCACTAAATTCCCACTACAAGTTGAGTTTTGTGCAATGCAAGCTCTAGCGATACTAATCGTTATGTGGGTTCTCCATGACACCCATAATTAACAAGTGAGTTAGAATGTGGTAGTTTTGGGTTTTGTTCACTAGTCAAGGTCAGTGATCTCAAGAGAAGATGATTTTTTTTTGGTTTTTTGAAATGTTGGTTGACCTAACTTAATTCTCAGCTCTCTAACCTAATTCCTCAAGGAAATCGATGGCGATGCACCACAATGTGCTCTCCTTCTCGAGAGCTTTGCGACGATATGCTCGGAGTAGAAAACTGAGCTCCTAAGGTCACACACAGTATTCGGCACAGAGGCTGGAGAATATGCAAAAAACACAGTACACAGGGAGCTCGAAGATAGACTTCTTAGGTCTTACAAATGCGGTCGAACTTACAGTCTGTGACTGGCCAGACCACTATATGTTTTAATAAAGAACATATACAAAGAAGTGTCCCGTGGCCATTTGGCCTTTCACATGGACACTAATGGTAACAATGTCCCACTAAAGGCCAACATGGCCAAAGTAAGTATGGGAGAAAAATAACGAATGATAAAGAATACCTGAGTGTAAGTATACAAACTATACCTCCCACCTGATGGGCATGTTACACAGTATACAAGTGACTATGTAAGATCAAGAATCAAGTAACCCCCATCAAGTGACAACAGTGTCGAAAGCTATCCTGTGGTAGAGCTTTAGTCAAAGCATCTACAACATTATCTCGAGTGTGAACCTTCTCAAGAATAATGTGCTCAATGGCTAAGCAATCTCTAATGAAGTGATACCTCACCTCAATGTGCTTGGTCTTTGCATGATAGACAGGATTCTTAGCCAAAACAATGGCACTCTGACTATCACTGAGCAAGCGAGGTACATGCTGATGTAAACCCATATCACAAGCAAGACAAGAAAGCCAAAATGCTTCCTTACATGCCTCACTTGCTACAGCATACTCTGCTTCTGTGGTGGAAACCGCTGTACATTCTTGAAGATGAGATCTCCAAGAGATAGCACCTCCAGCAAAATGAAAAATGTACCCTGATGTAGACTTACGATTGTCTACACAACAAGCATAATCCGAATCTATGTAACAAATAATGGATGCTTTCCCTCTACCTAAGCATAGACACTTGTCCTAAAATCATCTTGACCGCTTCCCAATGTTTCTTGCCAGGATTAGACATATATCTGCTCACAACTCCCACTGCAAATGCAATGTCTGGTCTCATAGCTACCATAGCATACATGAGACTACCAACAGCAGACTGATAGGGAATTTTGGTCATGAATTCCTTTTCCTCATCTGATTTGGGGCAATCATCCTTGCTCAATTTCACATATGTGGGTAAAGGTGTACTCAATGCCTTTCCACCCTGCATATTGAACCGGTGAAGTACTTTGGATATGTACTCACTTTGAGACAAGTATATGCATCTTTTACTCCTATCACGAGTAATACGCATGCCAAGAATATATTTGGCATCCCCCAAATCTTTCATATCAAATGTTTGACTCAATTTCCTTTTGAGAACTGACAAATTGTAAGAGGACTTCCCAGCAATCAACATATGATCGACATAAAGTATCAAGCATATCAAGCTGCCATCTGAGCATCTCTTTGTGTAGAGACAATGATCCTCATTGCTTCGTGAATAGCCTTGAGGCTTCATAAAAGCATCAAACTTTTGGTACCATTGTCTAGGGGACTGTTTAAGTCCATAGAAGCTCTTCTTGAGCTTACAAACTAGAATTTCCTTGCCAGGAACTACATAACCCTTTGGGTGTTCCATATAGATCTCATCTGTAAGATCTCCATGCAAGAAAGTTGTTTTCACATCCATTTGGACTAACTCTAAGTCCTCCATTGCAACGAATCCAAGCAACATGCGTAGGGTAGTCATCTTGACCACTAGAGAGAAGATTTCCTCGAAATCAACACCATGTTGCTTAAAACCCTTTGCAACAAGTCATGCTTTATACTTTGGAGAAGCACTATCTGATGTGAATTTCAGCTTATATACCCATTTACAAGGTAAAGCTTTCCTGCCATTTGGCAAAGGTACTAAATCCCAAGTACCATTCTTGTGAATAGAATCCAACTCACTCTTCATGGCACACTCCAGATGCCGGTGAGCAAGAAGGCTCACCGCAATCTGTTAGCATAACAAAATCTAAACATGGAACATATCTATCAGGTGGATGTGAGACACATGTAGAACGTCTCAATGGTTGCTAAAGAGGAACATGTGCAGACTGATCTGAATGGACATTCTCTTGAACATCCCTATGTGTAGCATTTTTATGCATGCTAACCGGACGACTAGTATCCTCAAACACATCTCTTCTCACTTCAACCTCCTTAATGGGCTGTTTATGCATTTTAGACTCATTAAAAATGACATCACTTTTTTGATCACTGACCGTGTTTCAGGATCCCATAAACGATATCCAAATTGTCCTTCTCTACCATATCCAAGAAAAATGCATTTCTTTGACTTATGGTCCAACTTTTGTCTAAGATTCTTAGGTATATGAAGATATGCTTCACACCCAAAAGCTCGAAGATGATCATAATATGGTGGCTTCCTTGTCCATAACTCTTGTGCCACTTTTAGACCTTTGGCAGTACTAGGTGAAAGGTTAATCACATGAATTGCAGTCAATACTACTTCTGCCCAAAAACCTTGTGAGAGGTTTGCATGATGCAACATAGAGACTACTCTATCTTGAATAGTTCTATTCATCCTGTCAGCTACACCATTCTGTACTAGGGTATAAGGAGCTATAAACTCTCTACGAATCCCTCTAGACTGACAAAAAAGGCTGAATTCATGTGAGGTAAACTCACCCCCATTATCTGGACGTAAAGCCTTAATCTTAGTTCCTTTTTCAGTCTCAACTGAAGCAAGCCATTTTTTGAAAGTAGGGAATACCTCATCCTTCGATTTGATAGGATATACCCAGACTTTTCTAGTAGCATCACCTATGAAAGTGACAAAGTAAAGAGAACCACCTAAGGACCTAGTGGGCATAGGACCACACACATCTGTATGAACGAGATCTAAAGGCTGAATTGAAGAGTCAATGTGCGTTCTATGCACATTTCTGGTTTGCTTTCCATATTGACAGTGCTCACAAAATGAAAAATCAGAGAAAGATAACACAGGTAAGTAGCCAGAACGAGAAAGATTTTCCATTGCACTACGAGATATATGGCCCAAACGACCATGCCAAATACAATCCATAGGCTGTTCAGTAAGAGCTAACAAGTTTTCTTTTTGTGATACAAATAAAGGATAAAGTGAGCCAAATTTGCTTCCTTTTGCAATAACCATATTGCCCTTTGATATACGAAAAGACTGAGCATAGAAGACCACCTTGTAACCAAGGTCGTCAAGTTGAGCAACTGATATCAAACTGCGTGATAACTGAGGTACATGGCGTACATTATGCATAGTAAATTTTGAACCATCAATGAACTGCACAACCACATCTCCAATCCCCACAACATCACACTGGTAAGAGTCACCAAGTCTCACGGTACCAAGAGACTTTGCTGCATAATTAGAGAACCATTCTCACATAGTTACATGGAAAGAAGCACCAAAATCTAGCAGCCAGGTGTGGGAAAAAGAATCAGCCATAAGCGCCTCTGTTGGCACAGTACTGTCAAGTGTCAACACATCATCATCTTTAGAAATAGCATTAATTTCTTCAATCTTCACAGTCCAAGTAGATGGTGTAGGTAACTGTTTAACATTCCCATCAACATTCTGTCCTTTACCTTTAGCATTCTTTAATGCATAACAATCTTTCTTCATGTGTCCTTTCTTATGACAATAATGGCATTCGATATCCCTCTTCCTTGATTTACTTCTACTCTTATTCCGTTGACCATTCTTTTCTTTGTTCTTGCTTCTGCCACGTTGTTGATTCTTTCCTTGGTAAGAATCACGAACATTATATGCATCTCCACTCTGAGTGTCAACCATAGATTTTCTGCGAATCTCCTCACTCAAGGGTGCTCCACATATGTCATCATAGACGAGTTTACCACCACGTGCACTATTGCTAATAGCTATGCAAAACGTATCCCATGATGATGGCAGGGTGCATAACAGCAATACTGCTTTCATTTCATTATCCATATCCAATTTTTGAGCCTGTAACTGAGAGAATATAGCATCAAACTCATTCAGATGAGCAACAACACTATTTGTGTCCTTCATACGAAGATCATATAATTTTCTTATCAGATAGACTTTATTTGATGCCGTCTCTTTTTCATATGTATTGCATAATTTCTTCAAAAGCTCCTCTACACTTTCACAATCTAATACTGTAAAGTAACGATTATCTGCTAGATGCAAGCGAATGGTAGACCTGGACATTTCATCTAACTCATCCCAATCATCTTCATCCATGTCAGCAGGCTTCTTTGAAATTCCATTTATTGGCTTCCATTGCCTCCTTTGAATCAGCACATCTTTTAATCTGATTCTTCCATAGACCAAAGTTTGTGCCATCAAACTTTCGGATCTCAAAATGGTCTTTGCCTTGCAAGTTATAGCTCCTCCTCAGAACACTAGCACTAGACCCTGATCCACTGGATGTGCCTGAGACCTCTGATGCCATGATGGTAGAGAACTGAATAGAATGATAATGGAGCTAGAAGAGTCCGAACACCAACGAATAAGTGTATCAAGGAGTAAATTGACCACTGTATAGTTGCCAAAACCAGAAATCTGAAAAAATTTTGCCAGAGTATCCTCTGCAAAATGAGCGTATGACCAATGTCAAAATATCATAAAACTGCAAGTATTGACATGTTTTCGTGCATAGTGAATCACTAACTCCACTGCATATGACCAGTTACCCAATAGAAGCCAACTAGGCTCATCGAGCACCTATGAACAGCTATCATACATCTCTTATGGCAGGACTGGGTAAGTCTTCCACCTGCATCACCGAAGAGACCCCAAAAACCTGCATAAATTTGCAGCAGATGCTCCCACCAAAACTCAAAACCTCTCGAGAAACCTATAGTTTTACGAGTGTGGCTGAAACATAGCCCCAAAGGTTGATATTTATTGTGAGAGAAGTACAAAGAACACTCTTCTTGATGTTCTTGGACCTGTGTGAAGAGAACTATGTGTGGAAGTACTCCAAAATGGCTCCAAAAGACACCCAAAAATGCTTCAAAAATAGGCTTTGAAAGCAAAGAATGAAGCTTTGAGGGACCAAAACATGTTCAAGGTAATGTCAACCTTAGTCTTTCCCCTTCTTCAGACACCATAAGAGTGTAACTTAGTGGCAATAGATTGCCATGATTAAGCGAGCTCCGGGGGGAACAATACTGGGATGAGTGACCTCCTGGGAAGTACCGGGAACCTCTATATTCCTTGATCGTTGAGGTCCTCCCTCGCGCATAGCCAATGGTGACTTCGGTGACTCGGATGACGAGGTATGCCAAGGTCTATGCCTTGGTCGCCACCTTAGTCGAAAGCCTTGGGGGGGGGGGGGGATGCTTGCTTCGCTTGCACAAAGGGAACAAAGCTTTTGCCTCGAACTGCTCTGATACCAGTGAGGGAAATCGATGGCGATGCACCACAGTGTGCACTCCTTCTCGAGAGCTTTGCGATGATATGCTCGGAGTAGAAAGCCGAGCTCCTAAGGTCGCACACAGTATTCCGCACAGAGGCTGGAGAATACGCAGAAAACACAGTACACAGGGAGCTCGAAGATAGACTTCTTAGGTCTTACAAATGTGGTCGAACTTACAGTCTGTGACTAACTAGGCCACTATATGTTTTATTAAAGAACATATACAAAGAAGTGTCCCGTGGCCATTTGGCCTTTCACATGGACACTAACAGTAACAATCTCCCACTAAAGGCCAACATGT
The DNA here is from genome assembly GCA_020310875.1 of Ceratopteris richardii. Classification (NCBI taxonomy): domain Eukaryota; kingdom Viridiplantae; phylum Streptophyta; class Polypodiopsida; order Polypodiales; family Pteridaceae; genus Ceratopteris; species Ceratopteris richardii. The sequence goes on along the minus strand of CM035431.1, from coordinate 88,748,221 downwards.
CCAAAGTAACTATGGGAGAAAAATAAAGAATGATAAAGAATACATGAGTGTAAGTATACAAACTATACCTCCCACCTGATGGGCATGTTACACAGTATACAAGTGACCGTGTAAGATCAAGAATCAAGTAACCCCCATCAAGTGACAACAGTGTCGAAAGCTATCCTATGGTAGAGCTTTAGTCAAAGCATATGCAGCATTATCTCGAGTGTGAACCTTCTCAAGAATAATGCGCTCAGTGGCTAAGCAATCTCTGATGAAGTGATACCTCACCTCAATGTGCTTGGTCTTTGCGTGATAGACCGGATTCTTAGCCAAAGCAATGGCACTCTGACTATCACTGAGCAAGCGAGGTACATGCTGATGTAAACCCATATCACAAGCAAGACGAGAAAGCCACAATGCTTCCTTACATGCCTCACTTGCTACAACATACTTTGCTTCTGTGGTGGAAACAGCTGTACATTCTTGAAGATGAGATCTCCAAGAGATGGCACCTCCAGCAAAATGAAAAACGTATCCTGATGTAGACTTACGATTGTCTACACAACCAGCATAATCAGAATCTGTGTAACCAATAATGGATGCTTTCCCTCTACCTAAGCATAGACACTTGTCCTTAGTGCCACTCAGATATCTCAAAATCATCTTGCCCTCTTCCCAATGTTTCTTGCTAAGATTAGACATATATCTGCTCACAACTCCCACTGCAAATGCAATGTCTGGTCTCGTAGCTACCATAGCATACATGAGACTACCAACAGCAGACTGATAGGGAATTTTGGTCATGAATTCCTTTTCCTCATCTAATTTGGGGCAATCATCCTTGCTCAATTTCATGTATGTGGGTAAAGGCGTACTCAATGCCTTTCCACCCTGCATATTGAACCGGTGAAGTACTTTGGATATGTACTCACTTTGAGACAAGTATATGCATCTTTTACTCCTATCATGAGTAATGCACATGCCAAGAATATGTTTGGCATCCCCCAAATCTTTCATATCAAATGTCTGACTCAATTTCCTTTTGAGAACTGACAAATCGTAAGAGGACTTCCCAGCAATCAACATATCATCGACATAAAGTACCAAGCATATCAAGCTACCATCTGAGCATCTCTTTGTGTAGAGACAATGATCCTCATTGCTTCGTGAATAGCCTTGAGACTTCATAAAAGCATCAAACTTTTGGTACCATTGTCTAGGGGACTGTTTAAGTCCATAGAAGCTCTTCTTGAGCTTACAAACTAGAATTTCCTTGCCAGGAACTACATAACCCTCTGGGTGTTCCATATAGATCTCATTTGTCAGATCTCCATGCAAGAAAGCAGTTTTCACATCCATTTGGACTAACTCTAAGTCCTCCATTGCCACGAATCCAAGCAACATGGGCACGGTAGTCATCTTCACCACTGGGGAGAAGATTTCCTCGAAATCAACACATTGTTGTTGCTTAAAACCCTTTGCAACAATTCATGCTTTATACTTTGGAGAAGCACTATGTGATGTGATTTTCAGCTTATATACCCATTTACATGGTAAAGCTTTCCTGCCATTTGGCAAAGGTACTAAATCCCAAGTACCATTCTTTTGAATAGAATCCAACTCACTCTTCATGGCACACTCCCACTTGACATGATCCTCTGTCTGCATAGCCTCTTTGTAGCAAGAAGGCTCACCGGCATCTGTTAACATAACAAAATCTAAACCTGGAACATATCTATCAGGTGGATGTGAGACACATGTAGAACGTCTCAATGGTTGCTGAATAGGAACATGTGCAGACTGATCTGAATGGACATTCTCTTGAACATCCCTATGTGCAGCATTTTTATGCATGCTAACCGGAGGACTAGTATCCTCAAACACCACTCTTCTCACTTCCACCTCCTTAATGGGCTGTTTATGCATTTTAGACTCATTAAAAATGACATCACTACTTCTGATCACTGACCGTGTTTCAAGATCCCATAAGCGATATCCAAATTTTCCTTTTCTACCATATCCAAGAAAAATGCATTTCTTTGACTTTTGGTCCAACTTTTGTCTAAGATTGTTGGATATATGAACATATGCTTCACACCCAAAAACTCGAAGATGATCATAATATGGTGGCTTCCTTGTCCATAACTCTTGTGCCACTTTCAGACCTTTGGCACTACTAGGTGAAAGGTTAATCACATGAACTGCAATCAATACTGCTTCTGCCCAAAAACCTTGTGAGAGGTTTGCATGATGCAACATAGAGACTACTCTATCTTGAATAGTTCTATTCATCCTCTCAGCTACACCATTCTGTACTGGGGTATAAGGAGCTGTAAGCTCTCTACGAATCCCTCTAGAGTGACAAAAAAGGCTGAATTCATGTGAGGTATACTCACCCCCATTATCTGAACGTAAAGCCTTAAGCTTAGTTCCTTTTTCAGTCTCAACTGAAGCAAGCCATTTTCTGAAAGTAGGGAATACCTCATCCTTCGATTTGATAGGATATTCCCAGACTTTTCTAGTAGCATCATCTATGAAAGTGAAAAAGTAAAGAGAACCACCTAAGGACCTAGTGGGCATAGGACGACACACATCTGTATGAACGAGATCTAAAGGCTGAATTGAAGAGTCAATGTGTGTTCTATGCACATTTCTGGTTTGCTTTCCATATTGATAGTGCTCACAAAATGAAAAATCAGAGAAAGATAACACAGGTAAGTAGTGAGAACGAGAATGATTTTCCATTCCACTACGAGATATATGGCCCAAACGACCATGCCAAATACAAGCCATAGGTTGTTCAGTTACAGCTAACAAGTGTTCTTTCTATGATACAAATAAAGGATAAAGTGAGCCAACTTTGCTTTCTTTTGCAATAACCATATTGTCCTTTGATATACGAAAAGACTGAGCATAGAAGACCACCTTGTAACCAAGGTGGTCAAGTGGACCAACTGACATCAAACTGTGTGATAACTGAGGTACATGGCGAACGTTATGCATAGTAAATTTTGAACCATCAATGAATTGCACAACCACATCTCCAATCCCCACAACATCACACTGGTAAGAGTCACCAAGTCTCACGGTACCAAGAGACTTTGCTGCATAATTAGAGAACCATTCTCTATGTGGTGTTACATGGAAGGAAGCACCAGAATCTAGCAGCCAGGTGTGGGAAAAAGAATCAACCATAAGCGCCTCAGTTGGCACAGTACTGTCAAGTGTCAACACATCAGCATCTTCAGAAATAGCATTAATTTCTTCAATCTTCACAGTCGAAGTAGATGGTGCAGGTAACTGTTTAACATGCCCATCAACATTCTGTCCTTTACCTTTAGCATTCTTTAATGCATAACAGTCTTTCTTCATGTGTCCTTTCTTATGATAATAATGGCATTCAATATCCCTCTTCCTTGATTTACTTCTACTCTTATTCCATTGACCATTCTTTTCTTTGTTCTTGCTTCTGCCACGTTGTTGATCCTTTCCTTGGTAAGAATCACGAACATTATATGCATCTCCACTCTGAGTTCCAACCATAGATTTTCTATGAACCTTCTCACTCAAGGGTGCTCCACATATGTCATCATAGACGAGTTTACCACTAGGTGCACTGTTGCTAATAGCTGTGCAAAACATATCCCATGATGATGGCAGGGTGCATAACAGCCTGCTTTCATTTCATTATCCATATCCATTTTCTGAGCATGTAACTGAGAGAATATAGCATCAAACTCATTCAGATGAGCAGAAACACTATTTGTGTCATTCATACGAAGGTCATATAATTTTCTCATTAGATAGACTTTATTTGATGCCGTCTCTTTTTCATATGTATTGCATAATTTCTTCCAAAGCTCCTCTAAACTTTCACAATCTAATAGTGTAAAGTAAACATTATCTGCCAGGTGCAAGCGAATGGTAGACCTGGCCATTTCTTCTAACTCATCCCAATCATCTTCATCCATGTCAGCAGGCTTCGGAAATTCCATTTAGTGGCTTCCATTGCCTCCTTTGAATCAGCACATCTTTAATTTGATTCTTCCATAGAGCAAAGTTTGTGCCATCAAATTTTTGGATCTCAAAATGGTTTTTGCCCTACAAGTTATAGCTCCTCCTCGGAACACTAGCACTAGACCTTGATCCACCGGATGTGCCTAAGTCCTCTGATGCCATGATGGTAGAGAAATGAATAGAATGATAATGGAGCTAGAAGAGTCCGAACACCAGCGAATAAGTGTATCAAGGAGTAAGTCGACCACTGTATAGTTGATGAAACCAGAAATCTGAAAAAATTTTGCCAGAGTATCCTCTGCAAAATGAGCATATGACCAATGTCAAAATATCATAAAACTGCAAGTACTGACATGTTTTCCTGCATAGTGAATCACTGACTCCACTGCATATGATCAGTTACCCAATAGAAGCCAACTAGGCTTATCGAGCACCTATGAACAACTATCATACATCTCCTATGGCGAGGCTGGGTAAGTCTTCCACCTGGCATCACCGAAGAGACCCCGGCATCTGGGTGTCTCCCAGTTAAGAAAACCTCACCACGACCCTCTTTTTTCAAACATAAAAGGCTTTATGCAAAAAACGTAACCGCTATATCAATGACCACATGGACATACATAAGCAGTATCCACAGAAGCGTACACGGTGTGTATGTGCTCAAGATATAGTAAATTGACACTAAAAGGCTGAATGCATAGCCCAAAGGCTAGCGAACAACACCTGCAAGTGTCTGTCAACTCTGATGATTTCGGCTCAAAAAACCTGCATAAATTTGCAACAGTTGCTCCCACCAAAATTGAAAATCTCTCGAGAAACCTGTAGTTTTACGAGTGTGGCTGAAAACACAGCCCCAAAGGTTGATATTTATTGTCAGAGAAGTACAAAGAACACTATTCTTGATGTTCTTGGACCTGTGTGAAGAGAACTATGTGCGGAAGTACTCCAAAATGGCTCCAAAAGAAACCCAAAAATGCTTCAAAAATAGGTGTTGCAGAGCTAAAGAGCGCACAAAGCAGAGAAAAAGACGGGCCCCAAAATTTTTCCGATTTGGACTACATATTTTTGTATCATATTCATCCTTGTAACATATTTTCCCTTGTAAATGCACTAGAGGAGTCCTCTAGATGCATTCCCACAGAAAAGTAGAGAATACCCATGTACAATAGTAGGAAATTAGTCTCTTAGTGAATAAAGTGCCGGTCACTTGTGTGAAAGGACCATTTTTAGGGCACTAGTATATAAGTCAAATGTGACTCTTTGTAAAGAACTTTTTGCCATTGTGAGAATAGAGAGCACAAAAATTCGAATTTGTGTCTTCTTCCCTCCTTATCTTCTTCTTCGTGAGCTTGTATGCATGTAGATTGCTTGGAAAGAGTGCTTGTGAGTGTTGCCTATCCTTGAGAGTGTTTCTTTGCTGTAGGAAAGGTGTGTGCGAAGTGTAGGAAGTGCTGAAGTGTAGGAAAGTATTCCCGCGACTCAGTATTTCGCTCATAACTTGAAGTAGGAGCGTCAGAATTGAGTGAAACCACTGCCATTGGATGCGTCTTCTTGAGAGCTTCAAAACGCATATGCTATTCGCTATATTTGGAGTTTGGAGCTGGGAGAAAAGTCCAAAATACGGACGGCTGCTGCACCAAGTATCGTTTCGCCTTGACCAACAGTTGGAGCTTGTTTGGATAAGTCTTTGCCTCATTTACATTCTTTGAGTAGTTCCTTTGCATTGACCATTACATGATTGCATGTCTTCATACACTCGGCTAGGTTTGTATACTCTTTGGATTGATAATTAAAAGCGTGTATCCCCACTATATGCACTTGTGAGGGGATTGAGGTATAGTCTCTTTCTCCGCAAGTCCCTAAGTTGATACTTAGGTCAACACACTTTTTGGCGCCGTTGCCGGGGAGTGACGAATCAAACCGAGGCATTCGTGTGATGGTAAGTAGCTTTTTGCATTGAAGTAAGTGGAGGAGCGGAAATCTTCTCTTCTTTGGTAAGTCATTTTCAGCCGCACTTGCTACTTCTCATTCTTGGAGTGTGTGTAGTGAGTTGTTAGTTTAGGGAAGTGGGTGGTAAGAGGAAAGTAGGAAGAGTAAGGGAGTAGATTAGAGTAGCTTTCACTTCTTGTCCTTTTGTTTCACTTTCAGTAGTTAGGAAAAGCCAAGTATAAAAACCAAAAAAATATCCTTTGGCAAATCACTTGTTTACTGAGCAAGTATCGTGGGGTAAACTGTCGAGTATCGTGAGGACTGTACCAGCGATCGTTTGTGAGCACGAGGCGAGCTGGAGCTTTACAAAGCAAGGGGAAGTGAGAAAGGAGTTGAAAGTGCATCAGAGGTGAGCCTATCAAGTGCTAATCCTTTTACATCATTCAAAAAATCAATTTCAGTCTGAAACGACCTGCGTCAGAGATCGTTTGGGTTTTACTGAGGTTAAAAGTTGAGTTTTGAGTGATCTAGAGAGTGGAGAAGGGGGAGGAGAGTGCATAAAACAATTGCATTGAATCAAACCTTAAAAATTTTTTGTCAAAACTTGTCTAAGGGTCAAGTATCGTTGTGCTCCCGCGGTCGAGTATCGTTTTGCTCCTGCGGTTGAGTATCGCGATATTTCCCAGCGGTCGTCGATCGTTTCGTGAGAGATCGTAGATCGTTTCAGATAGAGATCGGTATCGTTTCGTTAGAGATCTTTTTGATCAAAGGTCGTCGATCGTGTATCGCTTGCCAAGTATCGTTATCCAGAGATCGCGATATTTGTCAAAGATCGCATATCGTTTTGTCACAAGTATCGTCGATCGTTTCACTGCAAAGATCGTTTGGCAGAGATCGCGAAACTTGTTACAGATCGGTATCGTTTCTGTTAGATATCGCCGATCGTTTCTTGTGAAGATCATCGATCGTTTCATTTCGAGTATCGTGTATCGTTTAGTGAGAGATCGCGTATCGTTTCGGGTCAAGTATCGCCGATCGTTTCTATCAGATATCGTTGGTCGTGTATCGTTTTCACCGAGAGATCGCTTTGCGAGAGATCGTTTTACATAAAGATCGTTTGGTCAGAGATCGTCTTATTCAAGTATCGTTTTATCCGAGCATCGTTGGTCAAAGATCGTTTTGCTAGCGATCGTTTTGATCAAGTATCGTTTGGACCCAACTATCTTTTGCCAGCGATCGTTTTGGTCAAAGGTCGTAGATCGTTTCACTGAGAGGTCGTGTATCGTTCCAAGCCAGAGATCGTTTAGGCAGAGATCGTTTTCCAGCGATCGTTTCGTCCAAGTATCGTGTCAGTCAGCGATCGTTTTGACAGAGGTCGTGTATCGTGGATTTTAGGAGTCAAGTATCGTGACTTGAAATTTTCCTTCAGTCATTTTCCAGCCTAAATTCCTTAGAATTCTAAGCTGTAGTTGGGAGTCCAAGAGACCAGAAGTTAGCAAGGACTGACCAGAGTTGTGAGGTGGATGAACCTGAGATCCGGAAGAACCCTAGGAAGCCGAAGAAGTGTAATTTCTTCCGTAGGGAGTGTAGCCGAACCAAGTAGCCGTTCACACTATTCTGAGACCTCCAGTGAGTCAGAAGGAGAAATCCCCATGGCTTCAGAGGATATGCAAAACACTGTACCCATGATTGGCCAGATGTCCATCATTGAGGGAGAATACAGAACTTCCTTAGAGTATGTGAACACCAACCACAATGAGATCCCTATCTATTTGGATGGTGTAAACAGATCAGTGGCCAGACTGAGGAAGGCTTCAGAAGCCTACATAGTGCCTAGACCAGCAGTTAAGTACATAGGAGGACTGTACATGGACAAACAAGACATTCAATACGTGGTCACGGAACACCCGGAAATCATTAATGAGCGTGGTGAGGAAAATAATGCTTCGAGCTTAATTGGAGGTGGAAACGAAGAGCAAGTAACTACTCCTAGAGGGAGATCTACAATTACTAAACTTTGGAGAGGAGACCTAATTCCCCAGGATGATACTCTAATAGATGTATATTTGATCAACGGGATGGAGCACCTGCTCAGAGCCCATTCCTCTATATGGGAAGCTGCTCCTAATCCAGTTACCATCTATGAGTTACAAGACCCTGAGTTCCCCACCATCATCACATATTTGGATAAAAATCACAGAAGGTATTGGCCAATAACAGAATTAGAGAGAGCTGAGTTGAAATATCATAACATCCCAGTGTTCCCCCCTAGAGACCAAGCCACTACTTCACGGAACCCACTTGGAACATCACAGAACGATTCATATCAACAGGCGGGACAAACACAGCAAACACAACAAACCCAGGTTCCAGTCAGACCACATGTGCAATTTGCAATGCCTTCCATTAATCCTAACTACCGGCCACAACCAGCCATTGACCCAAGACATGGAGTTCATGCTCCAGTCAGACCACAAGTAGTGAGAGGACCAGGCATACCAATAGGGAGACCCATTTTCCCAGTGATGCCTAGGCAATCTGAAGCAGGAAGACGACTAAGGCCGATCCAAGTTGCCAAGTGCATGAGAAATCACTATGATGGCTCTAGTGAACCCTATAATCACATAGCTGAATTTAAACAAGTAGTTAGAGCCGAGCAGGTAGATGACTTCATGATTCAATATGAGTCTTTTGGCCTTACCTTGTCAGACACAGCTTTGGCCTGGTTTCAGCCATTGGACCCGAATACCTTTCAGAACATGGAGCAGGTATATCAGGAAATGATTGAAGAATTTACCAAATCTGGAATTAAAAACAATTCTTCGTCATTAATCCACAGCTTCAAACAAGTCCCTACCGAGTCAGTAAGATTGGCAGCAAGGAGATTCAAGCAGTATGTGGATAGATGCCCCGTAGAAGAGAGACCGACGCAAAACAAAATGGTATCATTGTTCTTGGAAGGACTGTTGAACGGAACCTTGAGGTCATTAGTGTATGTAAAGAGAGTTCAAACGTTGCAAGAATGTATGAAGGAATGTATAGACCTAGAAGATAACCTTGCAGAAGACTTGAAAATACCCCAAGGTAGTTTGAAAAGCGAAGAGTCCACAAGTAGCACAGCAAACCCCAAAAACAATGTGGAAGAAATAGCAGATTTAGTAGCAAAAAAACTGAACGTTCAAGGACAGAGGAATTATCCCACTAATCCCATGAGGATGCCTATGCTTAGAAGATGTATGCAGTGCGGAGGAGATCATCCTTCTCATTTGTGTACCAGGGGAGTAGTCCCACCACCTGCCTATGCTCCTCATAGACCCTCTGTCCCCGGACCTCTACAATATTGCAGTATAGAGCAGAGATACACAAACCATAGCACCGAGAACTGCCCTTACAATAGGCAAACCAGACCCACCCAGCATTATGTGAGACCATATGGATATCCGCAAAACCAGCAGGGAGGAGAGGCCTTTAGATATCCCTCTTATCAGCCGCAGGCACCAGTACCACGACCATACGCATATCAGGGATATACGCAACCACAGCCACTGCTAGGACAACAACCGCCCCACCCTCAGAACGTTGTCCCAGTTAAGATGGCGCAACCAGAGGAAAACCTAGAGAGAGCAATAGTACCAACCACACCTTTGACTAGTAGTGAACCATATGACTCATTTTATGACCCTAGTCAAGGAGCATACCCTGGTTATGAAAGCGCGATAACAGAATATGGGCAACAGTATGACCCATATGCTTATGGCATGGAAATATCAGACAGTTCATACGGACACGAGCAGGATTATGTGCCGTTGATGTACACAGCTCCTAGAGCAACCATGCCACCTCGGCCAATGAATAGATAGCCTGTACCCAGAGGACCATGCTACAGATGTGGAGGTGACCACTATATTAGAGAATGCACATTACCAAACCCACCACCACCACAACGAATTTGGGAAGGCTACTGTAGCGATTGTGGTAAGGAACATCTTTTCAGAGATTGTCCTAAGAACCCCAACAAAGTCACACCTAACGTGCAGATTAATGTGATAGAAGTGATTGAATCATCAGGGAGCGATAAAGAGTACACAGTGCCTTTGAAGGCCATAACAAGAGCCAAGGCTAGAGAGAACCCTGATAAAACAGACGAGAGTAATCAAAGCGACAAAGAGGGGCATATACCCATCCCTCACAGAGTAGAAGACTCCGAAGAACCAGAGAAAAGTATCGCCAGTAAAAGATCCCAAAGATGGAAGAACCGGAGAGACAGGATAAAAGAAAAAAAGTTATTACAAAGGAAGGAAAATGAAAAGAGTAAACAGAAATCAACAGAGGAATCACAAGTGGAAGAAGAAAATAAAAACGAGAATAAAAGGGAGGAAGTAGGATCAGTCCTAGCAGATCCTATGCCTGAAGAATTAGCCATGTGGATTCAGGCATACAAGGCGAGAATAAAAGCAGGACCTACCATAGAACAACATGAGAGAGAGTATCCGAGAGGCGACTTAGAGAAAGAAAGACTGGAAATCTGCAAAAAATTGATAGAAGTTGCCCAACAAACATTAGAAAAACCCGCATCACCTTTACCAAACAACCGAATTTCCGAAGAAAAATTTCAAGAGTGCCTAAACACTCAGGAAAAGCCTGAAGTAAATAGACCTCTGAATGATGAAATTGGTATTAAGAGAAAGGAAGGATCCATAGTCCCTGAAATAGAAGGAGACTGGACTAAGGATCTATGGGCACGAGTTCAAGAGGACAAGTGGAAAAAGGTAGAAGGAATGGAACCGCCCTTTGAAGAATTAGAAGCAGAAAATGAAATAGAGGGTTCAATACCTGAACTAAATTCAGAAGAAATTTTTCCGATGGATGCAAGTGACCAGGAAGATGTAAAGGAACTACCTAACTACACAGGGGAGTACGAGCACAACTCGGAATTGTATCGCATTCCATCAATAGCGAGACGGGAAACGAACCCATCAGTTCAAACATCTGAAATCATACAACGTCTTAGAGAGGTGAAAATCCCATGTACCCTAACATTCGAGGAACTGTTAAAGGTAAAACCACACTTAAAAGAGAAATTGATCAATCAATGGGAAGTCAAGGAGGAAAAGGAAGAAGTAGCTGACGAAGTGAAAACAGTGAGAATTCCAGTGGATAAAGTAGGAGACTTTAGCGAAGGAGATGAAGGAAATACATGTCTTCCAATCACCTATAGGGGTTACACTACCAAAGCCATACTAGATTCAGGAGCTGGTGTTGGCATTGCTACCAAAGAAATTTGGGAGAAATGGGGACAACCAGCATTAAGACCAACACGCATGAAAATACAAATGGCAGATGGACATACGGAAAGACCCTTAGGATTGTTGGAACGAGTAGTCTTCACCACGTGTGGAGTAGAATTTGAACATACTTTAGCAATTTGTCACTTCGAAAGGCCAAGCAATTATGAAATGATCTTGGGAAGGCCTTTCATGAGACAGTTAAAGGTCGTACAAGATTGGGGAAAAGATGCAGTATACCTACAACATGCAGGAACCACCACTAGGATAAACCTACATACGTACACTTATCAAGATGTGCCACCTCTATAATGGAATCAAATCCATAAAGAGGAAGACGACCAATCGGTTCACAGTGCAGGTTCTATTGATCAATCCTGGATGAACGAGGACACTCATCTGTGGATATGTCAAGCTGCAAAGAAGGAAGAGGAGAGAAGAAAAAGTTGGCAGCAAAAACAAGGAATAGTGAGACCCGTACAAGATCCAGCCTATATGCCACAAGTATTTCCGGACGAGGAATTCGAACCTCACGGTTGGATGGAGATCTTAGCTACCCTCGATGTCTGTGTAAATGAAGAAGTAGTGACCATGAACGAATGTATCGATGAAGAGGGTTATGACGTTAGTTTGTATATGGTAGTCCTTCAGGAGGCAGAAGAAGGAGAAGTGATTGAGAAAGACTGGAAGGAGGACTACGAGAGCATTGAAATGGAACCAGAACCCGTGGATCTAGGGATTAGTACCACCAACATAGATATCACTGCCAATGAAAAACATAAGGAACCTACACAAAAAGAGGAATTAGAAGTTGAAAGGGAATTAGAAGATGAAGAGAACAAACCCCAAGACCAATTTGAGGTACCAGCCCATTTTAAAAAATATGAAGTGGAAGAGAGGAAAATTGCTATTCAAATGCCTAAAAGAGAAGCACAACCTGGAATAGCATATGATAATAAGGAGCAAACCAAAAAAATAGTTGTAACTATGGAAGGAGGAGAGGAACGATGTACCTTCATAGGACAGGATGTCTCATTGGAAGAAGAACAAGAGTTAATTCGACTCATAAGAGAATACCGGGATGTCTTTGCTTGGACTTATAAGGACTTAAAAGGAGTAGATCCATCTATATGCGCGCATAGAATCCCCATGACATCCGAAGCCAAACCTTCGAAACAGAGACCATATACTTATAATGATGTGTATTCAGCCAAGATAAAAGAAGAAATAGATAAGTTGTTAGATGCTGGATTCATCTACGAAATTGAGCACACGGAATGGGTGTCACCCTTGGTGGTTGTACCAAAGAAGAATGGAAAGTTAAGAGTGTGCATCAATTTGAAGAAAGTGAACGCCGCAACCATAAGGGATAGCTATCCCTTACCAATCACTGATCATCTCTTGGAAAGGGTAGCAGGGAAGGAAGTTTATAGCTTTCTGGATGGCTTTTCAGGGTATAATCAGGTAGCCATTGCTCCTGAGGACCAACATAAGACTGTATTTGCCACTGAATGGGGAGTATACGCCTTTAGAGTCATGCCTTTTGGTTTAACGAATGCCCCAGCTACATTCCAAAGATTGATGTGTCATGTGTTCAAGGAATTTATGAGAAAAAGCATGGAGGTATACGTGGACGATCTTTGTACATATTCAGCTATACGATCAGAGCACATCCCAGAACTTGAAAAGATTTTTGCTAAATGTCGACAATATCGAGTATGCCTCAATCCTGAAAAATGTGTCTTCATGGTGCGACAAGGGAAAATCTTAGGGCATATTGTCTCTAAGAATGGAATTTCCACAGATGAAGACAAAATTAAAGTTATTTTGGATTTACCAAGACCTAAAACTGCCAAAGAAGTTCAAGCATTTATGGGACATTGTGGATACTATCGAAGATTCATACATATGTACGCCATAATTGCTAGACCTCTTTATGCATTATTAACTCAATTCAATTGGACCGAAGAATGTGAAACAGCTTTTAATGAGTTAAAGAACCGATTGAGTTCAGCACCCATTCTTCGAGTCCCCAACTGGAATAAACCGTTTCACATCCATGTTGATGCTTCCAAGTTTGCCATTGGTTGCATCTTAGCACAACCAGCTGATACAGGAAAATTAGACCACCCGATAGCCTATGCCAGTAGACAGTTAAATCAAGCAGAACGCAATTATACTACTACGGAGAGAGAAGGCCTAGGGATGGTATACGCAGTCAAGAAATTCAGACATTACTTACTGGCAAACAAATTCAAATTCTTCATTGATCATCAAGCTCTATTGTACCTAGTCAACAAGCCTTGCAATACAGGACGACTAGTACGATGGTTTTTATTGCTAATGGAATTTGATTTTGAGGTAATAGTCAAGAAAGGAAACACCCACATCAGAGCAGACCACTTATCTCGTATGACCCATGGAGAACCACCCATAGGAGTTCCGGATGATCTGCCAGATACTTATCTTTTTAACCTAGAAGTATGTCCTCAGTGGGCAGAAAACTTGATCCCAATACTTACCCATGGACCTAAAGATGGGATCATGCCAAACCAAACGCAAGATCTCTGGAAGACTAAAAACCTTCACATCATTGCGGGAAGTTTGTATCACCAGGATTCAAGCGGATTGCTGATGAGATGCGTGGAAGAAGAGGAACAAGAAATGTGGCTTCAGAAAGCCCACATAAACCAATGGAACACTCATTTGAATGCAAATGGAACGTGGCAAACACTCAAGAGACTTGGCATATATTGGCCAACCATGCAACGAGATGCACATAACTATGTGTCAACCTGTCAAACCTGTCAAGAACAAATTCCAGACGAGAACTCTACGTTATGCTATTCTACAATAGCACCAAGGTGGAGCATGCCTCTAGTAAAGTTCTTGAAAACTCGAGAGTACCCTGACGGAGCTACTTTAGCGAGGAAACGTGCTCTTGAAGAACAGAGTAAAGATTATGCCATCATAGGAAAACAACTCTTTAAACGCGGGAAAGATAACCAATTAAGAATGTGCATTCATGAAAATGAATATCTCTCTGTCTTAGAGATGGCCCATACAGGAGCTGCAGGAGGACACTTCTCTGCAGACAAAACAGCAAAAATGATCCTCTTTGCTGGAATGTGGTGGCCAACTCTACATCAAGACGCCATAACATATGTGCAACGGTGTGATACTTGTCAACGAACGAAATATCCTATTAGAAGAGATGAGATGCCGCTTAGACCCATGATGAGTGCTAGAGCTTTCACGAAGTGGGGAATAGACTTCATAGGACCTATTAGCCCACCAGCAAAAGGGTCACATGCCGAATACATAATTGTAGCCACAGATTACTTGACCAAATGGGTTGAAGCAAAAGCAACAACGAAGAATGATGCAAGAACTACAGCCAAGTTTCTCTTCGAGAATGTCTTCACTAGATTTGGACTACCTATAGAGATTGTGAGTGATAGAGGTACGCACTTTGTTAATGAAGTGATAGAAGCCTTATTGAATGAATTCTTAGTAATTCATAAGAAATCTGCTCCTTATCACCCACAAGCAAATGGACAAGTAGAAAGTTCAAATAAGATCTTGTGTACTGTTCTCACCAAAATTGTCAACAATGGTAGATCAGATTGGGATAAGCAGTTACACCATGCTTTATGGGCATTCAGAGTAGCCTATAAAACTGCAATAGGCACTACTCCTTTTAACTTAGTATATGGACAAAACGCTATTTTGCCAATTGATTTCTTGATTCCCACTCTTAGAGTTGCAACTACTTATGAGTGGACCGGACATGAATTATCAGCACAATTGGACCAAATAGAGAAACTTCATGAAACTAGGTTACAAGCAGTAGCGGGTATTTACGCTGCGAAAAGACGACAAAAGGCCTATTTTGACACGCATATCAAGGACAAACAATTGAAGGAAGGGGATTTAGTTCTGGTATACACTATGAAACAACATGCTAAGAAGTTGCAAAAGAGAGGATATGGCCCATTAATCATTAATCGTATATCTACAGGTGGAGCCATCAGCTTAGCAACTCTAGATGGAGATGTGTTACCAAACTACATCAGCGGGTGTAGAGTAAAGAAATACCTAGCACCATTAACTGACGAAATTATGTCACGATTACTCAAAGGTAAAAATAGACGCATAGAAGAAGAACGGATACGAGAAGAAGCGAGACAGGAAGCCCTAGAACGCATCAGAAAACGGAAAGAGTGGATGAGAGAAAGAGACGAGAGATATCGAGTAGGAGCAGAACTCATCCCAATGGCTAATTTTAGAGCCACTGAGAACTCAGAGCAACAAAGAAGACAACCATACTTGAATCTGGGAGCAGGACGAAAAGAGTACCACTTAGTGGATGCTCTCATAGACACAGGAGCAGCCATAAGCTGCATCAGATTTTCTTTGTCTCAGAGACTTAAAGAGGAGTTACGCCCATCGAAGGCACAGCTAATAGGAATAGGAGGAAAAATCACTCAATGTATAGGTGAGATAACTTTACCTTTACATATGGGGAACAACACTATGGAGCAGAGACTCTTAGTATGTCATGATCAGGATTTGCTCGAAGATGTTGTGTTAGGTCAAGATTGGATCTATGAATATGAGGTAACCATTCAATTGGCTTTAGGATACATCTCTCCCAGAATAGGGCATCGTGAGGTATTTAGTTTGCTAGACGAACGACCACTCAAAGCCGCTAATATGGAACCAGAAGTTCATTCCAATGAACAAAGTCATGATTGTAAGTTCACTAGCACTATAGAAGCCCCATCGTCAAGTACTTCATGTGAGAATACCGCGGGTTCTGTGTGCATTCCATCTTTGAGTATAGAGAGTCACAAGAGTGCACATGAACATGAAATCAAGCACAGTGAACCACAAGGCACAAGAGAGAATACTCCTTTGCAAGAATTGAAACCTACACCTATGAAAGTATACCCTATTCCACATTCTACACTAGCTTGGATAAGGAAGGATCAAAAGAAGGCATATCTTCAGCAACAGAAAAGTCTTCGACATCAGCGTGACAAATCGAATCAGAAGACAAAGAATTTCGAACACTTCAGTCAACCACGACTCACTAGCATATGGATCCCAAAGAAACTGATAACTGCACAACCTGATCGAACACAAATATGGATCCCAAAGTCGTGTACTCCAAGGACGACCACCCCAAACAAGGAACATCCTCTTAAGGGCAATCACCACCAACATGGTCAACAGGCACACCAGCCAAGAAAGAAGACCTATTGGAAAAAGAAGGAGTCTGCTGCTGCAACACAAGGAAGACCGAAATTCCAAAAGCAGAAAGAGCAAATGCACTATAAGGGAAGAATAACATTTATTAAGAAGATTCCAAATGCACTACATCCCACCCGCATGAAGCAAATTTGGGTGCCGAAAGACATGACGAGCTGCATACATCAAGAAACTACTTCCAATTGCACACATGAGGAGTTATCAGGACCCAAAGTATGCATGATAGGGCCACATTACAAGGCCAAGCATTCGGCATGCCTTTCTTCTACTTACGGATAGTCACGCACATTTTCCCTTTGGAAATAGGAGAGCACTTGTACATACATAAAAATATTACTCCAAAAAAATTACTAACCGCTTCGGCTATGGACTAACTTTTATGTTTTCTTTTCAGCAAAAAATATAAAAATACATGGAAAAAAAATTCAGGTATTACCTTTATCACACCCACAGGAAAGGGATAGCACCATGCACTTGGAGCAACATCGAATTATTAATCAACATATGGAGGAGGATTTCCAAAAAAAACATATGGATACTAATTCACACTTCATATTGAGTGCAAATGACATCTCCTGACTCAGAAGCTACGCAGCAGGAAGAGGTGCTACTTCTTCCATTGGAGTCAATAACAAAGGTCAGAGGACATTGGTTTCGTGATGACCAACCTATCTCGGAACTTCTCTTTATGGCAACCATCAAGATTATGGACAGGGATCATTATTTCCCTATCTTGTCACAAGATTTCAAGACAATAATACAAGGGTTACCACATATCGAGGACGTATGGACTCAAGCTGGAATTGAAGCGTTCTTGAAGATGCCTATATACGTACCA
The DNA here is from genome assembly GCA_020310875.1 of Ceratopteris richardii. Taxonomy (NCBI): domain Eukaryota; kingdom Viridiplantae; phylum Streptophyta; class Polypodiopsida; order Polypodiales; family Pteridaceae; genus Ceratopteris; species Ceratopteris richardii. The sequence goes on along the minus strand of CM035431.1, from coordinate 88,730,893 downwards.
GACTTCCAAAGATGTACGCAGGTCATGAATACTATGCAGCCGGCTGCAACGAAGATTTCGGTTCCAGAAGCAAAGGTATTGGATAAGGTGGGCACATGGAAGACAATTCAATTCACTCATGAATTAATCAATAAAGCCTTTGGATGGAATCAAGAAGGAATTACTAATGTCAAAGAGGAATGCCATGACCCCAAGAAAAGATCATTCCTGGAGATTAACAGAATAGATATTGAAGATGCTGTACGTTTGGTACATCAACACTTTTGTTTTCCTAGCATGAACAGATACACTGCACCACAAAAGATTGTAGTACAACTCCTATCGCATGCCATGAGACAAATAGGCAACAAAGTGAATCTAACAGGTTATGTACAAGAACGATTATTTGAAGCCCAGAAGAAATGGGGGCAGAAGAAGTTCCTGAATGGTAGTTCAGCTTTGACTTTACTGATATATGAAGCTCTAGACATGAAACACTGCTTACGGGAGATGCCGACATCAGAAGGGCTAGCAAAGTATGCAAAATCAGCTACGGTCCCTAAGAAAAAGAAAGCAGTTGTATTGGTTGAACAAGCTGGAACCAGCTCACAAAAATCAATGAGGGGTACAAAGCGATTACGGGAGGAGGAAGCCCAAGTTACGCCACAATCAAAGAGAACACATGTGCTACCCACAATCCCCGTAGTACAAATGCCGATTACAAAAAGAGATTTGTCTGCTACCCTGGAGGAGACTCACCAGTATATGCAAGGTCAGGTGAATCTAAATGTCCAAGGACATCATTATAGACAAGCAAGTCAAGTAAAACAAAAACAGAGTACAGAAAAGACTCCAAAACAACCTGGAAGATACAAAGAATTGGGCATCGATGATTCTAGTACGAATACGGAATCTAGTCCTGAGAAAGACACTCTAGATACTGATATCAGGACAGAAACTTATGAAGAAGAAGGACCAGAAATCAATCAAGTGGGAGTGACACCGGACAACCAAAAGGAAAAAGAAAAGAAGGTGGATGATGCTAATGAACAGGAGCACGTCATTCAATGGAATGACACTACAAAAATCAGCATCAAGGAAGATACAACCAAAGCGACATACGTCAAACCACCAATCAAAGAGGAAGAACAGACTCCATTGAAGAAGGAAGCAAAGGAGCCACAAAACAAAGAACAAATTGTGATCGAGGTGCCAGATGACACACCCCAAGGGAATCAAGAAAACGTGGTGGCTGAGCCAAGGATCCAGCTTCAGATTAGGCAGCCCCATGACACTACCTTACATGTGGCTCTGGGTAAAGATGTCAATACAGGAGGAGAACCCAGTATACCAAAAACTTGGCTCAATGTGGATGTGGCTCAACTGAAGCCTGTGGTAAAGCAGATGATTCAGACGGCCATGGATACCCAACAACAAATGATGGACACGGATGCAGACTATGACAAAGCCATGAAGGAAAAGAATCAGTTTCAAATTATGAGTGAACAGTTGTCTGCACAAATAATTCAGGCACAAAAAGTGATAGCCGCCAAAAGCACTGAGCTGCTGGAAACAAAAACGCAATATGAATCATTAGGCACTCAGCATCACCAACTGCAAAAACAGCTCGGGGATCTACAGAAATTATATGACGCTACTGAAGCAGAAAAAGAAAGAATGAAGACCAGAAGTACTCTACTAGAGACACAGCTGAAGTTATATCTGGATGAGAATGATACTTTACGCAATAGAAATAAAGAATTAATGAAGTCTCTATTATATGATCAACCACTCATCCAACAGGGACCCTCAGACACTGAAGAACAGGAATTAAGAGAGCAGCTAGCAGAGTATGCCGAGTTGCTGAGACAAGCGAAAGAAGAAACGAAGTAAACAACGAAAGAAACAACTTCACTAAAAGGCAAGAATTGAAGATACATCTCTGCAGGAAGCCCCGCAGGGGCGCACACATCAAGGAAAAGCACGCAGCTGGAAGAAGGAATCAGGGCCAACAAGTATCACATATGTGGATGCTTCAACCTCTTGAGTTACAGAGGATTCAGATCAAGGCTTACGAGCTACATCCGCATATGTGCACTAATGGCGTGCGTGGCAAACCGAATCAATCGGCTGGAAGTAATGCAACCAGGTCCGATGTGTGCAACCAGAACAAATCAGAGCGCCTCTAAAACGTAATGCAAGATCAAGAGCCAGACAATACTGACCACTGGGCGCGTGCGCGAAGCAAAGTCTGTCAAGGGACGACAGAGACGAAGAGGGGGAGAGTGTTGCAGAGCTAAAGAGCGCACAAAGCAGAGAAAAAGACGGGCCCCAAAATTTTTCCGATTTGGACTACATATTTTTGTATCATATTCATCCTTGTAACATATTTTCCCTTGTAAATGCACTAGAGGAGTCCTCTAGATGCATTCCCACAGAAAAGTAGAGAATACCCATGTACAATAGTAGGAAATTAGTCTCTTAGTGAATAAAGTGCCGGTCACTTGTGTGAAAGGAACATTTTTAGGGCACTAGTATATAAGTCAAATGTGACTCTTTGTAAAGAACTTTTTGCCATTGTGAGAATAGAGAGCACAGAAATTCGAATTTGTGTCTTCTTCCCTCCTTATCTTCTTCTTCGTGAGCTTGTATGCATGTGGATTGCTTGGAAAGAGTGCTTGTGAGTGTTGCCTATCCTTGAGAGTGTTTCTTTGCTGTAGGAAAGGTGTGTGCGAAGTGTAGGAAGTACTGAAGTGTAGGAAAGTATTCCCGCAACTCAGTATTTCGCTCATAACTTGAAGTAGGAGCGTCGGAATTGAGTGAAACCACTGCCACTGGATGCGTCTTCTCGAGAGCTTCAAAACGCATATGCTATTCGCTATGTTTGGAGTTCGGAGCTGGGAGAAAAGTCCAAAATACGGACGGCTGCTGCACCAAGTATCGTTTCGCCTTGACCAACAGTTGGAGCTTGTTTGGATAAGTCTTTGCCTCATTTACATTCTTTGAGTAGTTCCTTTGCATTGACCATTACATGATTGCATGTCTTCATACACTCGGCTAGGTTTGTATACTCTTTGGATTGATAATTAAAAGCGTGTATCCCCACTATATGCACTTGTGAGGGGATTGAGGTATAGTCTCTTTCTCCGCAAGTCCCTAAGTTGATACTTAGGTCAACAATAGGCTTTGAAAGCAAAGAATGAAGCTTTGAGGGACCAAAACATGTTCAAGGTAGTGTCAACCTTCGTCTTTCCCCTTCTTCAGACACCACAAGAGTGTAGCTTAGTGGAAAGAGATTGCCATGGTTAAGCGAGCTCCGGGGGGAACAATACTGGGATGGGTGACCTCCCGGGAAGTATCGGGAACCTCTTTATTCCTTAATCGTTGAGGCCCTCCCTTGCACACAGCCAACGGTGCCAACAATGACTTTGGTAACTCGGATGACAAGGTATGCCAAGGTCTATGCCTTGGTCGCCGCCTTGGTCGAAAGCCTTGGGGGGGGATGCTCGCTTCGCTCGCACAAAGGGAACAAAGCTTTTGCCTCAAACTGCTCTGATACCAATGAAGGAAATCGATGGCGATGCACCACAGTGTGCTCTCCTTCTCGAGAGCTTCATGACGATATGCTCGGAGTAGAAAACCGAGCTCCTAAGGTCGCACACAGTATTCCGCACAGAGGCTGGAGAATACGCAGAAGACACAGTACATAGGGAGCTCGAAGATAGACTTCTTAGGTCTTACAAATGCGGTCGAACTTACAGTCTGTGACTGACCAGGCCACTATATGTTTTATTAAAGAACATATACAAAGAAGTGTCCCGTGGCCATTTGACCTTTCACATGCACACTAACGGTAACAATTCCTAACCCTAAGCCCTCCACTCCTAACCTAATCGTAAAAAAACTTGTCGCACACATTAAGTGTATGAAGCAACAAGTGCAAGGGATTTGTGACTTGCCAAGCTATTGAATTTACTTCCTCACAATCACTACCTTCACAACAACACTTTGACCATCACATATGTACCTTGACTTAGGCCTTCATTCCGACAATGGCATCAAAACATGTGTACCTAAACTTATAAGGTCCTAGGGATTTGTGACGAGTGAGACTATACCTCACACATGAACGAACATTTTTGCTCAAGTTATGCTAAAAAAATAGCATGGCAAGAATTACCTAGTCGCACCTGAGGACTCCCTACACTTTAGACACACACATGTTGGCATCATACGGGAAGAAGTAGGTACGGGCATACATGCAGATCTAGCATTGAGGCAACCCATTAAAATTTTTCCAGTCCCTACATCATTTTAAAAGTGATTCTCATCACTAAAAACCATTGTAAATAACATTTCACCTTTTTGTAGCTCCATTTTGTGCAAGCTGAGGAGTCCTCGAGCTTGAGGAGCCTTAGAAGTAAGTGCCTACCAATTTTCATATTTTTTAGACCTCGTTTGAGCCCTCAAATAAGCCTTGGAACCTAATTTTTAACTAGGTCAGACACTAGGTCTGGACAAGGCCAAAGCTAGTCAAAAACTATAAATAGAGCTAGAGAGCTCATTTTTGGGGTAGCTTCTTGTAGTCTTGATCTTGTATGAGAACTTGGTTGCAATAGAAGTGATTCCATTGTCTTACTCTCTTTGTTCTTGCTGTGTGTGCGCGTGTGTGTGTATGTGTGTGCATGTTGGTGTGCTTCTCACTTACACATTTGTGCCTTCACTTGCTCGAGGTCTTCATACCATCCTGATGTCTTCCCGAATTGACATTAAAGGAGGTGCTACTCATCACTGAGCTACACCAAATTTTGGCACCGTTGCTGGGGACTCGAGCTTTGAGGACGAGCGTGTGATGGTAAGACATAGAGAGGATGCGTTGGAATGGTAAGTAGTAGGTAATTTTCTTGTTTTTTCTCTATCTCCATCTCCATCTCCATCTCCACCTCCATCTCCATCTCCTTCTCCACTTCATATTCCCTCTTCCTTGTCATTATCCTCATTTGCTTTGTGTGAGTTTGAGAGAGAGCGAGAGTGCATTGCTGTTTTGTGTGTTTTTGCATGTTTCTTGCAGGTTTCAGCATCATCACCATCTCCAGCAAGCTCAGCAGGTACAAAATCTCTCTGCGCAAGCCCCAAGGCGTCGAGCTCGAGCTATCGCGACACACCAAAAAGTTGACCCAATCACGATTCTGAGTGCACCACAACACAGCGCAGGCCGAGAGCTCCTAGGATCATTAGCCAGATGAGAAAAATTCACCATATCCCCACCTATCGCGACACTCCCAAGTATCGCGACACTTCGACCTATCGCGACACTTCCACCTATCGCGACACACCGACCCGATCTATCGCGACACTCCCAAGTATCGTGACACTTCGACCTATCGCGACACTCCCAACTATCGCGACACTTCGACTTATCGCGACACTCCGAAGTATCTCGACACTTCCACCTATCGCGACACACCAACCCGACCTATCGCGACACTCCCAAGTATTTTGACACCCCGACCTATCGTGATACACCGGTTTAACGCATGAAATTTTAGGGTGAATTAATTGATTGAATTGAGGTACTGTTGAGCTTAATTTTGGACACATTGGGATGATATTAGAGCCTAAGAAGTGGGCAAAATACCTAAAAACTAGGGAGGAATTTCTTGAACCCTGAGAGCCTGTTTTGACCCCTAAGTACCTGAATGGTCATAACTTCATCATAGGAACTCCGATTGATGAGATTTTGGTCTCGTTGGAAATCTTGTTGAGAATCCTACGTGGACCTCGACTGGTTTTTGTAAGAATCATACGTGGAGTTTTAGAACATGTATTTTTAAGTTGGCATTTAGGTGGGACTAGGTGGTCATAAGCTTTTGGGGGTACAGTGAGTTACTCCAAGGGGGGCCTGTAATTGTTGATGTGTGTCTTTCAATCCATTGTGGTAAAGGAGCTATATTAACTTGTGAACTTTTACAAGAACATTGCGTGCACTCAAGGCATTCCAAGGCAAGCTAGCAAGGGTGAGTACCAAGCTTGGGAGAAGGCTTCTTGGGCCAGTGTAGCAGTCTGAACAACCACAGGATTGAGGTTGGAAGTTCTCTCAACCCACCCTCGTCAATTCCTAGCTTAGGCTAAGTACGACTTAGGTGTGGTAATTAAATAGGGTAACGTCAGGCATGAATCAAGTCCAAGAGAACTAATCAACAACGTACAAGCATTAAGTAGAGCTTAAGTGGGAAAATTCTAAGGAACAAAAGTAAACTTGAATCAAGCAAATATCAAGTGCAAAATTCACTTAAGTACTCCTGACGACGTGATTTTGAACAAGGGCTTAACATAATATTCAACTAAAAAGAACAAAGTGATTGGTGTAAATTAACCTGCAATGAGAGTGTACTTGGGACCAAGGGGGTAGAGAAACTAGGCATATGAACCTTAGGTCAGGCAGACACGCCGAGATCGACAAAGCCTCAGATCTTCTGAAGCCAATGTCAATCACACTGCTAGGTCTTGGGCCCAGTAGTTGAGTGGTTACCCATACACTCCCCGATCAGAAACAAGTGATTCTGAGATGTCCTATAACATGGAGAGACCAGTAGGTAGTTCAGGGGTGGCGTACCTAGAAAAGCCAGAAGGACTTTACAAGACTCAATTGGAATACATCAGGACTAATCGTCTAGGTGCTCACATTTACGAAAACAGCCTGAGAAAATCTGTGGTCCAGATTAAGAACCCCGATCAACCCCATGGACTAGAACACCCGGTAGTCAAGTTCGAGAATGGAGCATACCTAGATAAAGAAGGGACTATTTATGTAGTCACCACTCTTCCAGATAGAACAAAAGAGTTCGGGAATGTGATCGCATAGACTGACATGGGTGATATAGAGCAAGGGAACTTAGAGAGAGAGCCGAGGACTCCCCGTGGTAAGTCAATCTTGACCAGAATCATGACTCCAGAGTGGATTCCCGAGGATAATAAAAGCATAGATTTGCTTTTAAACCGAGAAACCGATGAGGCTTTTTGGAGATATAAGCCTATCCAGCCTCATGAAGTAGGTGCTCTCACAATCTATGAGTTTAAAGACCTTGATAGCCCACAGGCTTACTACATGCAGTCACCTGAGCATAATGAGACATACTATTATGAAGAACCCAGTGAATCTAGTTGGGAGCCAGATTATACTAATGTCATGTACGCAAACCCCAACTCTAGACCTCAACCTAGGCAGATAAGACCTCCATTCCCTAGAGGGCCATGCTTTCGATGTCAGGGAGATCACCTCATCCGTGATTGCCCTCTACCAGCACCTACACAAACCCAATCTGTGACAATTCAAGGATTTTTCCCAGATTGTGGAAAGGAGCATTTGATACGAGAGTGTCCCAAGAACCCCATCAATATGCCAAAAATTGCTCCTATCAATGTTATCGGGTTAGTTGTAGATTCTACAGGAAGTGTAACATCAACAGCCCTAGTGCATGTGGTCAGTAGAGCTCAAGCCTTGCAGCAAACTCAAGGAGTAGGGCAAGAAAAGAGTTCTGAGGTTAGTGAGACGGAGAGCATAACCAAGAAAAGGACAAGAGCTTGGAGAGATAGCCGTGAGAGAATAAAAAGACAATGGTCACAAAAAATGAGTGAACTTGAAGAAAGCTTGAGAGAAACCAAAGCAAAGATAAGTGAACTCGCATCTCAAAACCACCCTCACACTACTCCACCACCCCCCTTTCCATCTCCCTCCAACCCATCACCGTCCATTCCCCAACTTTCCAATCCACCACACGTAACCCACCCACTACCGAGAGTAGGATCAGTCCTAGCCGATCCCACTCCTGAGGATCTAGACATGATGCTTAAAGCATATCAGGCCAGGATCCAAGAAGGGCCAAATGTGACAGATCATGACAAATGTTACCCTAGAGCCGATTTAGAGATAGAGAGAACAAAACTTTGTGCGAAAATGGTAGAATTGGCGCAAGCTATGTTTGAAGCCAGTCACTTGTTCAATGGCTCTAGCTCCACTAGAACACCATTGCATTTCGATGGTCTATTAGATAGATTGGAGAGGTTACTTGCAAAGTCTGGAAATGGAGCCATCTCACAATCTAAGGAGAGGGCAAGTGATAGAATAAGTATTCCTCCCCAGGAAGCTTATGTGCCTAACTCCACTGAACCAGACACCTCTTCTTCTATGAATCGGTATTCACCTGAATTCCTGAGAGAGATTCAAGAAGAGAAGTGGGCAAAGGAAATTGAAGTCCCTCCTCCCATTGAACTTGTGGATGATGCACATGATCAATTCCCACAGGACATCCCATCTATTTATGAAGAGCAAGAGAGTGCCCAATCTCATGAGAGATTAGATTTTGAGTCTAATTCCTTGCAAGAGTTACCACATTTCACAGGCCCATGGGAAACTAAGTCAACATGCATGAGAGCACCCACGGTCATGATAAGAAACAAAGATTCGATCATACCTAGGAATACGGAGGTAGTAAAGAACACTAAAGTGCAGTGCAACCTCACTATAGAAGAGCTACTCAAAGTTAAGCTAGAAGTGTGGAAACACATAGCCAAACAAGTGCCAGACGTCGCGAAATCGCGTTCCCAGGTAGGATCTCATAGAACAGTGCGAGAAATACCATTGGATAAGATAGGAGACATGAGTGAAGGAGAAGAAGGAAACACCTATCTCCCAGTTACCCATCAGGGATACACAACCAAGGCAATTTTAGACTCAAATGCAAGAGTGGCAATTGCTACAACTTCCCTATGGAAGTGTTGGGGCAAGCCAGCACTTAGGCCGATGAGGATGAAATTGCAAATGGCAGATGGCCATATTGAGAGGCCCTTAGGATTTCTAGAAGGAATAACTCTCACTACATGTGGTGTGGAGTTTGAACATATGTTTGCTATATGTGACTTTAGCAAAAACCAGGCCTATGAGATGATCTTGGGGAGACCATTTATGCGACAGTTGCAAGTGGTACAGGACTGGGGAACCAATTCTTTGTATTTGAAACACTTAGGTGTTACAACCAAAGTCAATCTCAAGGACTACTCTCATAGAGATGTACCCCCCATCCAATGTAATCCCATCCATAGATCCAAAGATGATACTGATTCAGTGCATTCTATAGGATCAGGATCATCATGGATGCATGAAGACACCCACTTATGGATGTGCAAGGTAGCAATAGAAAAAGAGAAGAGAGAAAAAGCCCGAGAGGTAGGTGCAAAAGAAACCCATAGATCAATTCAAGACCCAGCCTATGCACCTGTAGTTTTTCCTGACGAAGAATTTGAGCCTCACGGCTGGGCTGAAATTTTAGCAACAATGGATGTAGCCATCAACGAAGAACAATGGACACCCCACTGGGACGAGGATGGCTATGACATTTCAGTCTTCTCCATAGAGCCAATCTTGGGAGACTCAATTTTAGAAGAATGCGAACCTAGCCCTGATGCATTTGAGGATGCAAGCGACTCCGATCTAGAGTCAATCATTATGGACCCACAATTTGCATCAGATGAAGAATACTTCTATGAAATAGAAGTTCTCCCTCAGAGACATGAAGATCTCATGAATGAGGTGAGATTAACCACACAAGTGACCACCAAGAATGAAGGCAGGAAGAGGAAGAAGAAAGAAGTCACACTAGAAGAGGAAGAATCTCAATTTGAGGTCCCTGAAAATTTTAGGAAGTATGAAATAGACGATAGGAGAGTCATGGTGAGAATGCCTAAACGGGATGCTCAAGCAGGAGAGGCCTACGATAACAAGGAAACCACTAAGAAAATTGTTGTAGCCTTAGAAGAAGGAGAGGAAAGGTGCACGTACATAGGACATGACTTGACGGAAGAAGAAGAGCAAGAGCTGGTAGCTTTGCTAAGAGAGTACAGAGATGTATTCGCTTGGAGCTACAAGGACCTAAAAGGTGTAGACCCTGACATATGCTCTCACACGATCCCCATGACCTCAGATGACAAGCCCTCTAAACAAAAGCCATACACATACAATGGCAACTATGCTGCCAAGATCAAAGAGGAGATAGATCGTTTAATTGAAGTTGGATTCATCTATGAAATTGAGCACACGGAATGGGTCTCCCCCATTGTAGTGGTGCCCAAAAAGAATGGCAAATTACGTGTATGCATTAACTTGAAGAACGTTAATGCAGCCACTATCAGAGATAGTTATCTGCTTCCTATCACTGAGCATCTATTAGAAAGGGTAGCAGGCAAGGAAGTGTAGAGCTTCCTGGATGGGTTCTCTAGCTACAATCAAGTGGCCATTGCACCAGAAGATCAGCATAAGATGGCTTTTGCCACAGAGTGGGGCATATTTGCCTTTCGAGTAATGCCATTTGGTCTTACCAACACGCCAGCCACTTTTCAGAGGCTGATGTGCCACATGTTTAAAGAGTTCCTGAGGAAAAATTTGGAAGTCTATGTTGATGATATTTGCACTCATTCCAACATTAGACAAACACATATACCTGAACTCAAGAAAATCTTTGACAAATGTAGAGAGTATCAAGTTTGCTTGAACGCAGAAAAGTGTGTTTTCATGGTCAGGCAAGGCAAGATTCTAGGACACATAGTGTCAAAGAATGGCATATCCACGGACGAGGAGAAAGTGAGAGCTATTGCAGAGTTACCTAGGCCAAGGAATGTCAAGGAGGTACATGCCTTCATGGGGCATTGTGGTTACTACCATCAATTCATTCACATGTATGTTGTCATTACAAAGCCCATGTACGGACTTTTGACTAACTTTGAGTGGATTGATGAATGTGAGAATTCCTTCAAAGAGCTCAAACAAAGATTGTGTTCAACACCAATCTTGACCACACCAGATTGGAACAAGCCATTCCATGTCCATGTGGATGCATCCAATTATGCTATTGGATGTGTGCTAAGAGGTAGTCAAAGCCCAAAAGTATCATATCATGGCAGGAAGTATGCACAAGCATACCGATCAAGGAGTATTAGCCTGCTGTGTGGAAGAGGACGAGTACGCTAAATGGTTGCAATTAGCACATGTAGGTGCATTAGAGCAACACTACTCAAAACAACGAACCCTACAGACACTCAAGAGACTAGGAGTGCATTGGCCAACTATGGAAGTTGATGTATATACAATGTGCAAAGAATGCCCAATCTATCGCACTAAACCACTAGTGGAACATGCTACTCTTTATCAAATATCTTTAGTACTAGATTGGAGTGAACCATTAGTAGCCTTTCTGAGGACAAAAACTTTATTGCTAGGTCTTTGGTGGCCAACTCTTCACATGGATGCACATACCTATGTGAAGAGGTGTGAGGTTTGTCAGTGAACCCAGTACCCTATACGAAAGGATGAGATGCCATTGAAACCTATGATGGGTGGACGTGCATTCTCTAAGTGGGGAATAGACTTTGTAGGCCCTATTAATCCTCCGGCTAAGGGTTCACATGCTGAATACATCATTGTTGCCACAGATTATCTAACCAAGTGGGTAGAAGTGAAAGCTACGACGAAGAACGATGCACAGACCACGGCTAAGTTCGTATTTGAGAATGTATTCACCAGATACGGGCTACCTATAGAGCTAGTCAATGATAGAGGCACTCACTTCTTGAATGAAGCTATTGAAATCTTCTCCAAGAGTTCTTGGTTGTACACAAGAGATCTGCCCCCTATCACCCACAAGCTAATGGACAAGCGGAAAGCACAAATAAGATTTTGTGCAATGTGCTCACCAAATTAGTGAATAATAAACGCTCTGATTGGGACAAACAGCTACACCATGCTGTTTGGGCATACCGAGTTGCCTATAAAACAGTACTCCAAGCCACATTCAGATGGTGTTTGGCCAGAATGCGGTGCTACCATTGGACTTTTTGATACCTACATTGAAAGTAGCACAGGAGCATGACTGGACAGGCCATGAACTCTCCTCTAGAATCTTTGATCTTGAACATTTAGGTGAGACACGATTGAGGGCCGCAGCAGGAATCTATGCAGCCAAGAAGAGGCAAAAGGCGTATTTTGATACACATGTGAAGGATAAAGGCTTGAAAGCAGGAGACCTAGTCCTAGTCTACACATTGAAGCAACATGCACGAAAGTTAGAGAAAAGAGGCTATGGACCAATGATTATCAATAGGATCTCCACAAGTGCAGCAATACAACTAGCCACTCTAGAAGGCGACATCCTACCAAGTTACATAAGCGGATGCAGAGTCAAGTTGTATCAAGAACCCCTATTTGAAGAAATGCTCAATCGACTCAATACTGCAAAGAGACGTAAGGAAGAGGAAAAGCAAATTCGAGAAGAAGCAGAGGCAGAAGCTTTAGAACACATTCAACGAATGAAATTGAGAAGGCAAGGTAGAGATCAACCCATGACTGAAGCTCATGAAGCTCTAGGTTATCCCATAGCCATGTGCGAGGCCTCAGGTGAACGGACCCACAGGATAGTTGATCGCCGACCTTTTGTGACCCTAGAAGTAGGACAAGGAGAGAGTGCAAGGACCGTGAGATCTTTAATTGATTCAGGAGAAGCCACGAGTGCAGTTCAGCTCTCTTACTGCCAAAAGTTGCAATTGAAGGTCAAGCCTATTGAGGCATATCTCATAGGGCTGGGAGGAGTTGAAACCCCATGCATGGGAGAGGTGGAACTTCCCCTCTACCTTCAAGAGGTCCTCTTGCCAGCAAAAGTGCTAGTATGTGAAGACGAGGATCTTACCGAACCTCTTGTTTTGGGCCAAGACTGGATCTATGATCACGCAATCAACCTCAACCTAAGAAGTGGACTTCTTCAGGCTTGGGCAGGCCAAAGCCGTCTTACGATTGAATTAGAAAATCAAGCACTCAAACCATTAGAACAGGCACCAACTCCTAGTCCCTCCAAGAATCCACATGAAGATAACAATTTTGTTCTTGTCAAGAGTTCTATGGTGCAGAGGATTGTCACTCTCGTCGAAGGTACAAAAGTCAATGAGGAATTTCCGCTCGCTCCAAAGAAGATTCTATAGGGGAAGGCTCAACAACATACGACCCTGAGGAGAAGACCGATGATCAAGAAGCATGAGCACCAACCTGGGCATTATGAAGTACCTCGTGGCATGAAGCAGATCTGGATACGCAAGGGGGAAAAACCACGGCTCTAGAGACACGTTCTCAAAAAAGCATCAAGCCAGCTACACCATCAAGGAACAAAATGAAGGAGTTCCCTAGGCAACACCCTAGCTATACCATTTCTATTTGGGTCCCTAAGCGGTCAATGAAGGCTAGCCCTAATGCTAGACGGATTTGGGTGCCCAAGGCCTGCTTAAAAGCCCAAATAACTTCACCTCCAATCACTAGCGTAAATCAACACTCACAAGTACCCTTGGCAAATAACTCAAGGAAGATACCTACACCTCACATTGCTACACCTTCAGTCAAACCTAGACATGTCTGGAAATGGGTGCCCAAAAGGTCCCAAATCCAGCACAATCTAGTTCATAAATCTTTACATGTCATTAGCTCTAAGAGCTACAAATCCTCTATCAAAGCTTTGAGACATAAACCGTGTATCAAACCCCCTGACCCAATTTTGTAAATCCATCCACTCTGATGTAGGTGCATTCTGAGTACATTGCATATCCAAAGCATGCATCTAGGATGACACTAAACACTAACCACCACTCACTTCTATCACAAACACTTCACCTCTAACCACTAACCATCTGGATTGTCATGTTAGTATTGTGGAGGGAACACCATTACATCTTGTTTCCTATGCAACACTAATGTGCCTTTCTTCTTCTAGCAGATAAGCATCAGAAGTCTCATGGCAGCAGCAGCAGGAACAAGCTCCCAGGCAGGCACTAGTACTCAAAGCAATTGGGATACCATGCATGTGGAGGCTCCACTGACAGCGAGGCCTGAAGAGTTCCTGAATGTTTGAAGAATCCCCATCTCGGATCCACCAAGTGGCCTAGCAGAAAGAGTCAAGGGGCATTCCCATTGGTTCAATGAGATACTAGGAGATTTGGGAGATGCTGATCATATTTGGGAATCCAAGTTGGAATTTGGAGGAGTTTGGTGGACCTTCAGTTCTTCTCACGAGAATTTGAAGCATTGCAAAATGTAGCTCCTCTTCAAGATATTTGGCAGAAAGCGGGATTGCAAGATTATTTTAGTGCATCTCTGCCTAAACCTGATTTCCTTAGGTGCTATTACTTGATTGCAACTCTGAAGGTGACAGGAGATAAAGATCATTCAGGCACATTCCTGGTGCCCTCTCTATCAAACCAGGAGGAAATGAAAAAGTTTGAGTTAACATCACTTTAATCAGGGAGGCCCTTCAGATGTATGGCACCCATGTACCCTCCGATCGAGATCCTTTGATACCGGAGTCTATGAAGAACAATAAACTCAAGAAGTTGAAAGAAATGTGTGCCTCACCCCGAACATTGCTATACCATTGCGAATGTGTCTTCAACATTTTGCATTTCCGGCGCAAGACCGATTCACACAACCTCATAAGAAGATCTGGTATGGGTTATACCTAGCGGAGACTAGGAGCTTACCTATTAAAATGCCAGTGTGGATCCTTGACCAGTTATATGAAGCAGGCAAACGACGCGTGAGGAAGCCTACTTTGAATGGTTGCTGTGCGATTACAAGAATTATCTACAGATGCCTTGCCTATGATGTGCCGATCGCATGGGCCCTTAAGTACTCACAGTTGGAATTCTTCTAGGGGCAGAAATCAGGAGTTCAACCCACTAAAAGAATGCGTGGAGCACTTTCAAAGGTTCTAATTCCTCATGAGGTCACCATAGAAGCCTCCTGTAGAGAAGAAGAACAAATAGCCCCTTTCACGATCCACCTCCAAGGACCACAATCAAGGGGCATGGTACAACCCACTCCATTAGCCCCTCCACTACCCTCGGATGCTGAGCTGGCATCCATGGCTACATTGGGAGAGGATACATCCTTCAACTTTGAGAGATTTTTGCAAACAGCACACTTATCTGAGAGTGAATTCTTTTCTGACAATGACGGTCTAGGATCCTCATCCCAGAGAGAACGACCACATAGCGCGGCACGAAGAGTACATTGGGAGGATGAGGCACAACACACTCAAGTGGGAGGCACACATGAACAAGAGGAGATGCAGGGGAATGAACCAGAGGAGAGTGAGGAGGAAGCCCCTGCCTACATTGCACAACTCAAACGACTCTACAAAACGATCAAGCAAGTGCAGAAAAGGCATAAGTTGTCAGAAGAGGCAAATAGAGCACTGGTGAACCAAATGCTGCAAGCGGAGAATGTAGACCCTCATTTTGTAGAATCATTGAATCTTTTGGCAGATACCTGTGGAATCGTGGAAGCCATGAGGACCATGGTATATCGTAATACCCCTCAATATGACCAACGAAGGATCGATACGCGACTGCGAAGGGGAAAGATGATCCAAATGGAAGTCTCTACCTCACTTCCTACCACCACTCCAGAAGATGTTCACATGGCCAGCCCAACTAACAGTAATGAACCAGATGTAAATATACAGATACCATCTCCACCATCACCTCCCATCCAGCCCTCAAAACCCCTCACCACTAGCCTTCCTGAACAACCAGTATCCACCCATAGTGAACCCATACAACACACCACCATTTCTCCATCCTTCCCTTTACCTACATCCACCAGTTCCAACCAATTTTCCAAACCTCAGATAGGTCACCCCGCCACCCAACAAACCATCGTCGGTCACCCTTCTTATCTACCAGCCCTCGGACACCCACCTGGCCCTACCCAAATGTTAACACACCCAATTTCCCTCACTACTCCATTTCCTCTTTCCCAACCACTACCCACTGTACCCCTTTTAACCCCCTCAGAACCAACACACACCACCCTATCTCCATTCTTGGCAAACCTTGTAAGTATAGTTCAACAAATTGAGAATCATAATAGAAAGTCCCTTCCCCACCCTACCTCCCCCACATTCACGGCCACCACTAACACGCCACCAACCATTCTAGTATTCACGATTCACACTATACACACAATCACGTCCGATCCCATGGACAAATCCACAGGACCACCTACCACCATTGTTGTTCCAACATCATCACATTTCACTTCACTCATGTCACCATTTCCAATCAATGTAGGCACAACATCTACTTTTCCCTTCCCCATTTCCCGACCCCTTGCATCTTCCACCTCTACCCTTGCATCCACCTCATTTAGTCAGGCACTAGACACTATGTTCAAAGCGGCCGCCCAGCTTAAACAAGAATACAGATTATTGGAAGAAAACAATAAGGAGCTGTGTACTCTTTCATCCCATCTCCAGGCACGTGTCAATGCCTTGGAATTGAGTAATGCAGCATTACAACAAGAAGTTACCACCCTCCAACAATCGAATGCAGAGCTTGAAGCCAAGTATACAAAGACGGGTAAGGCTATGGAAGAACAACTCAGAGACCAGCTGACCTACAATGCTAGACTACAAAGAAACATGGCCTTACTTCGCCGCCACTTAGCAGCTGCTCAAGAAGAGAACAGAAGACTACAGCAACAAAACCAAGAAAACTTAGAAGCAGCCATTGAAAACACCCCAAGGGCACCTATAGACCCTACCAAACTCCAAGCTATTCCCTCATAACACATTCAGCAGGTGTTAGAAGATTATGCGACCCTCTTGGAAGCACACGACCAGTTGGCAGATTAGGTAAAGGAACTACAGAGATCCCAAGTGCCCCCACCACACCCATCAGAACTTAAACAGATGGTCAATTCTGCTACTTCTCTAGAGCCCGAATCTTCAACGGCCAATGAGGTACTTCAACTACGCCAGCAAGTTGCAGAATTAAAGATTAAGCTGTTACAATATGAACAACCCCCCTCTCCACCCGATCAACCAACAGAAGAGGAGGCCATTGTCATTCCAGTGGATGATACATTTGAAGATAATTATGAGCCTCAACCTTTTCCAGGAGGCACAACCACTGACGAGGGACAAGACACATACGAGGAACCCCCTTCGGCATGGATGAAACAGGTAGAAGAGATGGGGGTGACTCACGAGGAGCGTATCTCAACTCAGATGGTGGCCATGAAAACTATCGAGGAGACCATACTTCAATCGGAATATTTCAAGCACTTGGCTCTCAGGCGATTGATAACCAGTTCAGAGTTACAGTATAAGCCATACTTTGTACTATTGGCAGACTACAACGCTGAGATCAAATGCAAAACCAACAAGTACCCTACTTTACTTTCGCTACCCAATTTGAACCCGAGGACATTCCAGTGGACGCCCACAAAGGGAACATATACCAACCCACCTGGAGGCAAAAGTTACTGGAGACCTATCCGGAGATGCTACGAACATGGGATCACGCGCCCATGCACTTGAAGTATAACAATTGCTTCGGGCCAGTACAACGCAGAAGTTCATGGAAGGCATTTGCCATAAAAGTTAAGAACAATGCCAATTACAAAGAATGGCTCAATTACCCCGCCATTGCACCCCCAACCGGCACACCTACTGTAGCTTACATGATGGCTACCATCAGACATTGGATGCCATGCCTCCACCCCATGCCTGACGTCGCTG
The DNA here is from genome assembly GCA_020310875.1 of Ceratopteris richardii. Taxonomy (NCBI): domain Eukaryota; kingdom Viridiplantae; phylum Streptophyta; class Polypodiopsida; order Polypodiales; family Pteridaceae; genus Ceratopteris; species Ceratopteris richardii. The sequence goes on along the minus strand of CM035431.1, from coordinate 88,713,305 downwards.
CGCAGATGATGCTCAAGATAATGGACATGATGCAAGTAGTGTTAAAAACTTTCCGCAATGTACGTCACATCCAGCCACCGATTTCCGGGCTTCATAAATGGTAATTATGACTTACTTTATGATATGAGCATGACCCCGAGTATTCGATTTGCTTATGCATGGCACACAAGGATCAGATATCTCCCTGCCTGCTACAAGCAAACCTTTGTTGACATGTTCACCACGGGGTTTTGGGAATCACACTCAGAAGTGTTCGTGCCACGCCCAACTCATCTGCTACAATTATTCGCATGTGAACAAACAATGCATTCAGAGCTCTACACCACGCCACAACCTGACATGCCTGGCATAGTTAATTGGGATGCCTTGCAAAGAGACCTGGTCAAGGGACTACGGATCAGAGAACAAGAGCTGGCAACCGACATACTACAGCACTACATTGATCAAACTACTGAGCAAAGGTCTGTCAGAGATGACAGACGCTAGGGGGGGAGATTGTTGGCATCATACGGGAAGAAGCAGGTACGGGCATACATGCAGATCTAGCATTGAGGCAACCCATTAAAATTTTTCCAGTCCCTACATCATTTTAAAAGTGATTCTCATCACTAAAAACCATTGTAAATACCATTTCACCTTTTTGTAGCTCCATTTTGTGCAAGCCGAGGAGTCCTCGAGCTTGAGGAGCCTTAAAAGTAAGGGCCTACCAATTTTCATATTTTTTAGACCTTGTTTGAGTCCTCCAATAAGGCCTGGAACCTAATTTTTAACTAGGCCAGACACTAGATCTAGATAGGGCCAAAGCTAGTCAAAAACTATAAATAGAGCTAGAGAGCTCACTTTTGGGGTAGCTTCTTGTAGTCTTGATCTTGTATGAGAACTTGGTTGCAATAGAAGTGATTCCATTGTCTTACTCTCTTTGTTCTTGCTGTGTGTGCACGTGTGTGTGTATGTGTGTGCATGTTGGTGTGCTTCTCACTCACACATTTGTGTCTTCACTTGCTCGAGGTCTTCATACCATCCTCATGTCTTCCCGGATTGACATTAAAGGAGTTGCTACTCATCACTGAGCTACAACACACAATAACAACAAAATGAGATGGGAAAGGGGTAGTCTAGACAGATGTTCCATGCTTCAAGCACACACCAAAGCTCATGAAGAAGAAGATACACATGCAACAAGAAGAAATTTTGAAAAATTCCAAAGTTATCTCTTGAATATGGCAAAAAGTCTTTACCAAAGAGTCACAAAGTGACTTACATACATGTGCCCTAATCTTGGTCTTTTCACACAAGAGACTGGCACTTTATTTATATATCTCTAAGTTCCTACTACTATACAAAAGTGGTGTTATAATTTTCAGGGATTATGCATCTAGAGGACTCCTCTAGTGCACTTACAAGGCTTCTCTATGTGTCATGATGGATTTAAAAAAAAAAAAATGGAAAATTTCTTGAAATTTTTGTGGGCCTGATTTTCTTCTCTTATTTCTTTCGCTTTTGTTCTCTCATCTTCAGTCCTCTACAACAATGACATTGGTCCATCTGTGTGCATTTAGCTTTTGGGGTTGGTTTGTGTGTGAGCATTTGCCCTCCCTTGCTCCATGTGATGTTGGTCATGATGCCATTGTTCATGGGTGAGGGTGTATGTGTGTTGTTTTCACTTCTTGGAACTCCACTTGAAAGAGCCTCTCACTTCCATGTGAGGTGGTTTGGGTTGATTACTCCTCGATCCTCAACAAAACTTGGTGCCATTGTCAAGGATGGTTGGCCTTTAACCAAATGGTTTTTATCAAGTTTGCCATGCCTACACTTGGTGGATGCACTAGATGCTTGGATTGAGTTGTGGATCTTTGTGGCCTTCTTGTGGCCTTGGGTACCCCATTTTTTTCATTTTTATAGTTTATTTTATGTTCATTTTCATTATTTGAATGAAAACCCCCCTTGATCCCCTTCTCTCTCTCACTCTCTCACACATACACACACCTCCACACATACACACTCACACTCACACACTCACTCTGGCATTACGTTCCATCTCTGCCATTTCTCGAATTCAGTATTTGCTATGTGTAGTCTTCCCTCTGGTCTCTCCCTCTCTTCACAACAGGCGGTTGTGTGCTCCCTCTTTTGTTAAAAGAAAATGTCTGATGAGATACTGGATCCCTTATACCTTTTGGATGTTCTATTCGAGGCCAAGTGGTTTGAGAACTCCCCCTGTTTGGTGTGATTCTTGGGTGAGGGTGAAGCTTTTCTCCCCTACCATGTTTCAGCATGGTTTCTAACTTGATGTTGGCCCCCTATAAAGATTGAATAATTGTGATATCTCTCTTTTATAACTATGATAATTAAAAAAAAATGTTCTATGAGAAGTGTATAAGTTACACCTCTTGTGATTCTCCTACACTACATTTTTTATCCTCTTCTCTTACCTTTGTCGAGGATGACAAAGCCTAGGAGGGGGAGGATGTTGGACCTATGGAGCTATGAAGTAATCGAACGCCTCCCTTGGAGCTATGGATACTTGAAGGCTATAGGAATTGAGTGGCAATCTCCCATTTTTTCTTATTTTCCCTCCTGTATATAAATTCCTAAGGAACTCCCTTTTACCTATTTTGTGAGAAAACCCATCTTTACCCTTCTTTTTTGTAAAATACTTCCTTTTTAGATTTTAGATCCTTTATGGATATTAGAGCTCTTTTTGGATACGTGCAAGGAGCTCTCTTTCCCTCTCTCTTAAAGATTCCCTCTTTTATTTTCCTAACTATCCATTACATTTCATATTTTTATAACTCCATTTTGTTCAAGTCGAGGAGTCCTCGAGCTTGAGGAGTATTAGAAGTATCATCCTACCAATTTTCATAATTTTTAGACTTTATTTGAGCCCTCAAATAAGCCCTGGAACCTAATTTTTAACTAGGCTAGACACTAGGTCTGGATAGGGCCAAAACTAGTCAAAAAACTATAAAAAGAGCTAGAGAGCTCATTTTTTAGGTTAAATTGTTCGAGAATAGAGCTTTTGTAAGAGAACTCTTTTGCAATCAAAGCTTTCCATTGTTCCTCTCTTTGATCTTACCTTATGCGTGTGTGTGTGTATGTGTGTGCATGTTTGTGTGCCTTCACTCACGCACTTGTGCCTTCACTTGCTCATGGTCTTCATACCGGTCCTCATGTCTCCGTGGATTGACAAGTAAAGGAGGTGGTGCTTATGCTTGAGCTACACCAAATTTTGGCACCGTTGCCGGGGAGAGGGCTTCGAGGACGAGCGTTGTGATGGTAAGATCGTAGATTTGCAACGTTGGAAGGTAAAAAAACTATCATTTTTGTTCATTTTCTGATTTTTCTTCTTCATCTTCATCATCATCACCATCTCCATCTTCTTCTTCATAGAAATTTCTTGTTTTTTAGTGCATTTTCACCATTTTCATACCATCTTTCATGCATTATTGTGTGGGAAGGAGTTAGGAAGTGCAAGAGAGAGCAAGCGCTTGTGTTTTTTCATGATTTTCTGCACATACGGAGCTCGTCATTGCTCGGCGCTCAAAAATTCAAAGTTCCCGCCAAAAAACACGATTATGTGATGAAAATCGCAATTCTGTGAAAAATTCAAATTTTTTTATAAATCATGATTCTCTGTTTCCCGCCTAAAAGCCTTTTGAAAAGAACACGATTCTGGGGTCATTCTCAGAATCGCGATTCTGTGTTGTGCTCAAAATCGCAATTCTCTAAATTTTTGAAAACCACGATTCTCTGTTGGCAATCGCGATTTTTTAAAAACATGATTCTCTGTTGGCAATCGCGATTTTCAAAAAACATGATTTTCATCCAAGGTACAAAATCGCGATTTTAAGAACATGATTTTCATTCAAGGTACAAATCGTGATTTTCAAAACACGATTTGCAATCAAAATTGCTTCTCTGGTCAAAAACACGATTTTGAGAAGAACACGATTTTCATTCAAAATCGCGATTTTGTGGTCATTCTCAAAATCGCGTTTTTCACGATTCTCACTCAAAATCACATTTCTTGGGGATTGCTCAGCATCACGATTCTCTTGAATTCACAGCATTGTGATTCTCTTGAATTCACAGCATCACGATTCTCTTGAATTCACAGCATCACGAGTCTCTTGAATTCACAGCATCGCGATTCTCTTGAATTCACAGCATCGCGATTCTCTTGAATTCACAGCATCGCGATTCTCTTGATTTCATAGCATCGCAATTCTCTTGATTTCACAGCATCGCGATTCTCTTGAATTCACAGCATCGCGAGTCTCTTGATTTCACAGCATCGTGATTCTCTTGATTTCACAGCATCGCGATTCTCTTGATTTCACAAAATCGCGATTCTCACACAAAATCGTGATTTTTTCCAAAAGGTCCTGTTTGCCTGTTTTGACCCCTAGGAGCCTGATTTGACATAACTTTTTCATCCAAAGTCCGTTTTTTGAGCTCTATAGCTCGTTGGAAAGCTCGTTTCAAATCCTACACGGCCTCAACTGTTTTTTATAAGAATAATGCATTGATTTTCAGATAGACTAATTTGAAGTTGACCCTCAGGTGGGACTAGGGAACCAAGGGGACTCCAAAGGATTTTGAACCATACCAAGGGGAAATTTTGGACTCTTAACCAAAGCTTATGAACCTGAGATCTGGTAGACACCTAGGCAAGGATAGACAAAGCATTAGATCTTCTGAGGCTAGTGTAAACCACACATCTAAGTCTTGGGCACAACAACTAAGTGGTTGTCCTTACGTACTAAACTCTGACACAAGTGACTTGGAAATGTCTTTTAGCATGGGGAAACCTATAGGTAACTCAGGCACTACCTATGTACAAACACCAGAAGGTCCATATAAGACACAGTTGGAATATATTCGGACCAACCGATTAGGTGCTCGCATCTATGAGGACGGCCTAAGGCGATCAGTGGTCCAACTCAAAAATCCAGATCAACCCTTTGGACTTGAACACCCAGTAGTCAAGTTTGAAGAAGGTTCATACATTGATAAGGAAGGAACCATTTATGTGGTCACCAACCTACCAGGTAGGACTGATGAGTTTGGAAATGTCATTTTGGAGAATGAGATAGGAGATCTAGAACAAGGAAATGTAGGACAACGACCCCAGACTCCTAGAGATAAGTCAGTTTTGACCAGAGTGATCACTCTAGATTGGATCCCTCAAGACAACAAAAGCATAGAACTATTCTTGAATAGAAAAATAGAGGAAGCCTTTTGGATATTCAAGCCAGATCAACCTAGCCAATTGGGCATAGTCATCATCTACGAGTTCAAGGATCCAGAGACACCAGGCAAAGTGGTCTACCTAGATAACACATCAGAGAAAATGTTCTTGGTAACAGAACATGATAGACATGCATATACTTGGAAGAGTGAATTGATTTTCCCTCCAACACGATCAAATGTGTCCCATGGCCTCCAAGGTGTAGGATCATCCAAAGCTCATGAAGCCCAGAGAGAAAGAACTAGAGAGAGACCTGAGGTAAGTTTTGCACACACTGTGGGCAGGAATAGATCAGGATTTGAAAATGAAAGACCTGAAAGAGAGAGAGAGACATCAAGCACATAGGCAACAAAGAGATGAACAGGATTTTCCAGTGCCTAGACCCCGAGAGCACCCAAGAACCCTTAGACCCACTCAAGTGATCAAGGCAATGAAGAATCATTTTGATGGGACAGGAGATCCTTATGATCATGTGGCCGAGTTCAAACAAGTGTTAAGAGCTGAACAGGTTGAGGATTTGTTCACCTAGTATGAGGCATTTGGTTTGACTCTTAAGGGCACTGCCTTAGCTTGGTTTCAACCACTGAGTAGTCGCAACTATCGCGATATAGGTCAGCTGCTAGACAAATTCATTGTAGAATTTTCCAAGAGTGGTATCAGGCATAACACATCATCTTTGATCCACAGTTTCAAGCAGACACCCCAAGAAACAGTGCGACTAGCAGGTAGAAGGTTCAGACACTACCTAGAAAGATGCCCTGCTCCAGAGTTACCCACACCAACCAAACAAGTGGCTTTGTTCTTAGATGGCTTACTGAGCACAAAGTTAAGATCATATGTGTACTTGAAAGAGCCTAGATCCATAGAAGAGTGTGTGCGGACGTGCATTGACATAGAAGATAACTTGGGTGAGGAGTTAGGATTGTCCAAACTCTATAAGGATTTTGATAGTTCTCCTAGTCATACTTCGAAAATCTCCACAAAAATAGATGAGATAGCTGAGCAAGTTGCCAAGAAGCTGGGAGTCCAAAATAGACAAACACAAAGAGTCACCTCATTGAACCGATGTTATACCTGCGGAGGGGACCACATGGCTAACGTATGCCCAATGCAAAACCAAAACATTAGAGAAAGGAATGCTCCATATTGCACTATTGAGAGAAAATACATGAACCACACGGCTCAAGATTGTCCCTACAATAGGCAGGCTGTTAGACAAACTTATCAGCAACCTTACCAACAAGGTAGGTATCAGAATCAATACCAACAGCCATATTATCAACCACAACAGCAATATCAGGCACAATATAGACCACAACCAGTCTTGGGAAACCAACCACGAGCTCTTGCCAACGTGATTCCAGTCAAGTATTTTGTGGGAGAGGAAAATCCAAATAGAGCATTGGTGCCACTAACCTCATTGATACCAGATAATGACTCTCATGCTCATAGTTCAGGCTACTCCCATGAAGGTAGTCCACATGCTTATTACACTGAGTTGCCTGAGCATAGTGAGATTTACTCGTATCAATATGAGGCACCACCTATGGAGCAAAATTGGGAGCCAGAATACTCCAATGTCATGTACACAAATCCTAACCCTAGGCACCAACTGAGACAAATGAGACCACAAGCCCCTAGAGGATCTTGTTTCAGATGTCAAGGTGACCATTTCATTTGTGATTGTCCCCACCCACCATCTCCGAGTCAAGGTCAGGCTATCACAATACAAGCTTTTTGTCCTGAATGTGGCAAAGACCATCTCCCCAGAGATTGTCCAAGAAACCCCTCCAGTGCACCCAAGATTACATCCATTAATGTGGTAGGCTTAGTGGTGGATTCAAGTTCAAGTAGCAGTAATGTGGCTCCTATACAAGCTCTCACTAGAGCACAAGCCTTAAAACAAGATAAACCAGTAGAGCAATCAGAGTCAAGTGAATCAGGAGAGCCTAGTAAGAGGAAAACAAGAACATGGAAGGATACAAGGGAGAAAGCCAATCGCAAGTGGAATAAAAAGTTATCAAAACTAGAAGAAAGCCTGAAAGAGCAAAAACAAAGATAGAAGACATTGCACCTCAAAGTCCCTCGCATGCCCAAACTCCATCCACTCCACCTCATCCCATCCCACCACCCATTGTAAATAGACCACAACTAGGGTCTGTTTTTGCATATCCAACCCCAGAAGGCTTGGACATGATGTTCAAGGCCTACCAGGCTTGACTTCAAGAAGGGCCAACAGTTGCAAACCTAGACAAGAGTTACCCTAGAGCGGATTTATAGATTGAACGGATGAAAATGTGCATGAAAATGGTAGAACAAGCTCAAGCTATACTTGAGACTAGTCAAAAGTTCAATCGGACAAACTCTGTCAAATCGGATTTGCATTTCCAGGGCTTACTAGAAAGATTAGAGCAGTTGGTAAACAAACCACAAGATTCTTTACCTCCACAGGCTCAACCAGTTATTGAGAGAAGAAGCTCACCACCAATGGGAGCTTATCTTCCTAATTCCACGGATGTTGGAATACCTCCTTCAATTCAACAGTACTCTCAAGAGTTCTTGCGGGAAATACAAGAAGAGAAATGGGCTAAGGAGAAGGGTAATTCCCCTCCTATTCGTGAGATTGATGACCTTCATGATCAATTTCCCCAAGACATTCCATCTATTTATGGAGATGAAGCAGAACAACAAGAAGACGAAAGATTAGATTTTGAATCTAATACCTTAGAAGAACTGCCTCGATTTCCAGGCCCTTGGGAATCTGAAACTCTTCAGATCAGAGCTCCCACAATATTGGTAAGGAATGAAGACTCAGTGGTTCCAAGGAACACCGATGTCGTGAAGAACGCTAAGGTTCAGTGTCATCTCACCGTAGAAGAGTTGCTAAAAGCAAAACCCGAGCTATGGAATCATGTGAAGGATCAGGTCCCAGAACTTGATTCCAATATGTCAAAAATAGGCTCTAAGCAAAAAGTTCAAGAGATACCTCTCGATAAAATAGGAGACATGTGTGAGGGTGAAGAAGGTAATACTTATCTTCCAAAAACCTACCAAGGTTACACAACCAAAGCAATCATAGATTCAGGTACTGGTGTTGCTATTGCGACCACCTCCTTGTGGAAGCAATGGGGACAACCCACATTAAGACCAACTAGAATGAAGCTTCAAATGGCTGACGGTCATTTCAAAAGACCTCTAGGATTGCTCAAATGGATAACTTTAACCACCTGTGGGGTAGATTTTGAACATACATTTGCTATATGTGACTTTGAGAAAAGTAATGTCTATGAGATGATCCTAGGAAGACCCTTCCTATGACAATTGCAAATAGTACAGGATTGGGGAACCAACTCCTTGTACTTGCAGCACTTAAGGGTCACCACCAAGGTCAATTTGAAGGATTACACCTTCAGAGATGTACCACCCCTACAGTGGAATTCTATCCACAAAGGGAAAGAAGATTCTATCTCTGTGCATTCTGGAAGTTCACCTGATCCATCCTGGTTGCATGAAGATACTCATTTGTGGATGTGCAAGGTCGCGGAGGAAGAGGGAAAACGCTTAAAGGCAAGAGAAGAAGGAACTTCTCCCGGAGATAGACCAATTAAAGAGCCAGCCTATACACCGATGATCTTTCCAGATGAGGAATTTGAGCCTCATGGTTGGCCAGAAATCTTAGCCACCATGGACATTGCTGTCAATGAAGAACAATGGACACCTCATTGTGATGAGGAGGGTTATGATATTTCAGTGTTCATGTGTCAACCAGCACTATCTAGAAGATATAGGAGTGTTCACCCAGAAAGAAGAAGAACCCCTCACAAGTATTAAAACGGTAAATTCAAAGGATGGAAGTGAGAGCAGTAAAAAGAAAAAGAAAAGAAAAGCAGTGAAACAAGAAGAGGAGGAATCATTGTTCGAAGTACCAGAAAACTTCAAGAAATATGAAGTTGACGACCGCAAAATCTTGGTACGAATGCCTAAGAGAGAGACCATCATAGGAGAATCATATGATAATAAAGAAAAGACCAAGAAAATTGTAGTGACCATTGAAGACAATGAAGAGAGATGCACATATATAGGAGATGATCTAAGTGCAAGAGAAGAAATGGAGCTCGTAGCTCTATTAAGGGAATATAGGGATGTGTTTGTGTGGCACTATAGAGACTTGAAAGGGGTAGATCCAAGAATTTGCTCTCATACTATCCCCCTCATTCCCAAGAAAGAAGATTTCACATCCCTGAGCTCAGACAAATCTTCAACAAGTGTAGAGAATATCGAGTGTGTCTGAACCCAGAAAAGTGTATGTTCATGGTGCGTCAAGGTAAAATCTTAGGTCATATTGTTCTAAGAATGGAATCTTAACAGATGAAGATAAGGTACGAGCCATAGCGGAGCTGCCAAGGCCAAGGAATGTTAAAGAGGTACAAGCCTTTATGGGCCATTGTGGATATTACCATAGGTTTATCCACATGTACGCGATCATAGCTAGACCCCTTTATGCCTTGTTGTCTAATTTTGAGTGGAACGACGAATGCGAGAATTCTTTCAATGAACTAAAGAAACATTTGTGCACAGCACCAATACTGACCACTCCTGATTGGAATAAACTATCCCCATTCATCTACATCATCTGTAGGGAACATTGTTACACTTATATGCTCATTGAGTAGATTTGATGTGCACCTTTTCCCTATACATGTGCATTGTTTACTCTAGTGTTGGCTAAAGATCTTTCCCCATGTTACCACATACATGATATACTCATGTGTGGTGGTACTTTGTACTTAGAGATATTATTCAGCTTTTACTTCAATTCTGTTCATCATCAATAGAGAGAGCTATTCCATCCATTTGACTTCTTTGTGTGTCTTGCTGCATTTCTGCTCCTTGTGTCTCTTTCTTATGTCTCTCTCACACTTCTAGACACATCCAATAGTGGTATCAGATCAGGTTTAGGTCCATCTCAAGTTTTGGTTTTCTGTGTCACAATATGCATACTTTTAAGAGTGCAAATCAACTATGGAGCATAGAATAATGATTTTCAATAGCCAACAAGCATTTCCAATAGGTGCACTAGGTTTTATCCTCAATTTGAAGCCATTCATGAAATCAAAATTCCATCAGATTGACAGATTGTGAGCTGAAATTTTAGCATTCATTAAAGTAAAGATCTTGTCACATTCTTGTTCTTCACTGAAATGACGGGCAATAATGGCTTGTTTGGCATGCTTCAAGCTGAACATAAGCTTGATGGGACAAACTATCCAATGTGTTCTTACATGATGAAACATGTTCTTGTTGCAAAACAACTATGGAACATAGTGGCAGATGTAGATCAAAGACCTGCAAGTTTTCTACTTCATAGTCTACTTTCACAGATGGAGCTTCTTCTTCAAGTACAATGGTTACTCCTTCTCCCTACACAAGAGCAACTTAGATGGGATGGAAAATATGATCAAGCTCATGCATTGATTGAGCTTTCTATGAAGCATCATATAACTCCGCACATTCAATCATTTTCTACATCAAGATAGGCATGGGAAAGTCTTGTCTCTTTGTATGTGTGTAATGAAGCATGTGTTGCATACTTGAGGAAGTAACTTGAGGATGTATTTATGGCTGAAAATGATTCTATGGATGTGGATATGACACACATCAAGGACTTGAAAGAGAAATTGGCAAACATAGATGAGATTATTCTGGATGCATCACTCATCTCTAAATTGTTTAAAGGATTACTAGGATCTTTTCAAAGCTTTGTCACTACACTTTGTTTGGTTGCAAAAGGGAATCCAAATATTTATTCATTTGATGTTGTTGTGTATGTTCTTTTGCAAGAAGAGAAATCTAGAGTGAATAGGAGTGGTTTGATTTAGGGAACACAAGCACTTGCTATCTCACAAAAAGGGAAAACCAAGTATGGTTCAGCCTTGAGTTCATCAAAACCAAAGCCTCAACCTTCCTCTTCCTTTCATTCAATTGAGCTATAGTTAGGAAAGAAGTACAAGCAGTTGCCTAGATGAGGCAATGACAGGTTGTACTATATGATAAACCAGCACCAACAACTCCATTACCACCAAGAGAGGCACATATCCAAGTGATTCTGAATGTGCTTGCAACATCAGTTGCATCCACATCTCGCACACACCACTGGAGTTGCAGCTTGAAATCCTTAGCAAGCAAATAGAGAACCTTATGAAAATGCAGGCATCTAGGTCTACAGAGATGGGCACTATACATAATAAAGTTTATTCTATGGGTTATCAAGACCCCATTCCTCCTTATCCTAGCACTAGCTATGTAGATTTGATGCAAAGAAATGTTATGCCAATTCCAAATGTGCAAGGATATGCAATGCCTCAGCCTGCACCTCTAGTGTAGCTTTTTGCTCAACTGACACCTACACCACCAGTTCAACCCATATACCAGAGGAATACTGAACCATTTGAGAGACGAGGAAGTGGTGGGTTTGGAGGGGCAAAAAGATGTGTTATGTGTGATGCACAGGAACATTTTTCCTATGCATGTGAAGAGTTGAAGCAAGCCAAAGAACACCAATTAGTGATTGATATAGATAAGAAACTTTGTGACTTCAGAACTCAGCTTCCCCTGCCTATGAACTGGGGGAAGGGAGGAATGAAGAAGCTATACGAGAATCTGTCAAGTACTAAAGCTAGCACATCAACAGCACAATTAGAGCCGCTATAAGAAGGAGATGGAGAAGAAATTAGACCTCAACCACAAAGAAATTACTCTATGGAAGCCTTAGTGAGAGCTAGGGATGCGATCATGTAGAAGACTGCCTGGAAGTCTCCTATATATCAGTTCTTTGTCTACTCACACATTGCCAATGTACAGGAAAAGAGAAAAAGAGATGAAAAACAAGATGAGGCTAAGCTAGAGAGAAGAGTGACGAGAAAACAAAGTAAAGAAGCTGAGGAAAAAGCTAAGGAACCTAAAAATAAAGTTCATTTTAAAGAGCATATTGTTTCTCAAGAAGAGGCAAAGAAAAAAGAAATAAAAGAGGGAAAGAGGCCATCTGGGCCAATAAAAATCCAAGAACCAAATAAAGAGAAGGAAAAGGATCAGGAACCTACTCAAAAGACTGAAGATACTCAAGAAAATGTTTACGAAAAAGATAAAGAGAAGAAGAAGAAAAAGAAGAAAACATCAAAGGTTGTAGTGATTTTTGATAGAGAAGAAGAATGACACCGAAGAGATATTAAATGATATTTAATTGAGGAGCCAAGTGACCATGTCCTTGGAACACGTTTTCTCCATAGTAAAGCCTGAATTCAAGGATAGTTTATTAAGCCGATAAAGAGGAAGAGATTCCCATTACCTAAGGATGTGGAAATGGAAGAGGCATCTAAAGGCACGCAAGTGATGAATGAAGCAATAGCCTTGAGTGGCTCTTCTGATGATGAAGATGATAAGATTGTAAGATTTCAAGTGAATAGGAATTATTTAGGACCAATTACACGTGATGATGAGATGAGAAGATTTGAGAGTGAACATACTAGGATTTGAACAAGTTACACCCATGATTATCTTCACAGTGCCACATATACCATGGAATATTTGACCTATACCACTCCCAAAGGCTCACTTACCTGAGTTCATGAGGCTCTTAAAGGAAAAGATATCCATGCAAATATTGGAACCATCTTCAGCTCCATATTTGAATAGGTGGTCCACGATGCCAAACAAGAATGGGAAACTTTGTTTCATTCAAGATCTTCAGTGTGTAAATAAATTCACGATCAGAAATGTAGGGATAGGATCTATAGTAGATGAGTTTGTAGAAGCATCTGCTGGGCATTCCATCTACTCCATGGATGATCTGTATTTAGGGTATGATGAGTTTCAAATGGCTATTGAGAGCAGAGAGATCATGATGATGAAAACTCCACTAGGCCTTGTGTGCATGTGTACTTTGCCACAGGGAGCAACGAATTTTGTAGCTCACATGATGAATGCCATGAATTTGGTCCTCGAGACTTTATCCAAGTTTGGTGATATTCCGATAAAAGGGTGTGAGGAAAGAGTGAAAGATGAGAGTTTAGATGCTTCTGGCTACAGGAGGTTTGTTAGCGACCATATCTCTGACTGTGAGAAAATCTTTGAGAAATTTGAAGAGGGGCTCACATTTTCTCTAGAGAAATCTATTTTTGGAGTCGACGAGGTTTTCATTACAGGACATCTGTGTGGACACTATGGTTGCAAGCCATACCCATAGAAAGTTGAGGCCATTAGCAAGATTTCTGAGGTGCCTTGTAATTTCAGTGAGGTGATGAGGTTCTTGGGAGCCTGTGTCTTCTATGTAATCTGGATTCCTCACTTTGCTCACGTTGCAAACCATTTATATGATCTACTGAGAAAGAGAAAGAATTTTTGTTTGGACAAAGAAACAGTCGAGAGTCATGCATAAAATAAAGCCCCGATTCTAAAGCATGTTGATTATTCGGGCCAAAAACCTATCATTTTGACTCTTGACACTAGCCTTATTAGTATAGGCTGGGTCATAGGACAAGATGATGATGAATGCCTGAGATATGCAATTCGCTTTGGTACAAAGATTTTGCATGAAACTCAAAGAAAATATCTAAAAATAAAGAGAGAGCTATGGGGACTAGTGACTATTTTAAAGACCGATAAAGAGTATTTCATTGGGGTGAATGTAGTAGTTGAGATTGACTATCTTCCACTGATTGGAATGATAGCAAACTGCTCTTCTTTGGATATTGTGATGCTTAGGTGGATCTCATATGTAAAGTTTATAAACCCGATTTTTGTTCACATAGCTGGAAACCTGAATATAGTGGCTAACATGCTTTCAAGAGCAAAATTTGATGATGAATCTGATGATGATGATGAGGAAGAAAGAGATACAAACATGATGAGATATGATCCACTAGTTTATGTGTACGAGCGATTCCGTGAGAATGAGTATGATGGTGAGTGGAGACACATAGGAAATTATCTGAGTATGTTGAAACCTTCCTTGGGCTAGTCCGCAAATAAGTATAGATCCATCAGGAAAAATTCTTATAACTTTTTCTTGAAGTATGGACTTATTTGGCAACACGCTAAAGGCAAGGTGAAGATTCGAGAGAGGGTATTGAGTACCAGGAGTCTTCAGAGCAAGGTGATGAGCGATATGCATGAGACCTTATGGGTAGGTCACAAAGGATTTTATGTGACATATGAAAAGATTAGGGAAGCCTACTGGTGGTGAGGGATATATGTTAATGTCCAAGACTTTGTGAGGAGTTGTGCAACATGTCATGTGCATTCATCAGTTAGGCACAGAGACTTGTTACATCTGACTTACCCTCCTTGTATCCATTACAAGTGGGTGGTCGACCTTGTAACCATGCCCAAAGGGATAGATAAGATGAGTTATATTGTACTTTCCATAGAGGACTTGACCAGCCATGTGTAAGGTTGAGCTCTTTGCATGAAGATGACTTATAATGTATGCAAATTCCATTTAGAAGAAGTGATTTCAAGATTTGGATATGTTGAGAAAGTGGTTGCGGACACGAGAGACTTAGATGTGAGAGAGGCAAAAAAGTTCTTTGATCATTAATGAAATTCGATTGTCTCTCAATATTGCCTATAACCCTAAGGAAAATTGAAAGATCAAGAGAGGTCACCCTTCTATCGTGAAGGTGATCTCTAAGGCCTTTACTGGTGACATAAAGAAATGTCCTAGATTTCTTCCATTCGCATTATGGGCATATAGGATGGCATACACTCGGTCCACAAGGTTCATGCCTGTTGAATTGATGTATTGTCAAAAGCCAATTTTCCCCATCCAGACTCAAATATTGACTTGGTTGACGCTCGTGTGGAATGATGGAATGATGAGAGAAGAGCTTTTATCACTCAAGATTAAACAATTAGAGTAGGGAAATGAGAAATTAAAAGAAGTAGTTCAGAAGATAAAGGAGTCAAGGTTGAAAAATAAGATTTATTTTGACAAAATGCATTGGTGTAGACCACGTGAGATCGAGATAGATGATTGGGTATTGTTGTATGATAGTACATTTGATACTCAGTATGATGCTAGGAAGAAATTGACTAAACGATGGTTTGGGTTGTATGTAGTGATGTTTGTGTTTGAAAATGGAACACATGCGCTTCGTGAATTTGAAGGTACTCCTTTGAGATCTTTGATTGCAGGAAAGATAATAAAATTGTTCAAGAAGATAAATGATGCATACTATGAGATTGATCACGAACTACTAGATGATGCTGATGAAGAACAATAAATCAGGTAATTGAAGAAATATTTGGATGTCGGACAACACTGAAGATGAACAAAAATGATCAAGTGAAACACTTCCAATCTAAATTTTATTTTTGAAAGAACATATGCATTGCATTTTTTATGTAATAAAAGTATCAAAGATCTTTACAAGTTTAAGAAAATTAAGTAGGATCAAGATATCAAACATCTATTATGGTTTTTCTGTGAAGTATGAAAGACTATAAATGATATGAATAGAATCAGTTAGCAGACTAGAGACTTTTGGGAGTAAAAGCTTGGGAATGTGATGGAAAACTTAAACTAAGTGTGTGTATATGCTATTAGATTCGAACACTTAGTGAATGGGATTCTTTGGATCCTACTATTTATTTCCTGTGAGATCCTACCTCCAGATAGATCATGCTTCAGGCAAACCTTCATACTCAAACCAGCAGTATATGTATGTGCATGTGTTGTTAGTGCACTTTGATGGGCTAGTAGGTGGCTGGAACAACCTTGATTGGGTGATCAAGGCCACGATATATAGGCTTATATCGTATCCTTATTCATCAATGGATTCATTCATCATCACGAATTTCTCATTTATGCAAAAATCTAACGTGGCTAATATTTCCATCCATCCATGGGGTTCAAACACTTCATCTTGAAATATTTGTGGCATGTACACTAGGTCTTCTATAGATATATAGTTTTCATGCCCTACGAGCCACAACTATGCCTTTCTTTCGTCTCGTTTGGTTCCTTACACACCCATAGTTGGACATCTTCACATCCAAGATTGATCACTCGATCTAGTGCTATGAATGGACACATCATCTTCCTCTCTATGGAGAGGGTTCCACTATAAAGGAGGTACATCTTATATGCAAAGGTATGCATATTTATTTTTGTGGTGGTGCCTTGATGTTGGAGGTATAAAGCATCTCTTCCCCAATCTTGTACTACTCTTAATTGTCTCATGAAGGGTCGTCCTAGAATCATTTCATAATTGTTTGCTTTTCCAAACTAACATATTGCTAGGGTATGCTCAAATTCCATTGAGCACGTAGTTAGCATTATCTTTTCTAAGATTCCTAAAGGTCTTTCAACATGGCCATCTACTAATTGGAGTTTCATTCATGTGGGCCGCAAGGTTGGCTTTCCCCATTTCTCCCATATCTCTTTAGTGGCTATTCCTACTCCTGCTCATGGGTCTAAAATAGCTTTGGTCATGTATCCATTGAATGTGATGGAAAGATGGGTGTTTTCTTCATCTCCCTCACCGAACTCTCCCACTTTATCTATTGGAATTTGAATTGTTGGTGGAGCCTCTTCTTCTTTCTTGTCCTTGGGTTGCTCTTCCACTTATATCTTTAATTGTTTGGCCAAGTATTTCCACAGTTGGGATTTAATCCATAGCAGCGCTTCTATAGTTAAGGAACATTAGAGTTTTGTTTTCTTGAGTTTTGATAATGTGTGAGATGCTTCATCGTGCAACTTTCTTTCTCTGTCCCTAATTGTAAAATCATGGAATAATTATGACCTCCTCTCATATTCCCCCAGGTAATTGGGAAGTGTGGACATACTATTTATTTCCTCTCTATTTTGATCCAAAATTGATATTTCTTCGTATATCTCCTTAGTTTCCACTTCAGGTAGAATCCCAATGGTGTCTAGCTCTTCAAATGGTGGTGGTGTGTTCCCACTTTTCTTCCATCGATCTTCTTGAAATTTGGCCCAAATTCATCAAGCCAGGTAGCTTTTATTTTTGGGATTACCAAATCTTGTTCCTTCCCTTTAATGTCGGTCTTTATCTTGTCATCTCTCTCTCTCTCTCTCTCTCTCTCTCTCTCTCTCTCTCTCTCTCTCTCTCTCTCTCTCTCTCTCTCTCTCTCTCTCTCTCTCTCTCTCTCTCTCTCTCTCTCTCTCTCTCTCTCTCTCTCTCTCTCTCTCTCTCTCTCTCTCTCTCTCTCTCTCTCTCTCTCTCTCTCTCTCTCTCTCTCTCTCTCTCTCTCTCTCTCTCTCTCTCTCTCTCTCTCTCTCTCTCTCTCTCTCTCTCTCTCTCTCTCTCTCTCTGTGTGTGTTCTTGATAGCATCTAAACATTCTAAGAATTGGTTTTTTGGTATCCTAGTCTTGGGAAGGGCTGAGATAGAGTTCTCAAGTGTGGCTTGCACAATTTTGATCATTTTTTTTTCATATTCCTCCACATCTATAGCATGGTCCCCTTGGTGCAGGCGGTGTAGTTGGGGGTCTAACAAGAACTGGGGCTCTAGGTGTGGTGCACATAAAACTTGCATATTGTGGTCCATAAGAGTTGTCACATCCTCGTATCCATAGTAATGTTGCTCGTAGGCTTGATCATATTTAGTAAGACTTGTGTCATAAGGATAGTATTCCCCAAGTATCTAATCAAACCATGGGCTTAATTTTTCAGTGTTGGTCAAAGGTGCGGCTGGCAATATGGCTCTTTTTGGATTTTCTTCTGGTTGGGTGTACTTTACTGGTACTAGATTATGTGCATGTGGTGTTCGTTGTCCTAACACGGGTTGTGGTTGTCCATATCCACCATATTTGTATGTTCTCAGTGCTACTAGTGGTCCCGGGTATGGATTCTATCTTTGGACCTCCTTGTCTTGATCCCTAGGAGGATATTCATAAGGTCTATACTAGGGTGGTGCAGAGGGTCTAGTTTATCTATTAAGGGGAAAATTCTCAATGTTATGGTTGGTGTATTTCTATTCAATGTGGCAGTACATATTAGGTCCTTGGATTGTTTGCCTATTGTATGGATAGGGTTGTGGTGGCGCCAAGCCTCCTCTTGCACAAATATGTGATGGGTGATACCCACCACAATGCATGCATCGACTTAACATTGGAACTCTCATAAGGGCATTCTGGTAGTTTCTTTGTCCCTGCACTCCTAACTTCTTAGCCACTAAGTCTACCAATTCTTCTACATTGCTCATGCCAGAGGTAGTGTTGCTCCTCGTGTCCTCAGATTTGGTGGAATTTTGTGGAGCTTTTAGGTCGCCAGCTAGGTTGTCTTCCAAATATTTACATTCTTGTAGACATTCACTCAGTGTTTGTAATCGTTTCACATATACAAAAGTTCTTAATGTTCCATTGGTTAGACTATCTAAGACCAAAGATATCATTCTCTATTGAGATGGTCTCTCCATCACAGGGCATCTATCTACATATTGATTGAATCATTTGGCTGCATTCTTTACGATCTCATTAGGAGTCTGTTTAAAATTATGGATCAATGAAGAAGAATTATGTTTGATTCCCCTCTTGGTGAATTCTCCGATATATTCCTGGAAGAATTTTTCAATATTCGCAAAACGATTGGGGTCTTAAGGTTGGAACCAAGTCAAAGTTGTTCCCATAAGGGTTAACCCAAAAGACCCATATTGGACAAAGAAATCATCCACTTGTTCTACATGTAGTACTTGTTTGAATTCCACAATGTGGTCATAAGGTTCCATCATAATGATTTATCATACACTTAGCCACTTGGATTGGTCTTAGCCTTCTATCTAGGTCTGGGGGTCGAATGATGATGGGGACAATAGGACGTACTGGTTGTACTCCCGGTCCAACTCCTTATTGTTGTATTACTGTGAAAGGTGGTCATTTTATATTTCTGACTCCTAGATTAGTATGACTACTGGGGTTGGGTCCTTGCATGGAAAATTGTACCTCAAGCTGATAGGGAGACTCCATTGATTGGTTGGTCCAGATGCTAAGTTTTCAGTACCTTGTTGGGTTCCGAAGGGGTTTCGTGAAGTAGTCACTTGCTCTCAAGGAGGGAACACAAGCAATCCCATGTACCTCAGCCCCGACCTATCCACATTGTCCATTGGCCAATATCTTCTCTAATTTCAATCTAGGTAGGTAACTCTAGACAATTCCTTAGAGTTTTAATTCATAGATAGTGGTTGGGTTGATTCCTTCTCCTTGTACAGGTGAAGCAGCTTGTAGTAGTAGGTTAGACCCACTTACCAAGTACACATCAACCAAATAGTCATCCTGGGGTATCAGATCTCCTCTTAGTACCTGAGTGACTGCAGACTTTCCCCAAGGTGTAGTCATTGTATCTCCATTACTCATTCTATCATTCATCCCTTTCTCCTCTATTTCTCCTCTTTCATGTATCTGATTGAGATTTTCATTCACAACATATATTTGTCCTATTTTATCCATGTAGATACCTCCTTCGTATTTGACAACTGGGTCTTGGTACTATTTCTCAGTCGGTCATAGTTCTCATTCTTGCCACAGACCTATTAAGGCCATCAAGGTAGATGGGCACTCCATGCAAGTTCATAGATATGTACTGTAGGGATGTTCAGTATTCCCCTTCCACTATAGACATGAAGCCTGTTCTTGGCACAGAACTCTGCATATCTTCCGAGGCCATGAGTCTTTCCTCCTCTGAATCACTAGAAGTATCTAAATAAATAGAGTGGTTGCTAGGTGGTTCATTCAGTGCTTAGTTCTCGGGTTGTCTATGGCCCTATTGACTATCCTTGCAAGTTTCAGTACTTTGTTTCCCCAATTTTTTTGTTTTCAAGCTCTTTGAGTTTTCCACAATACACGATACTCAGAGGCGATGAGACATGATATCGATTGTTTGATGATACACCTTGAGAATTGACATGGCACATGGTACTTGGCCACCATGATATGATACCTAGTTTATGATGATACACAATACATGACAATTGAAAAAGTCACAATACACGATATTGGTTTTCGACGATATGATATTGCCCTATCCACGATACACAAGACTTGGAAAATGATGATACATAATACTTCCTCTTGGTGCGATACCCAACTTGAGATGATACACAATACATGATACTTCCTTTCATGATCCACGATAGAAAATACCTCGACCCGAAGATACATGATACTTGAGAGGTATCGTGATACATAGGGAGGTGATACACGACACTTGACTAAGTGATATATGATACACGATAGTTGCTTTTGCAATACATGATACACAATAGTTGCTTTTGTGATACACGATACCTTGAACCGATGATACATGATACTTGAGAGGTATCGTGATACACAGGAAGGCAATACATGATACTTGGTGAGTATCATGATACAAGGGAATTCAGGTATTGTGATACCTGAACTCAACCAATTGCCATACTCAAGCCTAACAAGGTCTAAATTTTAGACATTTTTAGTGTAATGTGCTCTTCACAAACTCCTCATCTCCCTCATGTGCATGTGGTCATTAATCACGCTCAAAGTCCATTTTCTCAACCCAGCAATATGTCTATTGTTCTGTATCACATGCTGGACTGTTTTACTAGATTTTTGAAGTTTAAGAAGATGCAAGACTTACTTCAGTGGTTTACTTGTTGACTCCTCTATAGCTACTCCCACTATGTGCTCAGTTCTCCACAATATCTGCTCGGCAATACTGGTTGCTAGTCGACTCACATTCTTGCAACTAGTACAAGTGACTAGGGCACTGAAATGTTTGGGTATTTTAGGTCCTTGAGGTGACCAAGGCTAGAAATAAAAATGATTCAAAACTTTTGGGTTCTCTTGTGATGAGTTTCCTACAAAATACCTACCTCTTCCTTCTAATTCTAATCTGTATACTCTCTCACCTCCTCACTCCTAACCCTACAAACTTGTTACACACCACTAGAGTGTGAAGTAACAAGTGCAAAAGTTTTTTGAGACTTACCACTTAGTAAATTGATTTTCTTCACACAATACATTCACTCCTAAGCCATTACCATCATGTAGGCGCCTTGATTGGACTAGTTCCCCAGCAATGGCACCAAAAACATGTGTACCTAAGTTGTAGAGCCTTAGGGACTTGTGCTAACTGAGACTATACCTCAGTCACCCACAAGTACACATAGTGGTGGATTAATACATGTTTAATTACCAATCCATGAAATCAGTTATATCAAGTGTATGAAGACGTATGTACACATGATGGTAAATGAAGTGAACATGCTAACAATGCATGTGATATGGGTTCACTTACCTTCTAAGTCACTTATCATATAGAAATGCATGTCACGATACTTGTAACAGTAGTCCACACAAATTAGGACTTTGATCTTAGCTTCAAACACCAAACATTATCAACAGCGAGTTCATTTCGAAGCTTTGAATAAGATTCTTCTAATAGTCATATTTTTAGCCTAATTTGACAAACGTGCTTCAAGTTATGAGCAAAATAGTGAGTGGTGGGAAACACCAACTCCTACTCTATAGCTCACCTAGCTCTATACATGCATCACAATAGCTTAATCACAAATAGGATGGGTAGATAACAATCCTAAACACACATTTCAAGCACCAAACACACAAGCAAGCTCTTAGAGGAGAAGATACTCAGAAGAGAGCAATCAAATTCGAAATTTCAGCTTAATTTCTCACAATGGCAAAAATTTCTTACAAAGAGTCATCGAGTGACTCATATACATGTTCTCTAAAAATGGTCCTTTCACACAAAAGATTGGAATTGTTATTGATAATCACTAAATTCCTACTATTATACAAGATTAATGTTACAATATTTGGGATTCATGCATCTAGAGGACTCCTCTAGTGCATTTACATGACTTTCCATAGAGTATCATGGAATTTCAAAGAAAAAACATTATGCCTAGATTTGAAAATTTTTGGGGTAAAGAACCATTAGAACATACTTCCCCACCTAAGGCACAAAAGTTAGAGGAATTAGACCATAGGATGGAAGAGGCCAAACAAGAGGAAAAATATTCCTACATGGAGATTCATGATGAGTTTCTCTCTCACAAATGCTTCAGAAAGACTAAACCCTCATGATAGAGATGGTCATTGGTAGCATGAGCTCTCTCATAGAGCAACTTAAGACTCAAATGGTCTCTTTCAAAACCCAAGTCCCCTCCTTCCTAGCTAGAAAGGAAAGAGAAGTTCCTACTCTTCATACATCTGAGATGGCTAAGAAGGATATTCTCCAACTTGGCAAACATTAAGGAGAGAGCTCTAGCGATACTCTTCTCCTAAAAGACCTCAAACCACCAACATTTATGGGGTATAATCGAGAGAAATAAGGATATGGTCTACACTTTTTGCAAAAGTGGAATGACTTGCATCAACTCAAGGGCACCCCACCTGATTATCATGTGCTTGAAACGAATCTCTCTCTTGGTCCATGAGCTTACAAGTGGTGGATGAGCCTCAAGGAGGTGAACTCCATCCCTACTCATTGGAATCATTTTGAAACTCTTTTCTTGAAAGAGTTTTTTCCTAAGAATGAGGAAGAGAGGAATTGGGATAAGTGAGATAGGATCACATAGAGGGGTAGTTTGTTGTGTACCTACATATCCCACTATAGAGAGATCATTTCTAAGCTTTAAGGACTAAATGATTTTCAGAACATCGAGGGGTTTGTGAGAGGATTAGATAAGGCCATAAAGAGAGAAGTGAGAAGGAACATAAAAAGCCTTTGAGGAGGGGATCAAATATGCACAAATCTATGAGGACCATAATCATCCTCAATACACTCCTATGGAGATGATGATCATCCCCTCAAACTTTTTAGTACCATTAAATTCAGGAAGAAAATATTCAACGAAAAAAAACTTTTCATAAAGAAACAAAGATCACATGGGCCTAAGTTACCTACCAACCAATATGAGAGGGCCAAGAGGGAAAACTTGTCCTTTAGGTGCTTGTCTCCTAATCATGCACAATGGAACTATCTACTTCATAAGGGGGAAGAAAAAAATGAGGATGAGGGACTAGTATGGCCTTTGACAAGGTTAAAAAGGTGGTCCACCTAGTGTAGACACTTCTAATACATGCAAGCTCAAGTCACAAGGAGGTGGAAGTGATACACGAGGATATAGAGCATACATGTTGTTTGACTTAGTCATTGTTGTCACCATACTTTGGACCATGACATAGTCATGGTAGTGCTTACAACACCAAGGGTGCAAAGTTCGTATGGGATGTTGGGTAGAGACCCTTCAGGAGTTTGACTATGAGCTTAGGTATAGGACGGGAAAGTTTAATGTGGTGGTTGATTTGCTTAGCCGCATGCCTATGCTCAATAGACTGAGTTTTACTCAGATCACTAGTGAGCTACTTAGAGTCCATTAGAGTGAAATGTAGGCTTGATCCTACAAATCTCAATATTTGGGAATCCATAGAGAAAGGGGACCTTGATACATGGGTTTCTAGTGAGGATGGGATATCGACAGGTGCTCAAGAAGGATTTGTGGAAGAATTACAATATCCATGATGGATATCTATTGTATAAAGGAAAGATGTGTGTCTCTAGATATTTTGAGATGAGCATGCACATTTTGTATGAGTACACCTAGTGCGGGACACCCAAGAGTTAACAAGAATTGTGAACACACTCGATATTCTCTACACTTGTTGAAGATCTATCTGAGCTCAGGGATATGGTATCTTGTTTCTTGGGAATGAGAACATAAATTGTCCACATATATTTCTAAGATCTTTTGCAAGAACTCTTTGAAGACATGACACATGAGCCTGTGGAATGTTGCAGGTGCATTGGTGAGCCCACATGGCATCACACAAAATGCTAAAATTCCCTATTATGTGGCAAAGGCCGCTTTGTGTTTATCTTCTAGGGCAATGGCTACTTGGTTGTAACCTGAAAATCCATCAAGGGAGCTATAAACTTCCTTGCCTGCAACACACTTCAATATATGTTTGGTGATTGGAAGCGGATAGCTATCTCTGATCATAGCGGCATTAACTTTTTTAAGGTTAATACACACTCATAATTTTCCATTCTTCTTGGGCACCACTACAATGGGGGAACCCACTCAGTATGCTCAATCTCATAGATAAATCCAGCTTCAATCAACCTATCAATTTGTTCTTTTATTTTAGCTGCATAAGTGTCATTATATGTGTAGGGATTCTATTTGGTGGGCTTGGTATCCGCTATCATGGGGATCGTATGAGAACATATTCTCATATCTACTCCCTTCAAGTCTCTATAGTGCCATGCAAACATATCCCTATATTCCCTAATAGAGCTACCAACTCTGCTTCTTCTTTTGCACTTAGGTCTTCTCCTATGTATGTACATAGCTCTTCGTTCTCTTCAATGGTTACAACAATTTTCTTAGTATTTTCTTTATTATCATACGCTTCTCCTCTGATGGCCTCTCTCTTAGGCATTCGTACCAAAATTTTTCGGTCTTCAACTTCATATTTCTTGAAATTTTTGGTACTTCAAACAATGATTCCTCCTCTTCTTGTTTCATTGCTTTTCTTTTCTCTTTCTTTTGACTACCATCACTTCCATCCTTTGAATTTACAGTTTTAATGCTCGTGAGAGGTTCTTCTTCTTTTAGGGTAAATACTCGTATGTCTTTTAGATAGTGCTCCTCTGAATTAAAGCAACTATCCATCACAATGGACTCTAGATCATCATCGTTCTCTTCTTCTTCTATGAAGTCACTAGGGTCACATTCTTCTAGCAAGGGATGACACATGAACACTGAAATATCATAACCCTCCTCATCACAATGAGGTGTCCACTGTTCTTCATTGACAGCAATGTCCATGGTGGCTAGGATTTCTGCCCAACTTTGAGGCTCAAATTCCTCATCTAGAAAGATCATCGGTGTATAGGTTGTCTTTCACTAGTCTATCTCCTAGAGAAGTTCCTTCTTCTCTCACTTTTAGGCATTTTCCTTCTTCCTCTGCAACCTTGCACATCCACAAGTAAGTATCTTCATGCATCAAGGATGGATCAAGTGAACTTTCAGAATGCAGAGAGATAGAATCTTCTTTTGATTTGTGGATAGGTTCCAATGTAGGGGTGGTACATCTTTAAATGTATAGTCTTTTAGATTGACCTCGTTGGTGACCCCTAAGTGCTGCAAGTACAAAGAGATGGTTCCCCAATCTTGTACTATTTGTAGTTGTCATAGGAAGGGCCTTCGTAGGATCATCTCATAGAAATTATTTTTCTCAAAGTCACATATAGCAAAGGTGTGCTCAAACTCTGCCCCACAAGTGGTTAGAGTTATCCCTTCTAGCAATCCTAGAGGTCTTTCAACATGGCCATCAGCCATTGAAGTTTCATTCTAGTTGGTCTTAATGCGGTTTTGCCCAATTGCTTCCACAAGGAGGTGGTTGCAATTGCAACACCAGCACCTGAATCTAAGATAGCTTTGGTTGTGTAACCTTGGTAGGTGATTGGAAGATAAGTATTACCTTCTTCACCTTCACTCATGTCTCCTATTTTGTCTAGAGGTATCTCTGGTACTTTCTGCTTAGATCGTGCTCTTGACAGATTGGAATCGAGTTCAGGAACCTGATTCCCCACATGCTTCCATAGCTCTGGTTATACTTTGAGTAGCTTTTCTATGCTGAGATGACACTGAACCTTAGTGTTCTTAACAACATCAATGTTCCTTGGAACCACTGAGTCGTGATTTCTTACCAGTATTGTGGGAGCTCTGATCTGAAGAGATTCAGATTCCCATGGGCCTGTGAATTGTGGCAACTCTTGTAAGGAATTAGATTCAAACCTAATCTCTGATCTTCTTGTTGCTCTACTTGGTCTCTATAAATAGATGGGTAAATTGATCATGAAGTTCATCAATCTTAGGAATAGGAGGGGGATTACCCTTCTCCTTGGCCCATTTCTCTTCTTGTATTTCATGCAAGAACTCTTGAGAGTACTGCTGAATTGAAAGAGGTGCTCCCTCGTCCATGGAATCAAGAACATAAGATTTTGTTGGTGGTGAACTTTCTCCTCTACAATCGGTTGAGCATGTGGAGGTAAAGAAACTTGAGGCTTGTTTACCAACTAATCTAATGTTTCTAGTAAGCCCTGAAAATGCAAATCTTGTTTGATAGAGTATGTCTGATTGAACGATTGATTGGTCTCGAGCATAGCCTGAGCTAGCTCTACCATTTTCATGCACATTTTTGTCCGTTCAATCTCTAAATCTACTCTAGGGTAACTCTTGTCTAGGTTTGCAGTTGTTGGCCCTTCTTGAAGTCGAGCCTGGTAGGCCTTGAACATCATGTCCAAGTCTTCTAGGATTGGATCCGCAAGAACAGACCCTAGTTGTTGTTTATTTACAATGGGTGGGGGGGTGGGATGAGGTGGTGTGGATGGAGTTTCGGCATGCGAGGGGCTTTGAGAGGCAACATCTTCTATTTTTGTTTTTGCATCTTTTAGGCTTTCTTCAGGTTCGGATATCTTTTTATTCCACTTGTGATTGACCCTCTCTCTGGTATCCTT
The DNA here is from genome assembly GCA_020310875.1 of Ceratopteris richardii. NCBI lineage: Eukaryota > Viridiplantae > Streptophyta > Polypodiopsida > Polypodiales > Pteridaceae > Ceratopteris > Ceratopteris richardii. Next base: position 88,686,511 of record CM035431.1, on the reverse strand, counting down.
CCATGTTCTTGTTTTTCTCTTACTAGGCTCTCCTGACTCACTTGACTCTGATTGTTCAGTTGGTTTATCTTGTTTTAATGCTTGTGCCCTAGTAATTGCATGTATAGGAGCCACATTAGTGCTACTTGCACGAGGATCCACAACTAAGCCTACCACATTAATGGGTGTAACCTTGGGTGCACTAGAGGGGTTCTTGGGACATTCTCTTGGGAGATGTTCTTTGCCGCACTCAATACAAAAACCTTGTAGTGTGATGTTTTGTCCTTGTCCCAGAGTTGGTGAGTGAGGACATTCATGAATGAAATGGTCACCTTGACATCTAAAACATGGTCATGTAGGCACTTGTGGTCTTACTTGTCTCGATTGGGGTCTGGGGTTAGGATTCGTGTACATGACATTGGAGTATCCTAGCTCCCAATTTTGTTTTGTAAGAGGTGTCTCGTATTGATAGGAATAAGCCTCTCTATGCTGTGGTGACTCTGTGTTATAAGCTTGTGGACTATCTTCTTGGAAGTAGTCTGAATTATGAGCATGAGAGTCATTTTCTAAGACCAACAAGGTTAGTGGCACCAATGCTCTATTAGGGTTTTCCTCTGCCACTGCATACTTAACTCGAATTACATTAGCAAGATGTGGTGGTTGGTTTCCTAGGACTAGTTGTGGCCTATATGGTGCTTGGTATTGCCATTGTGGCCTATAATATGGCTATTGGTTTTGATTTTGATACCTGCCCTATTGGTAAGGTTGCTGATATTTTTTTCTAACAGCTTGCCTATTGTATGGACAATCTTGAGCTGTATAGTTCATGTATTTTCTCTCGATGGTGCAATATGGATCATTAGGGTTTCATTGGGGTTGAGCCATCATCGAGCACACATTAGCCATGTGGTCTCCTCCACAATTGTAACATTGCTTCAATGAGGTGACCCTTGGTGGTTGTCTATTTCAACCCTCTAGCTTCTTGGCAGCTTGCTCAGCTATCTCATCTATCTCAGTGGAGGTTCTTGAGGTATGACTAGTAGAACTCTCAAAATCCTTATAGAGTTTGGCCAGTCGTAACTCCTCACCCAAATTTTCTTCTATGTCAATGCACATCCGCACATACTTTTCTATGGATCTAGGCTCTTTCAAGTACACATATGATCTTAACTTGGTGCTTAGTAAGCCATCTAAAAACAGGGCCACTTGTTTGGCCAGTGTGGGTAATTTTGGAAGAGGGCATCTTTCTAAGTATTGTCTAAACCACCTTCCTGCAAGTCGCACTGTTTCTTGGGGTGTCTACTTGAAGTGGTGGATCAAGGATGATGTGTTATGCATGATACCACCGTTGGAAAATTCTACAATGAATTCCTCTACTGTTCTAATAATTGCGACTCTTTAGGAGCTGAAACCAAGCTATGGCAGTACCCTTGAGAGTCAAACCAAATGCCTCAAACTGTCTGAACAAGTCCTTGACTTGTTCCACTCTTGATACTTATTTGAACTGGGCCACGTGATCATAAGGATCTCCTGACCCATCAAAATAGTTCTTCATTGCCTTGACCACTTGAGAGGGTCCAAGGGTTCTTGGGTGCTCACGGGATCTAGGCAATGGAAAATCATGCTCATCTCTTTGATGCCTCTGTGCTCTATGTCTCTCTCTTTTAGGTCTTTCATTTTCAACTCCTGATCGGTCTCTTCCCATAGTATGTGCAAATCTTACCTCAGCCTCTCTCTAGCTCTTTCCCTCTGGGTTTCTTGAGCCTGGAATGATCCTACTCCTTGGAGGCCATGGGAGACATTAGATTTCGGTAGAGGGAAAATCAATTCAACCTGCCAAGTGTATGCGTGCCTATCATGCTCTATTACCAAGAACACTCTTTCTAATGTGTGATCCAAGTAGACAACTTTGCCTGGTATCTCTGGATACTTGAACTTGTAGATGGTGATTACTAGGTTAGATTGGTTTGGCTTGAATCTCCAAAAGGCTTCCTCCATTTCCTTATTCAAGAATAGTTCTACGCTTTTGTTGTCTTGAGGGATCCAATCTAGAGTGATCACTCTGGTCAAAACTGACTTGCCTCTAGGAGTCTTGGGTTCTTGTCCTACATCTCCTTGCTCTAGGTCTCCTATCTCATTCTCTGGAATGACATTTCCAAACTCATATGTCCTATCTGGTAAGTTGGTAACTACATACATGGTTCCTTCCTTATCAATGTATGAACCCTCTTCGAATTTAACCATTAGGTGTTCAAGTCCAAAGGGTTGATCCGGATTTTTGAGTTGGACAAATGATCGTCTTAGACCATCCTCATAGATGCAAGCACCTAATCAGTTGTCCTACTATATTCCAATTGTGTCTTATAGGGACCTTCTGGTTTCTGTAAATAGGCAGTACTTGAGGTACATGTGGATATTTCCATGCTAAAAGACATTTATGAGTCACTTGTCTCAGAACTTAGAGTGTAGGGATAACCACTAAGTTGTTGTGCCCAAGACTTAGCTGTATGGTTGCCAGTTGCCTCAGATGATCTAATGCTTTACCTATCCTTGCCTAAGTGTCTACCAGATCTCTAGTTCATAAGCTTTGTCTACTAGTCCAAATTTTCCCTACCAGTTTAGGGTTATGGGGTTAAAGCAAGGAAATAAGATCTCTCTAGGAGTGCTTCAAAACATACGATACACGATACTGGGTCTGACGATACAATACTTGTTATAAATTATGGAATATGTTGAACAAGGCATTGTTTGAGTGTTAATTTATTAATGTATTAATGTGTTTTGGTGTTTTTGATATAGCAGTTGAAGGTTCCTGAGGGCATGAAAGGCATGAAAGGGTGGACATCAATAATCCGACTTTAGGACAGACATCAATAATCCGACTTATAATTTAGTTTGTAAATAAATCCGCGTAGAAGGTTCTATTGTTAGAAACAGTTAGAAAAGTAGTGGTTAGAATAAGGGTCATTGTAGACCGCAATTTTGGATATTGAAAGCAAAGGCTTTCTACAAAAGTCACTAACTTTTACTTTCATGCATGCTTTCGAAGTCGCTCTCATGTAACCACTCTTTTCGACATAATCAAAAATTTCTATAAATAGATGCACTCTGTGGACTATCAGAACAGAGTGCATGGGGGGAAATTGCACCCAATACTGCGTTCTGTCTCATTTCCTGTCTATTTTTCTGTGTTTTCTGCATCCGTAACATCTCTGTGAGCAAGATCCTGATAACACTGGTATCAGAGCCTTGCATATGTCACTAAAGAGGGATCTATTTCTGTTCATTTTGATGACTGTTCATTGTTCTCTGTTCGTGATCCGATTCCGATTCGGATTTCGATTCTGATTCTCATTCCCATTTCTGTTTCCGTTTCTATTTTCGATTCCGGTTTCCATTTCCATTTCTGTTTCCCTTTCCATTTTCATTTCCATTTCCATTTTCGTTTCCGTTTTCGATTCCTGTTTCAGTTCATGTTCCAATTCGAGAACCTACGTTTACACCTACGTTTACTCCAAGGCATTGACTAGGGCATAGAACTTAGGCATAACTTAAGGCATAACTAAGGCATTACTTTGGCATCTTTGGCACCCAAGGCTCCCTTGGCGATCGTTGGCAGCCATTTGGTTATGTGCGAACTAATTTTAATTTATGAGTGGAAATAAGGAGTTTTATATTCACCAAGGTGGGAGGATTTGAACCCACAACCTCACTCACAAAGGGGAAGTGTTTTATCACTACACTATCTCTTTATGTTGTCACTCTCTTTTCTTATATTTAACACAACTTTCATCTCTTTCTTACTTTTTCAATTCCCAAGAACAACCCTTCCTTTTACATTTCAACTCAAACAATCTCAAAAAATTGTTTCTACATATCTAGCAAGAGGGTTTTGTTCTCTACATCCTCATGGACCCTACGAACAACATGGAGGATTTCGGTGAGTCACCTCTACCCGAGGTAACACTCGAGCAACAACTTGAGCTCCTGTGGCACGAACTACAAGGCACTCAAAATGAGATCCGATGATGCGACGAAGTACTCGAAAATATGCAAACTGATGAAGACAACCTTACGAGGGTGGTCAAAGCTATTGTCTCTGCCCAATCGGATGGCACACATTCCAAGATTGCCATTAAGAATTACCAATTTTTATGGTTTGATGGCCATAAGGATGGCCCTTTAGTCACAGTTTGATGATTTTTATACTAATGAAACATATGCTGAAAGTGAAAAAGTCAAATTTGCCACTAACTATTTAGTAGGAAAAGCTCAATTCTAGTGGAATGTCCTACGGCACAGTACAGAGCGTCCAACAATGTGGAAGGCTTTCCAAGATAAAGTGAAGGATTCTTTTCTTCCTCCTCAATACCATTTACATGTTTGACGTGCATGGACGACCTACATGGAAGGAGGGAGATACGGTTACTACCTACATGGAGCGGTTCTCACAAAATCTACTATTGGTTCGAATGCTTGAAGATGTATCGGAGGATAGCTTGCAGTGAAAATACAAAGATGGTTTGGAGGTGGGAATCGAAGCTAAGCTTCACACCGTATGACCTACAACCCTCAACAAGGCTATATCTTTTGCCTATGATGCAGAGAAAGAATTCCGTTACATAACCAAGTCACTCCGTCTACAACAACCACGTCAACGACCACTTTTTGTTAAACCAAATCTTCCCATGAAATGTAATTTTAATGCCCCATCTTACCCTAGTTGTCCTCGTCCACCGCAGTCCAATTACTCAGCTGCACTTTTTGCTTCATCTCTCCAACCTACCAAACCACCTACCCTACAAACTTCAGTGATGGATGCTGTTGGCATACAAAGCAACAAAGGAGTCATGCACAATACGGCAACAAGGCCAGATCAGTTTTTCCCATAGATTTTGTACAACTCAAGTGATTTTAATCACTACACAAACATTGTAAATCCCGTTTTTGGTAGATTAGACTCCATTTTGTGCAAGCCGAGGAGTCCTCGAGCTTGAGGAGTATTAGAAGTACCCTCGTACCAATTTTCATAATTTTTAGACTTCGTTTGAGCCCTCAAATAAGCCCTGGAACCTAATTTTTAACTATGCCGGACACTAGGTCTGGACAGGGCCAAAGCTAGTCAAAAACTATAAAAAGAGCTAGAGAGCTCATTTTTGAGGCTAGATTGTAATTGAAACGAACTTGTAAGAGCTATTGAAAGTAATCTAAAGAACTCCATTGATTCTCTCTCTTTGTCTTGCCGTGTGTGCGCGTGTGTGTGTATGTGTGTGCATGCTTGTGTGCTTCTCACTCACGCACTTGTGCCGCCACTTGCTCGAGGTCTTCATACCATCCTCACGTCTTCCCGGATTGACATTAAAGGAGGTGCTACTCATCACTGAGCTACACCAAATTTTGGCGCCGTTGCCGGGGATCGAGCTTTGAGGACGAGCGTGTGATGGTAAGACGTAGAGTTGACGTGTTGGAGTTGTAGGTATTTTCTTCACTCTCATCGATTTTCTTTTACTTTCTTCACCATCATCATCATCATCATCATCCTCACCATCTTTCACCCCCATCTCCATCATCGCGAAAATTTCAGTTTTTGACTATATCCCCATCTTCACCTCATTTCCCTCATTTCACTTGTGAGAGAGAGCGAGAGAGCAAATTTGCATGCGCTGTTTTTTGCATGTTTTTTGAGCTATTTTGCAGGTTTTTTGCTGTACCATCATCCCCAGCAGTGTGCGCAGGTACGACAGGCTCTGCACAGGTCCCGGGACGACAACCTCTGTCTATCGCGACAGACAGAAAATCTTAACATTTTGTGAATGCATGATTAGCACTGTAACCTACACCTTGAGGGCACTCTAGATCACTAGAAGTTTTTCAAAAATTTGCATTTTTTCAGTCTATCGCGACAGACACCGTCTATCGCGACAGACACTGTCTATCGCGACAGACACCGTCTATCGCGACAGACAGAGACCCACGACAGACAGCGTCTATCGCGACAGACAGAATTTCACGACAGATAGCGTCTATCGCGACAGACACCGTCTATCGGGACAGACAGAAATCCGTGACAGATACCGTCTATCGCGACAGACACCGTCTATCGCGACAGACCGAATTTCACGACAGATAGCGTCTATCGCGACAGACACCATCTATCGCGACAGACAGAAATCCGCGACAGATACCGTCTATCGCGACAGACACCGTCTATCGCGACAGACACCGTCTATCGCGACAGACAGAAATCCGCGACAGACACCGTCTATCGCGACAGACAGAATTCCGCGACAGATACCGTCTATCGCGACAGACAGAAATCCACGATAGATAGCGTCTATCGCGACAGACACCGTCTATCGCGACAGACAGAAATCCACGATAGACACTGTCTATCGCGACAGACACCGTCTATCGCGACAGACATCCCCCACGATAGATTGTGTCTATCGCGACAGACACCGTCTATCGCGATAGACAGGCATTTTCGGCAAAAAATTAAGGAGTGAATTTTTGGAAATTTAGGCTAAATTTTGGGCATAATTGCACTTTCATGTACTCATCTACTTACGAAGGCCTTAGAAAATGCATTAAAACCCCCGAAAGGTTCTGTTTGTCTAGTTAACCCCCTAAACCCTGAACGGTCATAACTTTTTCATACGAAATCCATTTTCTGAGCTCTAGGGCTTGTCGGAAAGCTCGTGACATATACTACACGCCCTCAACTGTTTTTTATAAGAATAACGCGTTGATTTTCAGATAGGATATTTGGAAGTTGACACACTGAGGGGTAGGAACACCAAGGGAGCTCTAGAGTAAATTTCTAACAATGCAAAAGGGGGAACAAGGGTCATTAAAAAAGTGTCTGAAATAAATTGTCTGTCAATTGAAAGGTCTACTTGGAGCTAATCTTGGGATTTATGCAGGCATATTGAGAAGCAACTGAGAGTATCCAAGCAACGGTGTGGCGCACGCTTGAGAATCAACTTCTCGAGCACTAAAGAGCAAGGTTCGGCAAGAAAGGTCGGAATATTCTCAACTCCTCTTCGTCAATTCCTAGCTTAGGCTAAGAACGATTAGAAGTAGGAGTAAGTCAGGGCGACGATAGGCCACTATCAAGTTGAAGACTACCTAAAAACTCAAGTTCAAGCTAAAAACTTAATCTCTGTACTGTCGACAACATAAAGGAAAGAACCTAACGTGGAACGATCAACCTGAAAGTACGAAGAACATTCAAGTATTCCGGACGACGTAATAGCAGACAAGACTTTAAACACGAGAAATAACTAAAAAGAATCAAGTGACTGGTACCAATTGATCGACAACGAGGTTGTACTCTGGGCAAAGAATTGGGCTACTTAGATAGGCATATGAACCTTAGATCAGGACGACACCTAGTAAGAGAGAGACAAAGCCTTAGATCTTCAGAGGCTAGTGTCAACCACACTGCTAGGTCCTGGGCCCAGCAGTTGAGCCACCAATCGAACTACCCTAGCTCTGAGACCAATGAGTCAGAGATGTTTCAAGGCATGGACAGACCTACGGGAAGTTCAGGAGTGCCTTACTTATACAGGGTGGAAGGTCCTTACAAAACGCAGTTGGAATACCTTAGGACCAACCGATTAGGTGCGAGCATCTATGAGGACGGCCTAGGAAGATCAGTGGTCCAGATTAAAAACCCTGACAAATCCATAGGACTAGAGCACCCAGCTGTCAAGTTTGAAAACGGTGCATACCTGGACAAGGAAGGAACCATATACGTAGTCACCAGTCATCCAGATAGGACAGATGAATTTGGAAATGTAATTTCAGAAACGGACTTAGGTGACTTGGAACAAGGAAACATGGGAGTGGAACCTAGAACCCCTCGAGGTAAATCAGTTCTCACTAGGATTATCACGCCTGAGTGGGTCCCCCAAGATAACAAGTGCATAGATTTGCTTCTCAATCGAGAAACGGACGAAGCCTTTTGGAGGTATAACCGGATCACCCAATTGATATAGGAACAATCATGATCTATGAGTTTAAGGATCCAGATAGCACAGGTAGAGTGACCTACTTAGACCACACTTCGGAGAGGATCTTTGTGGTGACAGAAAATGATAGGCATGCTTACACTTGGAAGGGCGAATTCATTTTCCCCCAACCAAGATCAAATGTATCCTATGGTCAACCTGGAGCTGGAACATCCCAGGCTCATGGTATGCAAAGAGACAGAAGTAAAGATAGACCAGAAGTAAGTTTTGCCAATCCAGTGGGCAGAGAAAGAACGAGAACGGAGACGAATAGGGTAGAACCTGAGATGCTTAGAGCCCACAGGAACCAAAGAAATGTAGATGGATTCCCTCTGCCGAGGCCTAGAGAGCACACAAGAACTCTGAGACCCACACAGCTAGTTAAGTCCATGAAGAATTACTTTGACGGCACTGGAGATCCCTATGATCATGTGGCGGAGTTCAAGCAAGTCTTGAGAGCTGAACAAGTTGAGGATCTATTCACGCAGTACAATGCCTTCGGTCTAACCCTGAGGAATACGGCACTTACATGGTTTCAGCCATTGGATGAGCGCCAGTTCAGGAGCATAGACCAACTCCTAGAAGCATTTATTATTGAGTTCTCCAAGAGTGGCATAAGGCACAACACCTCCTCACTGATTCACAGCTTCAAACAAACCCCTCAAGAGACTGTGAGACTTGCAGGAAGAAGATTTAGACAATATCTTGAAAGGTGCCCTATTTCGGAGCTACCCACATCTGCTAAACAAGTAGCCTTATTCCTTGACGAATTGTTGAGTCCAAAATTGAGATCCTATGTGTATCTGAAAGACCCTAGGACTATAGAAGAGTGTGTACGAATGTGCATTGACATTGAAGATAACCTAGGAGAAGAGCTAGAGCTGTCCAAAATTTACAAAGATTCAGATAGTGCATCTAGTCAATCTTCCACACAAGCCACATCAATTGAGGAACTTGCCGAAAAAGTAGCTCAGAAATTAGGTGTAACTAGCAAACAAATCCCAAGGTTTGCCCCTGTGAAAAGATGCTATACATGCGGTGGTGACCACATGGCGAATGTCTGCCCTATTATGGCTCAACCCCAAGTAAACCCTAGTAGCCACTACTGCACCATAGAACGGAGATACACCAACCACACCGCACAAGATTGCCCATACAACAAGCAGGCGGTTAGGCAACCCTACCCTCAGCCCTACCAACAAGGCAGATGTCAGAACCAGTACCCTCCACAACCATATGGCAGGCCACAACAGAATTTCCAACCTCAATATCAAAACCAACAAAGGCCTCAGCCTGTGCTAGCACAACAACCCCCAGCCCCAGCTAATGTGATTCCGGTAAAGTATACTGCTGCAGAAGAGAACCTGAATAGAGCTATAGTCCCTGTAACATCCTTGCTTTCTGAAAGTGACCCGAGTGACCATAGCTTTGATTCTACACATGTTGATAGCCCCCAGGCCTACTACATGCAGTCTCGTGAGCATGGTGAGTCCTATTATAGCGAAGAGACAAACGAACCTAGTTGGGAGTCAGATTACACGAACGTCATGTATGCAAACCCCAACCCTAGGCCTCAATCTAGGCAGGTAAGACCTCCATTCCCAAGAGGACCGTGCTACAGATGCCAAGGAGATCACCTCATTCGTGATTGTCCCTTGCCGCCACCTACACAACCCCAGTCAGTGACGATCCAAGGCTTCTGCCAAGATTGTGGAAAAGAGCATCTCTTACGAGATTGCCCAAAGAACCCCAATAATATGCCAAAAATCACGCCCATCAATGTTATCGAGTTAGTGGTAGATTCCAGCGGAAGTGTTACTTCCACTGCACCCGTACAGGTAGTCACGAGAGCTCAAGCAGTGAAGCAAAACCAAGGGGTAGGCAAGGAAAAGAGCCCAGACACTAGCGATACTGAGAGCCAAAATAAAAAGAGAACAAGAGCTTGGAGAGATAGCCGCGAACGCATGAAAAGGCAATGGGCAAAGAAGATGAGTGAACTTGAGGAAAGTCTACAAGAAACCAAGGCTAAAATCATAGAGATCACATCTCAACCGCACTCTCACACATTCCCACCGCTACCATCCCCATCACTCTCCATCCCTCCACCCTCTAAGACACCCCACGTAACCCACCCACCACCCCAAACAGGATCAGTATTAGCTGATCCCACTCCCGAAGACATAGACATGATGCTTAAGGCATATCAGGCCAGAATCCAAGAAGGGCCAAACGTCACGGATCATGACAAGTGCTATCCTAGAGCTGACCTAGAGATAGAAAGAACCAAACTGTGCGCGAAAATGGTCGCACTGGCTCAGACTATGTTTGAAGCCAGTCGCCTTTTCAATTACTCGGGTTCAGCCAAAACGCAATTACACTTGGATGGATTCCTAGAAAAGTTAGAGAGGATAATTGCAAGATCTGCCAAGGAAGAAAACAATCAAGAAAAAGATAAAGCAAGCAAAAACATGAACCATCCCCCATCGGAAGTTTATGTGGCCAATTCCACTAAACCAGACAACTTCCCCTCCTTAGAAAGAACAGAGACGCTAATCGCACAGTCAGAAAAGGAAACTGCCCCCCAAAGAAAGAATAGGGCAAGGGAACGCAATAGCCAGCCTCTTCAGGAAGCCCATGTGCCTCCCCAAGAAGCTTATTTTCCCCCCCAAAAGGTACATGAGCCTCCCTCGGAAGCTCACGTACCTCCACAGACGGCCTACATTCCTTCTCAGGGAGTGTATGAGCCTGCTCGGAAGAATAATAGAATGAGCAATCCTCCCCAAGAAGCTTGTGCTCCAGCCATTTATGAGAGCAAGGAAAGAGCCAACGATAGAACAAGCCCTCCTTCCCAGGTTGCTTATGTGCCCAATTCCACGGAGCCAGACACTTCTTCCTCTATGAATCGGTTTGCACCAGACTTCCTACGAGAGATTCAAGAAGACAAATGGGATAACGAAAGTGAAGTCGCCCCTCCCTTTGAACTTGTGGATGATGCACACGACCAATTCCCACAAGACATCCCATCTATTTACGGGGAACATGAGAGTACTCAGTCTCATGAGAGATTGGACTTTGAGTCTAATTCCATACAGGAGCTACCCCACTTCACAGGTCCATGGGAAGCAAAGTCCACATGTATGAGAGCACCCACAGTCATGGTACGGAACGACGACTCAGTCATACCTAGGAACACAGAGGTAGTGAAGAACACTAACGTGCAGTGTAATCTCAAGTTAGAAGAGCTACTCAAGGTTAGACCTGAATTATGGAAACATGTAGCCAAGCAAGTACCAGAGATAGCAAAATCTCGTTCCCTGGTAGGATCCCATAGGACAGTGCCAGAAATTCCCTTGGATAAGATAGGAGATATGTGTGAAGGTGAAGAAGGGAACACCTATCTTCCCATCACCTACCAGGAATACACCACCAAGGCGATTTTGGACTCAGGTGCAGGAGTTGCAATTGCCACCACCTCCTTATGGAAGCGTTGGGGCAAGCCAGCACTCAGGCCAACGAGGATGAAATTGCAAATGGCCGATGGTCACATAGAGAGACCCTTAGGATTGCTAGAAGGAATAACTCTCACCACTTGTGGTGTCGAGTTTGAACATAGTTTTGCTATATGTGACTTCAGCAAAAATCATGCCTATGAGATGATTTTGGGAAGACCATTTATGCGACAATTGCAAGTAGTACAGGATTGGGGAACCAATTCTTTGTACCTGCAGCACTTGGGTGTTACAACCAAAGTTAATCTCAAGGATTATTCTCATAGAGATGTCCCTCCTATCCAATGGAATCCCATCCATAGAGCCAAAGATGATACAGAATCGGTGCATTCCATAGGGTCGGGATCCTCATGGATGCATGAAGACACCCACTTATGGATGTGCAAGGTAGCAGTAGAAGAAGAGAAGAGAGAGAAAGCCAGAGAGGTAGGTGCGAAAGAAACCCATAGATCAATCCAAGACCCAGCCTATGCACCTGTAGTTTTTCCTGATGAGGAATTCGAACCCCATGGCTGGGCAGAAATTTTAGCAACAATGGATGTAGCCATCAATGAAGAACAATGGACACCTCACTGTGATGAGGATGGCTATGACATTTCAGTCTTCTCCATAGAGCCAATCATGGGAGGGGCAGTTCTAGAAGAATGCGAACCTAGCCCTGATGCATTTGAGGACGCAAGTGACTCCGATCTAGAGTCAATCATTATGGACCCACCATTTGCATCATATGAAGAATACTTCCATGAAGTAGAATTTCAACCCCAGAGGCATGGAGAGCTGACAAATGATGTAAGATTAGCAACACATGTGAGCCCAACGGAAGAAGGAAAGAAACGAAAGAAGAGAGAAGTCTCACCAGAAGAGGAAGAATCTTTGTTTGAGGTCCCGGAAAATTTTAAGAAGTATGAGATAGATGACAAGAGAGTCATGATAAGAATGCCTAAACGAGAGGCACAATCAGGAGAGGCCTATGATAACAAAGAAACCACCAAGAAAATAGTAGTGGCCATAGAAGAAGGAGAGGAGAGATGCACGTATATAGGCCATGACCTGACAGAAGAAGAAGAGCATGAATTGATTGCCTTGCTAAGAGAATACAGAGATGTATTCGCTTGGAGTTACAAGGATTTGAAAGGTGTTGACCCTGACATATGCTCACACACTATCCCCATGACCTCAGATGCCAAACCCTCTAAGCAAAAGCCTTATACATATAATGATAATTACGCTGCTAAGATCAAGGAAGAGATAGATAGATTGGTCGAAGCTGGATTTATCTATGAAATTGAGCACACCGAATGGGTATCCCCCATCGTAGTGGTGCCCAAGAAGAATGGCAAACTGCGTGTGTGCATTAACTTGAAAAAGGTTAATGCCGCCACGATTCGAGATAACTATCCGCTTCCCATCACAGAACATCTCTTAGAAAGAGTGGCAGGCAAGGAAGTGTACAGCTTCCTCGATGGATTTTCGGGCTACAACCAAGTAGCCATAGCTCCAGAAGACCAGCATAAGACTGCTTTTGCCACAGAGTGGGGCATTTTTGCTTTTAGAGTAATGCCATTTGGGCTTACCAATGCACCAGCTACCTTCCAGAGGCTGATGTGCCATGTGTTTAAGGAGTTCCTGAGGAAGAGTTTAGAAGTCTATGTTGATGATCTTTGTGCTCATTCCAATGTTAGACAAAACCATATTCCTGAACTCAGACAAATCTTTGACAAATGTAGAGAATATCAAGTCTGCCTGAACCCAGAAAAGTGTGTGTTTATGGTAAGGCAAGGTAAGATTCTAGGACACATAGTGTCAAAGAATGGCATATCTACCGACGAAGAAAAAGTGAGAGCCATAGCAGAGCTACCTAGGCCAAAGAGTGTCAAGGAAGTACAAGCTTTCATGGGGCATTGTGGTTATTATCGACGATTTATACACATGTATGCTGTCATTGCAAAGCCCATGTACGGACTTCTGACAAACTTTGAGTGGACGGATGAATGTGAGAATTCCTTCCAGGAGCTTAAACGAAGATTATGTTCAGCACCAATCTTGACCACACCAGATTGGAATAAGCCATTCCATGTTCACGTGGATGCATCCAATTATGCTATTGGATGTGTACTTGCACAACCTACTGGTGAAGGTAATATGGATCTTCCAATTGCCTATGCCAGTAGACAATTGAATGCGGCTGAACGGAATTACACCACTACAGAGCGCGAAGGATTAGGCATGGTATATGCAGTCAAGAAATTTAGACACTATTTGCTTGCAAATAAGTTTAAATTTTTTACTGATCATCAGGCATTGTTATATCTCGTAAACAAGCCATGCAATACAGGAAGATTAGTAAGATGGTTTCTCTTGCTAATGGAATATGACTTTGAGGTTGTGGTAAGAAAAGGTAGGACTCACTTGAGAGCAGATCATCTCTCTAGGCTCACATCGGGAGAAGCCCCACAAGGAGTGTCAGATGACCTTCCTGATGCTTACTTGTTTAATTTGGAAGTTATACCGCAGTGGGCTAAGCCATTGGTACCAGTATTGACCTACGGGCCTAATCATCCAGTCGTAAACACACGGAATAGAGAGGTTGTAAAAGCCCAGAAGTACCACATCATGGCAGGAAGCATGTACAAGCACACAGATCAAGGGATCTTGGCTTGTTGCGTAGAAGAGGATGAGTACGCTAAATGGTTGCAATTAGCACATGTAGGTGCGTTAGAGCAACACCATTCAAAGCAACGAACTTTACAGACTCTAAAGAGACTCGGAGTGCATTGGCCAACTATGGAAGCTGATGTCCAAAAGTTGTGCAAGGAATGCCCAATCTGTTGCACTAAACCACCTGTGGAACATGCCACACTCTATCAAGTATCCATTGTGCCAGATTGGAGTGAACCTCTAGTATCATTCTTGAGGACAAACACATTCCCTCCAGACATGACTCTAGCTAGAAAAAGGAGTTTGGAACAAGAAGCCCAGGATTATTCACTCGTTGGTGATAATCTATACAAGTGCGGTAAGGATGGTTACCTGAGACTGTGTGTCCATGAAAGTGAGTATCTTAAGATCTTAGAAACTGCTCACCAAGGTGTAGCAGGAGGACACTTTGGACCAGATCGGGTGATCAAGGCAATATTGTTTGCGGGCTTCTGGTGGCCTACCCTTCACATGGATGCACATACCTATGTGAAACGGTGTGATGTCTGTCAGAGGACTCAGTATCCTATACGCAAAGATGAGATGCCACTGAAACCTATGATGGGTGGACGTGCATTCTCTAAGTGGGGAATAGACTTCGTAGGTCCTATTAATCCCCCAGCCAAAGGTTCTCATGCGGAATACATCATTGTGGCAACAGATTATCTCACCAAGTGGGTTGAGGTAAAAGCTACAACCAAAAACGATGCTCAAACAACTGCCAAATTCTTGTTTGAGAATGTATTCACAAGATACGGGCTACCTATAGAGCTTGTAAGCGATAGAGGCACTCATTTCTTGAACGAAGTGATTGAAAATCTACTCCAAGAATTCTTGGTAATACACAAGAAGTCTGCCCCTTATCACCCTCAAGCTAATGGACAAGCTGAGAGCACTAATAAGATTTTATGCAATGTACTGACGAAATTAGTGAACACTAAACGCTCTGATTGGGACAAACAGCTACACCATGCTGTTTGGGCATACCGAGTGGCCTACAAAACGGTACTCCAAGCCACTCCCTTTCAGATGGTATTTGGCCAAAACGCTGTGTTACCCTTGGACTTCTTGATCCCTACATTGAACGTAGCACAAGAGCACGAATGGACAGGTCATGAGCTCTCCTCTAGGATCTTTGACCTTGAACGATTAGGGGAAACAAGACTGAGAGCCGCTGCAGGAATATATGCAGCCAAGAAGAGACAGAAGGCATATTTCGATGCCCATGTGAAGGATAAAGGCTTGAAAGCAGGAGATCTAGTCTTAGTTTATACACTAAAACAACACGCGAGGAAGCTAGAAAAGAGAGGCTACGGACCTATGATCATCAATAGGATCTCCACGAGCGGAGCAATACAACTAGCCACGTTAGAGGGTGATGTTCTCCCAAATTATATTAGCGGTTGCAGAGTCAAGTTGTATCAAGAACCCCTCACGGAGGAAATGCTCAGTCGACTCAACACTGCTAAGAAACGCAAAGAGGAAGAAAAGAGAATTAGAGAAGAAGCTCAAGCAGAAGCCTTAGAACGCATTAGAAGGATGAAATTACGAAGGCAAGGTAGAGATCAGCCTAGAGCAAATGACTATGCAGATCAAGGATTTCCTATGGCCATGTGTGAAGTTGCAGGAACAAGCTCGCATAGGATAATTGATAGACGTCCTTTCATAACCATAGATATAGGACAAGGAAAGAGTGCAAGGACCGTAAGAGCCTTGATTGACTCAGGTGCTGCCACTAGCGCTGTTAAGTTGTCTTACTGTCAAGAGTTACAGTTAACTGTCCATCCTGTGGAAGCATATCTCATAGGATTGGGAGGCGTGGAAACCCCTTGCATGGGCGAGGTGGAACTTCCCCTCTACATTCACGATGAGGCAATGACCGTTAAAGTACTAGTGTGTCAAGATGAGGATCTCACTGAACCCCTCGTCTTGGGTCAGGATTGGATCTATGACCAAGCAGTCAAT
The DNA here is from genome assembly GCA_020310875.1 of Ceratopteris richardii. NCBI lineage: Eukaryota > Viridiplantae > Streptophyta > Polypodiopsida > Polypodiales > Pteridaceae > Ceratopteris > Ceratopteris richardii. The sequence goes on along the minus strand of CM035431.1, from coordinate 88,670,349 downwards.
CTAAACCTAAGAAGTGGACTTCTCCAGGTTTGGCTCAATCATAGTCGAGTTACAGTAGAATTAGACAATGGAGCACTCAAGGAACTAGGAAAGGCACAGACTCCTGGTCCTTCCAGGGGTACACATGAAGATGACCATGCTGTTCTTGTTCAAAACCCTGTGTTGCAGAGGAATGACATTTGCAAAAAAGGAGTCAGGGATGCAACGGATCTCCCTTCTTTTCCAAAGGCCAGAAGGAGGCAGCAACCAAAGGCGGATCACAAGCAGAAGAAGCAGAGTCCTACCTATGTCCGAGATCAAAAATACCTGCGCAGCAGAATGTCCCAAAAAATAAACCAGGTGTGGGTGCGGAAAGGCGAAAGACCGGGTGCACCACCGTCAACTACGCGGGCAAAGCCTCTTATTAGTAACCAACAACACGACGCTAATAAGAAGACTTTCAGAAATTCTTCTGCTAAAGTAAAATCTATTTGGGTGCCCAAGAAGTCGATGAAGGCAAGCCCACAACCTAGACAAATTTGGGTGCCTAAGGCTTGATTGAGGGCACAAGTAGTTACGCCAAGGCCACAACCTATGCAGCATAACCCATCCACGAGTACAACCAGAATTCCCTCGTGCTCAACATTTAGGAACACACCAAGACCCATGAGCATGCATGTAATCACTTATAAGTGGGTCCCTAAAAGGCCCCATTCCCAAACAGCGACCCCGACACAGCTCTCTAGAGTCTCTACGAAACCGAAAGCAAAGCCCATCCACTGCAATTGGCAGTCTAAGACCTGTAATAAACCCCCCGACCCCGATTTGTAAATTCACCCCACTTACTAACGGCATTAGTCTCCTAGGAATACACAAATGTTAACTACACTCACTGTCTTCGTGCACTTACTAACCACTAACTCATCATCTGCCTCATGTTAATGTTGTAACGGGGACAGCAACGGATTTATTCTGTCCATTACGATGTTAACACATGCTTCTATATTCTCACAGAATCAGAAGGCAAGCAGTAAAATGGCAGAAGCGACAGGTTCGGGCTCACAAGTAGGGATACTTACTGCGGGAATTGATGTGGATAGTATACCCGTGGATGTGCCCCCGACGGAACGACCAGTGGAGATGCAACACCTTCAGCAACTCCCGGTGCCAGATCCACCTACAGGCATCACGGAAAGAGTTCATGCCAATTCTCATTGGTTCAATGGCATGCCCGGTCCATTAGGTGAGGCCAAATATATATGGGAGTCTAAATGCGAGTATGACAGATCATGGGTGCGATTCCAATTTTTCTCCAAGGAGTTCGAGACTTTACAGAACACCGAAGATCTCCAGACCATATGGCAACGAGCAGGATTGGCGGAATATTTTGAAGCCCCACTACCTAAACCCGATCTCCTCCGATGTTACTATTTGGTCTCCACATTACAAGCTAATGAAGATAAGGACCAACCCAGATCATTTGTTCTCCCCTCATTGCTGGGCAACAACGAGTTGAAGAGGTTTGAACTTACTGTGGAGTTGGTAAGCGACGCTTTAAATATGCATGGCACGCATGTACCCTCAGAAAAGGATGCTCTCGTTCCCACCAACATGAAGGACAGGAAACTAGTGAAGCTGAAGGACATGGCAGCACTCACCCCAAATGTGTCCATCCCTCTCCGAATGTGCATGCAACATTTCGCCTTCCCCGGTCAAGACCGATTCACGCAACCACACAAGAAGATCTGGTTTGCTCTCTACTTGGCGGAAGCAGGTGCGTTACCTATTAAGCTACCAGTGTGGATTATAGATCAGTTGTATGAAGCAAACAAACGGGCTTCTAGGAAATTAGTGGTGAACGGATGCTGTGCACTCACACGCATCATTTACCGATGCTTAGCATATGATGTCCCCATTGAACGTGCCTTAACTTGGGCACAATTACAAATGTTTAAAAGGCTCAAGACGTCCACACATCAGTCCAAGCGCATGAGGGGCGCGATCCCATGTGTCCAAACAAGGGAAGTCCTGACTACTCCTGAGGCATCACCACTAAGAGAGGGCACTGTACCTCCCTTCACCATTAGGATACCCAGGTCGGAATCTGACACTACGACACAACCTACCCCATCGGCTCCTCCTGTTACACCTGAATTCGAATTTGCTGCCACTGGAGAGGCTGAAGGACTGGACCCCCAGGATTTCGAAGCATTCCTACAAAGCACACAATTCTCTGATGTGGAGTTTTATTCAGAAGCAGAGGAGCAGGGCACATCCTCACGAAGAAGAAGAAAGTCTACAGACGGTAGACATGTCCATTGGAGTGACGCTCAGCAAAGTCAACAACACGGACACCCGGAAGAAGAAGAAGCGTATGAAGAAGAGACCACTGAAGCCCCAGCATATACAGCAGAACTCCGAAGGCTGTATCAGATTATGGAAAGAGTGTGATCGCAGCAGTTACTCACTGAACAGAGCAGCAGAGTACTTATGACTCAGTTGTTGGAAGAAGCGGGAATTGACTCAGAGTACAGGGAAGGTCTCTTATTGATGGCAGAAACATATGGAGTTGTAGAAGCTGTGCGTACTGCCATTCAGAGGCCTTCAGTTCAATATGACCCACGAAGGTTCCAGACACGACCTCGCTCAGGTAAAAATATCCAAATCCCCGTTACAGTTGCAGAAGAGCCAACTACTACACCAACCTCCCAAACAGCTAGTCAACAGCACCCCGCCACCCATGAGGAGTCCACCGAACCATTACCGCCTACTCCCCCACCATCACCTCCTCGAACAGAGACAGTGGAATTCCCATCGACAACTCAACCCACTGACCCAACCTTCATCTTCCGTACTCCCATCTCTAGCGCCACCCTATTCTCTACCACTGATAATCCAATCTTCGAAGCAAACCCCAATACTACACAATCCGCTGAACCCCTCCTAGAGCCTGCCCTAGGGCAACCATCCCCAACGCCCTCAGCCACGGGTCATCCTGACCCTAGATCCACATTCATGGGCTTCCCTGCTACCACGCAACCCTTTCAGCCCTCCTCAAATTTACGCCCTCAACCCCCGACATCCCTCTCTCCATTCCTACAATCCCTCCATGACCTCTTTGCTAGGGCTTTTCAACCAGGCTCTCAACCATTCCCTGCCTTTCCAGCTCCCCACCCCACTTCACATCTATTCACCACTTCCACACACACACCACCTACCATACCAATGTATATGGCAGGCCCCACACTAACACCCACTCCTGAAGGTATGGACATTTCACCACCCACGGCACCTCCACCCACGGTTTCACCTCCTCCCGTTCCCCCTCCACCAATTTCACCCACACACATAACTTCCGTAGACACATCATTCACTGTCTCCCTTCCCCAATTCCCATCCCATGCATCTCCCACGATAAACAACACACACTCATCTATAGGAAATGCATTGGACACCATGTTGGCTTGTATATCAAATTTAAGAACAGATTACATTCAGCTCCAGCAACGAAACGAACGCCTGCAAGAGCACTCAACGACACTACAGCATCGCCTTGCGGCACTAGAAGAGGAGAACGCTCGCCTCCACACACAGTTCCAAACCCTCCAAGAAGCCCATAATATATTGGAGGTACAGCTACAGAACGTAGATCAGGAAGCAGTGCAGGTGGTAGAAGGTCACCTACGGACACAGCTGGAACGCAACTCAAAACTTCAGCGAAATATGGCGCTACTTAAACGCCATCTTGCGGCTGCTCAGGAAGAGAACAGACGTCTGCAAATACAAAATCAAGAGAACCTGGAGGCAGCTATTGAGAGCACACTGGGGGCACCCATCAGCCCATCCAAGTTTCAAGCAGTGACCCCCGATAATATCAAGATTATATTGGAAGATTACGCCATGCTGCTCGAAGCACATGATAAGCTATCAGAGGAGCTAGGACAACTGAAGCAGGAACACCAACAAGGACCAACAGCTGCCCCTCCAACCACCCCCTCTGCGGCTTCGCTTCTCAACGCAGAGGCCATAAAAGATCTCCAGGAACAGGTAACTGAATTGCAAACACGCCTACTGCAATATGAGAGACCATCTTCCCCTCCGGAGGCTCCCACGGACGAAGAAGTTGTGCAAATTCCTGTGGAACAAACGTTTGATGAAGAATATGATCCGCAACCATTCCCAGGAGGCCAACAAACAGAAGAAGCGCAGGACACGTTCGAGGCACCACGGCCGCCATGGTTACGACAAGTGGAGGAAATAGGGACTTCACATGAAGAGAGCACCGTAGTGCAAAATCAGGCCATGAGGGTCATAGAGGAGACTGTGTTACAATCAGCTTACTTCAAGAATTTGTCATCGAGACGCCTGATTCTCTCATCGGAACTCCAATACAGGCCGTATTTTATTATCTTGGCTGATTATAATGCAGAAATACAAAGAGTCACGGGTCAGATTCCTACTTTTGCGACCCAATTTCAACCCGAAGACCTTCCTCCAGAGGTGCGAAAAGGCAAGATTCGTCAACCAACATGGCGGCAAAAACTTTTAGAGACCTATCCAGAAATGCTACGCACATGGAACAACGCGCCGTTGCACCTCCTGTACAACCCATGCTACGGTCCAGTCCCCCGCCGCAGGTCGTGGAAGGCATTTAATATCAAGGTACAGAACAATGCGCAATGCAAGGAATGGCTGAACTACCCGTACATCGCGCCACCACAAGGACCACCATCGGTAGCATATATGATGGGGACCATTCGCCACTGGATGCCGCGCTTGAAGCCCATGCAAGATGTAGCAGCCCAAATGATGCTTAAAATCTTAGACATGATGCAAGTAGTGCTGAAGACCTTTAGAAATGCAGCCGCACCACAGGTACGTCTTCCGGGGTTTAGCAATGGAAATTACGACTTGGTGTATGACATGAGCACCACCCCCAGTATCCGTGTGGCTTACGCTTGGCATGCACGCATCAAATACCTCCCCGCCTGCTACAAACAGACCTTCGAAGAAATGTTCAGATCAGGTTTCTGGGAGTACCACTCGGAGATTTTCGCACCAAAGCCGACACATCTGCTCCAACTGTTTGCTTGTGAACAAGCAATGTATTCAGAGTACTACACCACCCCGCAACCAGAGACCCCCGGTGCAATAAATTGGGAGGCATTGGAAGCCGATCTAGCAAGAGGCTTAAGGATAGGAGAACATGAACTGGCCACCAATGTCATCCAATACTACATCGACCACCCGAGGGAACAAAGGTCTGTCAGGGGCGACAGACGCTAGGAAGGGGGGAGTGTTGGCATACAAAGCAACAAAGGAGTCATGCACAATACGGCAACAAGGCCAGATCAGTTTTTCCCATAGATTTTGTACAACTCAAGTGATTTTAATCACTACACAAACATTGTAAATCCCGTTTTTGGTAGATTAGACTCCATTTTGTGCAAGCCGAGGAGTCCTCGAGCTTGAGGAGTATTAGAAGTACCCTCGTACCAATTTTCATAATTTTTAGACTTCGTTTGAGCCCTCAAATAAGCCCTGGAACCTAATTTTTAACTAGGCCGGACACTAGGTCTGGACAGGGCCAAAGCTAGTCAAAAACTATAAAAAGAGCTAGAGAGCTCATTTTTGAGGCTAGATTGTAATTGAAACGAACTTGTAAGAGCTATTGAAAGTAATCTAAAGAACTCCATTGATTCTCTCTCTTTGTCTTGCCGTGTGTGCGCGTGTGTGTGTATGTGTGTGCATGCTTGTGTGCTTCTCACTCACGCACTTGTGCCGCCACTTGCTCGAGGTCTTCATACCATCCTCACGTCTTCCCGGATTGACATTAAAGGAGGTGCTACTCATCACTGAGCTACAGATGCCCAATAGAAGCGACCACAAATCGCCTGGTGAATTGTGGTAAACCTGGACATACAAAAACGAAGTGCCGATTGCAACCTCTTAACATGAAACGAGCTGCAACTCAATTACATAACATGGAAGCCCATAATGAAGAAATTCCTCCTCTTTGGATAGAGGAATCATTGGAGAAGGACTTAATTACCTTGGGTAACGATATCTCTTCATTCTCTACTTTGCATGCAGGGTACTATAAACAACAAACTCGTTAAAATTTTACATGTCGATGGTAGTTCACATGACTTCATTTCACATTTATTAGTACAAGAACTTAAATTAAAAACGTTTTCTTCCTTGTATAAAGTAAAATGAGCATTTCAAGGTAATCATTATAATGTAACATGAGAAGTGCAAGATGTTACTATTAGCATAGGCCCATATGTTAATTCACAAACATTTTTAATTGCACCTTTGCAATCTTAGGATGTTATAATAGGTATGCCTTTTCTTTATCATTATAACCCACATATTGACTACCGTACACATACCTTTAACTTTGAATTTAAAGGTCAAATCATTACTTTGTTTGCACAGCATGATTTCCATCAATTTCCGTTGATTATTCATACTCAAGTAAAACATGCATTTAGGAAAGGATTCAATTCATGCATTGTTTTTATCAATGTCATCAATGATTATACTCATACACTTAGTGATGCACATAAACCTTTCATGAATACTTATAAGGATTGTTTTTTGTACTACTTATCAAAAAAACTTTTAACTACCACCATCTCGAGGATCCTTTGACCATAGCATAGACTTAGTCCTTGGTAGTTCTCCTCCTCATAAAGCACCTTATAGACATGGCCCACTACACCAAAAAGAAATAGAAAACCAAGTAAAATACCTACTACAAAAAGGACTTATAAGGCCAGGTTCTTCCCCATTTGGAGCACCAGTTCTCTTAGTAGAGAAGAAGAATAAAACTTATCCAATGTGCATTGATTATAGAGCCCTTAACAAGATCACAATAAAGAATGGATACCCTATTCCTTGAATAGATGACCTTTTAGATAAATTACGAGGAGTTCATGTCTTTAGTAAAATTGATCTAAAATCGGGATACCATCAGATTCGTATGATGCAAAGTGATATTTTTAAGACTACATTTAGAACTCAAACCGGCCATTATGAATTTATGGTAATGCCCTTTGGACTTACTAATGCCCCTACTACATTTGCACGAATGATGAGCAACATTTTTCTTGTTTACCAAGCTTTTGTTCTTGTATTTTTCAACGATATACTTGTTTATAGTAAGAATGATATTGAGCATGAGAAGCATCTTAAAACAATTTTTCATTTACTACGAGAGAACATATTGTACGCTAATCCTGAAAAGAGTTACTTCTTTCAACGTAAGCTAGAATATCTAGGACATACTATTTCAAGTGAAGGTATGCATGTGGATCCAAAAAATATTAAAGTTATAGTAGAATGGCGTACACCCCAACCAATCAATGATGTTTGTTCTTTTCTTGGGTTGGCTAGTTTCTATAGGAAGTTTGTTCAAAATTTTTTTTATTTAGCATTGCCTCTTACCCTGTTATTGAAAAAGAAAATAAAATTTGCATGAGGAATTACCCAACAACAATCCTTTGAAAGCTCAAACATGTACTTTCACATGCACCTATTTTACAGTTACCTGATTTTCACAACCCTTGCATGTTGTTACTGATGCTCGTGGTTCAAGAATAGGTGTTGTTTTAATGCAAAATGATCATCCCATTGCATTTGAGAGTAGGAAGCTTAAGCCCTCAAAAACGAATTATAGTAGATATGATAAAGAATTGTTAGCAGTTGTGCATGCTTTGCGAATTTGGAAACACTATCTTACGAGCTTTGAGGTCTTAATCAAAACCGATCAACAGGCTATTAAGCATTTATTAAATCGGCCCTTAATCTCTGATCGCCATCTTAAATGGGCATCATTCATTCAAAATTTCCAACCCATGATCCAATATCAGCTTGGTAAAGCTAATGTTGTAGTTGATGCTCTTAGCTGATTTCCTTCACGTTCTATTGTTTTGCATAATATTTCTGCCATCCAAATACATTCTTTTCAAGAAATGGTTTCCACTTATGCATCTGATTTGTATTTCTCACGTGCATGGCATGACTTCAACAATGGTGCATCTTTATCTGATGAACATTATACATTTCATAATGGTTTTCTTTATTTTCAACATAGATTATGCGTAACCCAAGCTTTTAAAGATTTTGTCATGAAAGAATTAAATGAACCATCTGACATGGGTCATAGAGGCATACAAAGCACCATTTCTACTTACAAAGATTTCTTCTTTTGGCCACACATGGAAAAAGATATTGCACATTATGTTTCTCAATGCATTTATGTCAGAATGTAAAACGTCACCATGGTAAACCATTTGGATTATTAATGCCACTTCCCATTCTGAACGAACCATGGGAACAAATTTCTATGAATTTTATCACAGGTCTTCCCATCACTTCATCACATAATGATATGATTTGGACAATAGTTGATAGGTTTAGTAAATATGCATATTTCATTCCATGTAGAAAACTTTTTCTACACTTCAGGCTACAAAATTATTCATTAAATGCATTTTCCCACATCATAGATTTCCTAAAGTAATGTTATCTGATCGTGATGTTAGATTTTGTAATCATTTTCGGGTTGCCTTATTTCAACATTTTGGTTCTAAAATAGATTTTAGCTCTGCATTTCATCCCGAAAGTAATGGACAAAGTGAGGCTACAAATAGTACTATTCTTGATTTATTGCATTGTTTTTCATTAGATAGTCGCACTAACTGGGATCAAAAGTTGCCATTGCTTCGATTTGCTTACAATAACACCACACACACCACTACTAGTCGTGCACATTTTGAAATTGTTTATGGCAAAAAGCTTCCCACTCCCATGTCACTCACCCAAACGGACATTCCGATAGCTGATTCTATTGCTCAAGATCACATTTCTATACTTCATGATGTTCACGAGCACATTAGGAAAAGTCAAGAGCGATACACACGTAATATCAATACCAAACGATTAGCTAAGGAATTCAAGGAAAATGACCTTGTGTGGTTGCATATCATTAAAAGACGTCTAAAAAATATTTTGTAGCATCCTAAAATTAAACTTGCACCATGCTATTATGGACCGTTTCGCATTATACAAAAAATTAATGATAATTTATTTAGATTAGATATACCATCTCATTGGAATATACATAACTCTTTTCATATTAGCTTACTTAAACCATTTCAAGGAACTTTACCACTCACTCCACTTCTTGATGACCCTCCTTTAATTGAAGAACAATCTGAAATCTTGGTTCCTAAGAAAATAATTGATCATGATGTCACTACTACATACACATGTACTCAATATCATCGATATTTAGTTAAGTACAAAAATCACTCTATTAAAGAATGTCAATGGATACATAAAACACAATTAACACCTCATTATGACCACTAAATTTTTGCATATCATACACAAACACATTAATGTAATTTATCCCTGAACATTTCCATGCATGTGTTTTTATATGGAACATGCTTATTTTCATTCAGTGAGGGAACATGTGACTAGCCATCCATGTTTATATTTTTATTTTATCAATTGAGGTCAGTTGCTTTTTCAACTGAGGGGCATGTTATAAATTATGGAATATGTTGAACAAGGCATTGTTGGAGTGTTAATTTATTAATGTATTAATGTGTTTTTGGTGTCTTTGATATAGCAATTGAAGGTTCGTGAGGGCGTGAAAGGCATGAAAGGGCGGACAACAATAATCCAACTTTAGGATGGACATCAATAATCTGACTTATAATCTAGTTTGTAAATAAATCCGCATAGAAGGTTTTTACAGTTAGAAACAGTTCGAAAAGTAGTAGTTAGAATAAGGGTCATTGTAGACGGTAATTTCGGATATTGAAAGCAAAGGCTTTCTACAAAAGTCACCAACTTTTACTTTCACGCATGCTTTTCAAAGCCGCTCTCATGTAACCACTCTTTTCGACATAATTAAAAATTCCCATAAATACATGCACTCTATGGACTGTCAAAACAAAGTCCATGGGGGGAGATTGCACCCAATACTACTTTCTGTCTCATCTCCTGGCGTGTCTATTTTTCTATGTTTTCTGCATCCGTAACCTCTATGTGTGAGAAAACAAGATCCTGATAACAATACTTGTGGTTGACGATACTTGGAATTCCATGATAGGATACTTGATACCACCACAATACACGATACTAGATTTCCACAGTATGATACCTCTATTTTCCATAATATCTGATACCACCTCAAGCGATACGATACTGCCAAGGTGATACCAACTTCCACGATATGATACTGCTATCAAGACGATATGATACCTCTTGGTTCATGATACGATACTGACCTGTCTCACAATACTATACTGCTGGCAAGATGATCTGATACCAGGAGATCTAAGGCACAATACGATACCGAGTTCTACGCAATACAATACCTTCTAGATGATACAACACCAATGAACCGACACGATACGATACCTCCTACAAGAAACTAATGATTACGACCACCACGTGCTAGAGAGATGACTCTCCTCCCAACCTTATGCCTGTATATATAGCTGCTTGAATCAATGAGGACCACAAATGTAACTAGAGTCCACAAGTGCATGTGCAACCTCCTCCACTCCTTTCATATCTTCTACTAGAGTCTACTAGTGGCTGGAGTGTTCTTGACCACTGCTTTAGCACCTTCCACTAGAGTCCACTAGTGGTTGGTGTACTCACCTCTTGAGTTAAGTCTCACTGGACTCAAGTTAACTCACATTAGCTTGAGTTAGAAGGCTCTAGAGCTCCTTGGGCAAAACTCTCTCCCAATGTTCCCCATGGGGGTTGAACCCAAGACCTCCTCCTTCACAACCTTGAGACTTAACCACTAGGCTAAGTGGATCACTTGTTTAAGAGAGCACATGGAGTTATGCTTAAGTCTAGTCTCGAGATGACCAAACGGTGTCCGATTTCAGATCTGTCTGAATCGGTCGGACCCTTAGATCATAGACTTACTTTATTACATTCTTCCCCCCTTGGGAAACATTTTCTTCCTCAAAAATAAAGCTATATATATAACTGTAGGCAACCCCCGAGCCTCATGTTCTTAAACCGAAAGAACATGGTCATGTTTTAAAACTAGAAGAACATGTCTCAGCTCTGTGGTGGGATCCTACGTATAAAACCTTTTGGGCCTTCCTCGTGCAATCAAGCGCAGCTCGCGTGATCTTTTCCCAAATCACACACACAGATATTTGCCTTGGTTTGCCGCCCAGCCACGTCCGATTTCTCTCTCAAATTCCTTCTCTTAAGAGAGTATTCTTGCTTTTTTTGTTCTACCAACTTATGTAATGATACCCATAATATGATATGTGGCATGAACCACCCTGATGATTATCATACCCCAATGAATATCATATGACATTAGGTCCTAACATAAGCTTTGAAGTGTCTGAAAACATCGGAGCATTCCCCAAAACATAAAGCATGGTCAGATGATTACTAAAATAATGCAACTTTACCCCATTTGTAATCCCTCCTTAGACCTGCAAAAACCATTTTTAGGACCTGCAAATAATCAAAACGTGTGATATGTATGATGTGCAAGTGGATCCAAGTGAAATTACTCAAATTGCCTTCCCCGTTTGAAAATAATGGCTCTCGGAAGGTAGTTGCCAAAAACTGTTCAGACTTTGCAGAGTTGTACAGACCTGCAAAAATATATATTTTCCAAAGACCTTGTGCTCTTTGAAACAAGCCATAGCACATCCAATTTGGAGTTTTCTAGCCCAACATATGGCCATTCCAAGCGGGACATGCTAAACTAGTGGACTGTTGGAGGGGCTGAAAAAAGTGTGAAAATGTGATTTTTGGAGTGCCCAAAAGCATTCTTCCATCAAGAAAATCCTAAAATTCTCTCCATAATCTCAAATAGAAACATATGAAGATGCTTGGGCCTATTTTCAACTTTCCAATTCCTCCCTTCGTGCATGCTAATTTTGCTCCCCAAAAGAGGCCCAAATCAAGATTTTTACTTCATGTAAAAACTTAAATGGGAGTTCTTAGCAAGCTTCTAATCCACTCTAAGTGTGGATTTCTCTAGGATTTTCTAGTTCTCCATGGTAATATATACACCATACTTCATGTACGTGTGCACTTATCCATGGGAAGCCTCATAAATGGTCTCTTTTCTTACTCCCAAAAGTGGAGTTTGGCAAAAATCAACATCTGAATTTTTTCCAAAAAGTGCGGGAAGGGGGTATTTGAGGAAGTAAAATTCCTCCTTAACTTATCCTTTTAATGAATCTTATTATTCCTTTGTGAAGTCCATATATCGCACTCTCAGTATGTATACTTTTTCCCATCCATCCATAGCTAGTGCACCTCTTTTTTCCTCTTCCAAAATGGGAATTTCTTAGATTCAGGTGTTGAAATTTTTTCTCAAACTCTGATGGAAGGGGGTTTTGTGGAGCTTCCAACTCCCATCATACTGAGCCATCCTTTGTAAGGTCGCCGGATTGGCATTATGTAATTCCTATTTTCCATTACCGCACGCACCGAAAGGTCATAGCGAAGTGTTGTATCTTTCTATCAATTAATGAAAAGACATTGCGGTGGCGCTCCGGTAGCAAGGAACGGGATCGCCAGACTGTCTATCTGGGCGATTTGCGGCCTGTGGAGACGCCGTAGTGCAGCGTTCTTAAACTCCAAGTACTGTAATTCTTACTTTGTTAAGTTACATTAATTTGTGATCAACACAGTAATGGTATGTTGCCGATAATAAGTCTGTGCGACGTTGATTAATAATTCCTGTGTTATCTACTGTGGAAAGCTTAACCGAAATATGAACAGTAACACTGTGTAGAAAGCATTATATTGAACTTTAACGTACTGCTTACTTAATACGTTAAATGGGAAGATAAGATACAGGGCCTCTGATTTATGTAACCCCTACCATCCCCAAGAACCCGAAAAGAGCTTAAAAGTGTCTATGACGGCAAGCACACTTTTAACACTGGCGTCGTCTGTGGGAAGATGGCAAGTGATTAAGAAATCGGTAAAGGAAGAGCAGTAAGTAAGGCAAGCGGTGCAGAGGTGATATATGCTGGTTACTCCGTCCGGCGAGTCTTATCCGAAGTATAGGAGAGACCAACATCCCTGGACAGTACCAAATTTGTTAGGGACACCCCCAGCTGGTAGAAGTGCAGGCCATTTAAACACAGTTGCCGAAGAATCGGAGCTAGTTAGTCGAGATTCTGGTACCAATTCGATGATAAATGATGAGATTTCGATAGATTTCGGTGTAATTCTGGTACGTTCTGAAGAAGGTGCAGTAACTTCTGAGTGTACAAGGACGCAGTGCGTAGTTGATTCGACCCCATTTGGTCAGAATTTGAACCTTTCCGAGGATAAAGTTATGTTACCCAGAGAGATCGTTACCGGAGGCAGTATACCCTGTTTCGATGAAAGTTCGACAAGTTCCGGTGAAAGTTTGGTACCAGTTGGTGGGAATTTATAGTTTTCCGGTGACAGTGTGATACTCCCTGGTGGATCTTTATTACGTACACCATTGTTCGGGGTAAGCTTGCCTACGTTTGATACCAAAGCAGAGGATAGGCTATTTGATTTGGATATCCGTAAAAGATTGAACGCTATTTTCGAGTCGGAAGGTGAGCAATCTGATAATACAGGTTCCAAAGGATGAGAGACACCTCCTCAAAACTCAGGAGACAACAAAGGTACCACTAATAGCACGATGAGTGGTCAACAGCAGCAACAACAGCAACAACAACAGCAGCAACAGCAACCGCCACCTCCACTTCGACCGGTTCCAACTGGGGTGACTTACACAAAGTTCGGTGGATTTCCCGGTGACGACCCTGATGCACATGTGCGAACATTTGAGATAAGCTATGCAGTACTGAACCATCCACCCGATCCGGCGTACAAGGCCATCGTATTTTAGGCAACATTAGTCAATGAAGCAGCAAGATGGTTAACAGAGTATGATATCAACCATTTCGTTAACTATGATGCGGTAAGGGATGCGTTTTACAGAGGTTCCGGTTGAAGAAGAATCCTGCCAAAATCTTCAACTATTTGCAGAACAATCGACTGAAGCTGCATCAGACTGTTCAAGAATATGCAAAATTGTTTAGAACTCATTTAAGACAATTGCCTCCGGCACATGCTAATCTACCGGATGATGTTATAACCCAGTGGTTCATTAACTGTTTGACCCCACAGCTAAGACAAATCATGATCATCCGCTGTGTGGGGGCTATGACACTAGATGTTGTTATTGCGATGGCCCTACAACTAGAGCATAAAGTTGGAGGATTCACTAAAGACTTGGAGTGGCTGAAAGCCAATAAGAGCGTAATAGATGATCTAGCTAAACAGATGTATTGCACCAAGTGCAAAAATCCAGGGCACACCAGTGCTACATGTGCCCTTAACCAAATGTACTGTGCCATCTGCAACACAACCGGACACTCAACGGAAAATTGTGCGTATAATGCTAAAGTGCAGGGGCGAGCAGCTGTAAACGCTATTATACAAGAACCAGGTCAGCCAGCCATCCATTCCATGCAACCACAAATGCGAAACAACCAGTCGCAAGGATACAAAAATTACCGAGGACAGCGGAATACCAATTTTAATGCAAATCGATGGCAGGCGGGTACATCACCGGAAGGTGCTTCCCTACCACCACCTCGATGTCACTTTTGCGGTGGGATTGGCCACATCCGGAGATTTTGCAAGGATGCAACAGAATATGACAAAAGTAAGAAGGAGCGTCAGAACCCGATGACCAACATGGTCTATATCTCACCCGTGGAATCACAAGCAGCAATGGTCCAGACAAGATCGGGTAAGCAGTGCAACCAGCAGCTGAGGTGTTCGAACCTGGTATCCGTGAGCAGCAGCGAATGTATACCAAAGCTAGTCAATGGGCAGCTAAAGAGCAAACTGTATTTCCTGATCCAATTCTGGTAACACAGGTTCCCCTACCAAAGGCGAGAGCGAATGAAAAAAATCCTAACCCAGTAACAGTAGAATCATCATCAGAAGCGGTGAGGAGTACGATTCAAACAGAACAGGTATGGGAGATTCTATCTAAGGCTTCAATTACACTCCCTTTGGGACAGTTGCTCGCATTGGTGCCAGGAGTTAGGCAGCAATTTCAACAACAGGTCAGTCCTGGATCTCCCGGTACTCCGGCGACTGCAACAATACAACCGGAAACTGATTCTATGGTGGATCATTCAGTCCCATTAATCACTGTCTGGCATAAAAATCAAAAGATTACTCAAGTGCTAATTGATGGCAGTTCGGGTGTGAATATAGCAACTGCAGCCCTTTGCAAGAAATTGGGGTGGACCCAAATCGAGCCCATCCAATTTTTTGTAAGAATGGCATATCAATCCCGAGTTCATCCGGTGGGATTAGTACGGAATATCCCGATTACTTTGCAGGGTACCACGTTCAAAATGACTTTTGTAGTCTTAGAACTACTAGAATCCAGCCTCGACTACAATCTACTTTTCGATCGACCATGGTTGAAACAAGCCAAAGTTGTACAGGATTGGTTAGTGCAGGAATTGACTTTCAAAGATAATCACCATAAATATGTTGTTAAACTAGATGCCATCCAGCCCTGCGAGCTTCATGCCAGACCATATGTAGCGGAGCCGGTCCACATGTTGGATGGCTTATCTGACGACGAGGAAGAGGCATTTCTGAAGAACAATGAAGATCTGATCTCCTTAGGAACTGTAGATCTTCAATCAGTAGCGGATACATGGAGTCCGGCAGCGTGTACGGTTGTTCCAGTGACCGGAGAGGCGGATGCAAATGATAGTGTTGCTATGGATGGAGCCATCCTACATCAACTTTTACAGTCAGTAGATGATTTGGTGAAACCTCGATAATTTTATGTTCTGAAAGACCAGTTAGTAACATATAATTTGGGTGATGAGGCTAACCCGCGACCTGTTAAGATTAAGACAGGATTGTCTGAGGCATTCCAAGAAGATTTGATCTGACTCCTGCGTGAGTTTTCCGATGTTTTTGCTTGGGACTATCGCGATATGAAAGGTCTTGATCGGCGGATCATCAGCATCGGGTAGTGCTCAAGCCTGAGGCGAAGCCAATTAAAATATCCAGTTACTGAATGAACCCCATTTATGTTGCACAGGTCAAAGCAGAACTCGATCGATTATTGAAGGTGGGATTCATTGTACCAATCGAGCACGCTGAATGGATATCTCCGATTGTGATTGTTCTGAAGAAAAATAAACAGCTGCGTATCTGTGTGGATTACCGGAAATTGAATGCCGCCACGGTACCTGATCCATTTCCTCTCCCCTTTCTCGACACAATGCTAGACAGAGTGGCTGGGCATGATATGTACTCCTTTTTGGACAGCTACAGTGGTTATAACCGGGTGCGAATGGCAGAATAGGACATACCAAAAACAGCTTTCATCACGAATTGGGGTGTTTATGCTTGTACGGTAATGTGGTTTGGGTTAAGGAATGCTCTTAGCACGTTTCGATGGTGTATGCAAGAAATCTTTTCACCCTACCTGACTACTTTTATGCAAGTATATCTGTATGACTTTTCCTTATTTGGCAAGATTGTGGCGCACCTGTATCATTTACGGTGCTGCTTTCAAAAATGTCGCGAATACTGGTTATGCTTGAATCCGATAAAATCTGTTTTTGCAGTCTCTTGTGGTAAACTCCTCGGACATATTATATATGCACAAGGAATCCAAGTTGATCCGGATAAATTCGCAGCCGTGTTGGAGGCTCCAGCCCCCACTACACCGAAAGAAGTTATGCGCTTTCTGGGTCAAATCTAGTGGCATGGCAGACATTTACGGTGGTTAGCTCATTTAGCAACACCACTTAATCGGCTTATGACTAGTCCTCCACGGCAGTATGATTGGACTCCCAAATGCCAAACTACATTTGATCCATTAAAGGGATTATTGACGCAGGCTCCAATTTTGCAACCCCCAGATTGGGAACGCCCGTTTCATGTCTTTGTAGATGCATCAGACATAGCCATTGGAAGCGTCTTAATGCAGCAAACTGACAAGTGGTTTCGGTCTGTCTATTATGCAAGTCGCCAATTGGCTCCTGTTGAAAGAAACTATTCAGTAACCGAAAGAGAATGTATCGGGTTGGTGTACTCTGTGAAGAAATTCCGGCATTATTTGTTGGGCCGCAAATTCACCTTTCACGTGGATCATGCCGCACTTGTGTACTTGGTCCGGCAGCAACATTTAGGTGGTCTCTTGGCTCGATGGGTTTTATTATTGCAGGAATTCGACTATGAAGTTATTCATCGACCCGGCACCGCACATGCCTTGGCAGATTTTCTATCTCGGTTGGATTTCGGTGAAGCTCCGGTGGGGGTTGATGATACTACACCAGTAATTTACACTACTGAGCCGGCTCGGGACGAATCTACAGAACCTCCTGTGCCATCTACCCACTATGATACATTACTAACTTTCCTAACTGACGGGTGTCTTCCTCCTCATACTCCCCCCGCTCTGCAGTGAAAAATTACGGTTTACAGTCACAAATTCCGGTTGATTGTAGGTCAGCTATACTACATGGATCATACTGGTGTCTTACTTCGTTGTATCCCACCACATGAAGCAGACTCGGTTATTGCTATGGCACATTCAATACCCTCCGGTGGACATTTTGCAGCTGATCTTACTCACCGGAAAATTTTGCAAAGTGGGCTTTCGTGGCCTACCATGTACAAAGACGTGACTCAGTTTGTGTAGTAGTGTGATACTTGTCAACGGTCTGGACAGCCATTACAGTGCCACTTCTTTCCTCTACAACCTGTATTACCTTTGGAACCCTTTCAGAAGTGGGGTCTCGATTTTATTGGGCCAATAACACCACCAGCCACCCTTAGCAACAATCGATATATACTGACCTATACAGACTATGCTACCAGGTGGGCGGAAGCTTGGGCTTTACGGTCAGCCACAGTTGTTTCGGTGGCAAAATGCCTGATGAAGGATGTTTTTCCGCGTTATGGATTACCTCCGGAACTTGTGACAGACCAAGGCACATATTTTGCCAACAATTTAATGCGAATACTGACGCACACTTTTCAAATTCTGCATAAATTCAGTTCACCATACTATCCCCGTGCCAATGGATTGGCTAAAAGCACCAATAAAACTTTGTTGACTATGCTTCGCAAATTGATCGTGGAATCTCTAGAACGTTGGGACCAGTTACTTCCCGCAGTTTTATGGGCATACCGAACTACATACAAAGTGGCAACCGGAATGACGCCTTTCAAGCTTGCTTATGGGCTGGAAGCAATCACGCCAATGGAAATTATAGTGCCAAGCCTACACGTGGCCCTCACTCAGAAATTGTTGCCCGAAGACTCTTTGCCATTTTGGTTGGAAGCACTCAGAACCTTGGATGAACACCGTTGGGAAAGCTTCCTAACTCTTCAAGAAGTTCAGTTGCGGCAAGCCCGGACTCATGATCGTTTCCTCAAGACTCCTCTGTTTACGGTGGGCCAACTTGTGCTATTTTATAATGCTAAAGCAAATCGTTCTGTTGGGAAATTTAAATTACGGTGGTTCGGTCCTTACCGGATTAGTGAGCAAGTGGGACCAGCTACTTTTCGGTTGACTACCTTGACCGGAGTTCCCCTTCCCAAAGTAATTAATGGTTCAAAGCTACGTCCATATCACCAACAGCCTGATCATCGCTGACATGTTCTTCGTTTTTCCGCGTGTCACTTATTTTCTTTTTATTTTCGTATTTCAATGAATATAGACTGTAACTCTCCTTGTTTTAATATCTATATATGATTAATCGCCGCCCTGTGTTACTGATTCTGCTCATGCATGCATGACGTAATTATGATGGTTATCATTTCAGTACCGCACGATGATTAGGGTTTCCAATCGCCTCACGCTGTCGTGTGTCTACTTAATCTTAATTCTTTCACTATTAATCGCTATTGTGTCTCTGTCTTTCTGTGCTCTATGTTTTCTGTGTTCTCTGTGTTCTTGTACTTTCGCGTGCGCGTCATGGAAGCACTAGCCAACGTTGCTACCTTCCGTGAAGGACTCACCCCTGAAGTGAGTGAGTATTTGCGTATTCGTGGCCTCCTGAACTTCGCTAAATTGCCGTGGCATTCAGTGGAGTGTCACCCATTTTATGCACAGATTATTGCCGCTATCACTGCCACACCTGCTACAGAGCAGAGTTGGCCTATCCTTTGCTTACCAACACGCGTAGTGGTCACTCTAGCCTCGTTTGCTAAAGCGTTTCGACTTCCTCGGGATGGCTTGGAGAATGGTCCTCTCCTTCCTGTCGCTACCATGACCATGTTATTCCCACGGCACTCATCTAATGAGTACACCATTCTATGTCGCCCTGATCCCGAACAGACCGCATTGCAATTTTTAGTGGCTATCTTGAAATTGCAGAAACGTACCTACGGGATTTCGCGTCCCTTTTATTCGATGATTGATATGGCTTCTCGTGAGCCTGTTAATTTCGCATCTTTTTATTTCCACGCATTCACCGTGAATGTGTTACGGTTATTAAACATGTTAATAAGGGTGATCTTCCATGATCACTTCCCCATATCCTCACGTTTCTCTTTCCAGCCATTCAAGCCGCGCAACCTCTGCCCAATGCTCCCTTCTTATTGCGTGAAGAATCCACTCGGATGCTCGAAGATGAAGAGGATGAGGATGAAGATCTCTTCCAACTTCTTCACTGGAAACGCACCTGTATAAGTCCGTCTGAGAGCTAGGTGCAAGGATCTAATGTCGCACATGAAGAAGAAGTCTTCCACGACACCGCCACTTCTATCCATAGTGATTCTTCCGCCCAGTCTTCTCCAATCCAGCAGCAGGAACAAGGTGTTTCTCCCACTGAATCTGAAGAAATTTCTTCTAAGGAGGATTCTCAGCAGCAAACCCAAGATGATGTGCAAGCCATTGTTACTGAGGTTGTCAATCAAGTGATTGCTTTGGTTGACACTGTCGGGAAGAAGGAGGTCGTGGCAGGAAGCCAGCGCCTGGGGTTGGATCAGGCCCCTCTCTGGTGCGCAGTTCCCGCTGTCCTGCGAGCGGCGTCTGCGCGCTGGGCGCCTCGCCTGTGCTCTCTGGAGCGTGCGCGATCCTCGTAGGGCCCCTTGCCCCTCGGAAGTGTCGAGACGTGGGACTGTGGGAGTCAGAAAGAGACGATCGGATACCGTAGTGAAACACGTGATGTAGATCAAGCTCGAAGATACAATCGGAAATGAAACTGAAGCCTCCAATAAAATGAATGATACAAACAGGCCGCTACAGTGCGGGCCGATGGTACAATAAAACCGCTACAATGCAGTGCGATGATATAATATGAAAGCTGCCGCTACAGTGCGGGCCGACCGATGAATACTAGATCCCTCGCTACAGTGCGAGAAACCGCCCTCGAGATTCCGCTTCGGTCTTTGCGGTCCAAGCTTTTCTTCAGGTGTTCGATCTGCTCTTTATTTCAGGTACCCTCAGCAATAGCCTCCCTTCTCTTTACTTCAGATAATCAGAAACCGCAATAACCTGGAGAGACGTTCCACGAGCAAGATCCACAGGGTGGGGCCGAAACATGTTAGTACTCTTTTTGAAGAAAAAACAAGACATTCATGAAAACAATCCCTCTGAAATGAAAAGATGCTTTTCAAATAATTAATACTATTAACTCTTTTTACTTTATCGATTCTATTCTCAATTAATCCATTGTGAAGTAGTATCTTTATTGACAAGATTTTGCATCGTCCTTTACAAAAATTTGATATGTAAACCCTTAAGAATATGGACAAAAGAAGTTTGAATTAAGGTTTCGCATTGAAATAATCACATTGATTTTACCTTATCATTTCAAACAAAACAATCATCAAACGTTTGCCAAATATCTCCATCTCTCTCTCTATTTCTCTTTCAATATGAGCACTTTTTGTTATACTTGCTCATGTTTACTCCATTTTGATTGCAATTTCATTTTAAAGAGCCATTTTAATATCACCATGAAACTATAAGCGCACATCAGCGGATGCAAATTCTCTCTTTCTATCTCACACACAAAAATCTGTCTATGACCTAAACTGATTCCATTTTCCTTCATTTTGTGATTGACTGTGGACGAGCCGTGAGAATGCTACTATGAAGTAGAAAGTCACACGGACATTTTCTCATTATCCTTCTCTGTCAAACACACTTTGCCAATCGTACACATGTCGGTCATATAACCTCCATCTTCTTATCCTCTCTCTCTCTCGTTCCCTCTCTCTCTCTCTCTCTCTCTTCCACGTATTCTGTCGCGTGCGCCTCTCTCTCTCTCTACCTAGCCTGACTTCTATCTGCAGCGCATGCAAGCATCACCGACTCACCGTGCTTCATCGGTGCAGCAACCCGAATATCTCTCTCTTTCCAAGAAGCCATGGCCTGAGACATTACTCATCATGAAGAACATGGATAACCGTCCATACTCTATGGCCAAACTTTTGCTCAACCCACCATCTGCAATCGTCACAGTTGCCGCCCCCTTCTACTAGAGTTGTCGCCCAATAACACTTCTCATGCTCCTTCTTCTCTCCCGATGGTGCAATCAGTTCTACAGCAGAAGTTCTCTCTCTAGCCATATACCTAGGCAACAACCAATTCCATCTCTGCCAGGCTCTTTCTCTCATGCAAACTAATGAACATGAATAAGCAAAAATGAATAAGAGGAGGGTAAGAAACCGTACCTGGAGAGACGTTCCACGAGCAAGATCCACAGGGTGGGGCAGAAACAAATGAATTTGCACTTATTTATAGGGCCCCCTAGGTGTTGCTTCTAGAACATTCTAACCTCCTCAATGAACTTTCTAATTTTGGCGGTATTTTAATCTTTCCATAGACTATGGTTTTGATTTCACACTGGATGTTCACAATTTAATTGGTTTTTAGGGTTTGACCTACAGAAACCGCCATTTCCAAGGGTCCGATCTAGGGTTTTTCAGGTCGAGAAAATTAGCGTTTTGATCACAGTTAACTCAAGCTCATCAATTTAATGGTTTATTTATAGTTCGGACCTAAACTCCAAGGGTTCGAGTTCATTTTTCATGGGGTAAACCCACATTTTCAGTCAGTATCAAGGATCAAACCTAAGTTTTCATGTGTCTAATGTTAGTTGTTTATATACACGGGTCTAACGTACATCTCAAACATGTTTCCGCATCACACAATCAATCAATTCTGCCAAATTATGCATAAAATATACCCCTCTTTAGCCAAACCATCACACAAAACTCAGAAAATAATGAACTTTGAAAAAAAACAATGCACACTCCCTGCGGGATAACAATGGTCCTGGACAAAGAAGTGAAATTCCTCAGAAATCCCACCTATGGTCACAGGCACAAAGGCGCATGCCCCAAGCAGTGTTCCTAAACCATTATCCGCTGTCCTCATCCTCCATCCATGATCTTTATCAATCGGCCACCTAAACTTATCATAGAGCTTCTTAGAAATCACATTTATCTCTGACCCTGAGTCAATCAAGGCCAGAGCAAAACATGAGTCCTCGTTGCTCCCTAACTTTATCTTCAACTCTGGAGTTCCTCTCGCCCAAAAGGTCCTGCTAAACTCACTTTCTGTCTTCCTCATTTCATCATTAGGTATGATAGGACCTAGAGAATTTTTATGACACCTGGCAACCTCATCATCATCGTTGTCAGATGTGTCACTCAGTGCAACTGCTTCATTTGTCACTTGAATATCTTCAGGTGCTTCTTCCATCTCTACATCTTCAGGTAGTGGAAACCTCTTTCTCTTAACCAGCTTTATAAAACTGTCCTTGAACTCAGGCTTCGCTATGGAGAAGACCTGCTCCAAGGACATGGTCACTTGGCTCTTCAATAAAATGTCATTTAATATCTCTCTTGCATCATTTTTCCTTTCCAACTCAGAAATTAATACAGCCTTTGGAGTTCTCTTCTTTTTCTTCTTCTTTTCTTTGTTAGCTTCTTGAATACTTTCTTGAAATTCATCTTTCTTTTGAACAGGTTCTGGTTCTTTCTCTTTCTCTTTAGTCAGTTCTTGGATCTTAGTTGGCCCAGCCGGCCTCTTTCCCTCTCTTATCTCTTTCTTCTTTGCCTCTGCCTGAGTAGCTACAGGCTCTTTAAACTAAACTTTCTTGTCTGGCTCTTTAGCTTTTTCTTCGGCCTCTTGACTTTGCTTTCTAGTCACTCTTCTTTCAGGCTCAGTCTCTTCCTGACTCTCATCCCTTTTCCTCTTTTCCTCCACATTGGCTATATGGGAATAGACCGAGGATTCTTCAACAGGAGACTTCCAGACAGTCTTCTGCATGATCGCATCCCTAGTCCTCACTAAAGCCTCAATGGAATAATTTCTTTGGGGTCGAGGTCTAGGCACTTTTTCATCTTCCTCCTCAACAGGTTCTAATCGTGCAGCTGATGTACTTGCATTATTGCTAGATAAATTTTCATACAATTTCTTCATCCCCCCCTTTCCCCAATTCACAGGTAGAGGAAGGCGGGTCCTGAAGTCACATAGTTTCTTATCGATATCTATCACCAGTTGATGCTCTTTTGCTAGCTTAAGCTCTTCACAGGCATATGAAAAATGCTCTTGTGCATCGCACCATACGCATCTCTTAGCCCCTCCAAACCCACCAGTCGCTCGTCTCTCAAAAGGTCCTGTGTTTCTTTGAAATGTAGGTTGCACTGGTGGTGCAGGTGCCTGTTGGGCAACAGGCTGCACTAGAGGTGCAGGTTGTGGCATCACATAGCCTTGCATATTTGGAATGGGCATAGTGCCTCTCTGTAATGTATCTACATAACTCGTACTCGCCTGAGGAGGAGTGGGGTCCTGATATCCCATAGAATTAACTTTATTGTGAATACTCTCCATTTCTTTTGACATAGACGCTTGCATCGTAATAAGATTCTCTATCTGTCGACTGAGAATCTCAACTTGTAGCTCCATTGGCGATCGCGAAGTGGATGCAACATTAGCAAAAGCTGACGTTGCAGGCACATTCGGAATTGCCGGAAGTGAAGCTTCCCTAGGCGGTTGTGGTGTTACCACTACAGGTCTATCGTATAACACCGCCTGGCGTTGCCTCATTTGGGCAACCGCTTCTACCTCTCTCCTCACTACACCCCAATCTTCAGTCAATCCAAATCTCTTCCTAGGCTCTTCAATCCTCCTTTCGACCTCAGTCCTGTCTTCAAGACTTAAGATCCTAAGGAAAGATATAACTAGGTCAGGTTTCAAAGCATCTAAATCCGCCTGTGGAAGTTGTTCATATCTTCTCAAGAACTCATTCAAAAGTTGAGTGAGGGATGCAGTGGGCTTCGGAGAGCTTATCCACCGCAAGAACCCTTCTCTACTGTGTTGGGAAAAGTCTTCGAGATAAAACAACTTATGCAATTCTTTTCTGAATTCGGCCCAAGGATTTGCTATATGTGCTGTAATAGGGGCTAAAATGGATCCTGATACTACCCGTGTGAAGTAATGTGCAAACACATCCTCGGGTAGACCATAAATCCGTGCCTGTTCCTCAAAAACATCTAGGTACTCGATTACTTTCAAGCCTGTAAACTTTCCTTTTTCTCTCAATACCGCTTGGACTACGCGGGCCCCTTGTTTTTCTATTACCATTTCCTTGAATATATCCTCCATCTCTCTTCTCTGCTCTGTCCTAGAATGTAGCACAAGGTCCAGTGTAAGTGGTTCAACTATCTCTCTAAGCTCAGAGTAGAGATCAGAGAAGAGGCTTGATGAGTCACGAGCCAGGAGGTAAAGGTCAGTCTAAGCTCTCTGATTTGCCTAGGCCAAAGTCTAGTCGAACTGTCCTCTCTTCGATTCCCAAGATTTCAATGTATTTTCCCCCTTTTTGTGATAAGTTTTCTAATGTTCTGTCTAAGCTATGAAATCAGTAAATCCCTAGTCTTAGCAAGAAAAAAAAGTGCTCACACATATGGACTAAACTAATGCAAAGTGTGGATGCTCAAACGTAGACAGCAAGACAGTCTTTCTGTTCAATGTGTGTGTGAAACAATGCAAAATTCAAACAACTTGAAGTGCTAGTACCTGGAGTCTCTGTCTAATGTCAAGGCTCTCGTCTGTCTTCTCAAGGAATGGGTGACGCGTCGAGGGTCACCTGGCAACCGCCTTGCTTCACGTCGGGTTCACGTGTCGGGAAGAAGGAGGTCGTGGCAGGAAGCCGGCGCCTGGGGTTGGATCAGGCCCCTCTCTGGTGCGTCGTTCCCGCTGTCCTGCGAGCGGCGTCTGCGCGTTGGGCGCCTCGCTTGTGCTCTCTGGAGCGTGCGCGATCCTTGTAGGGCCCCTTGCCCCTCGAAAGCGTCGAGACGTGGGACCGTGGGAGTCGGAAAGAGACGATCGGATACCGTGGTGAAACACGTGATGTAGATCAAGTTCGAAGATACAATCGGAAATGAAACTAAAGCCTCCAATAAAATGAATGATACAAACAGGCCGCTACAGTGCGGGCCGATGGTACAATAAAACCGCTACAGTGCGGCGCGATGATATAATATGAAAGCCGCCGCTATAGTGCGGGCCGACCGATGTATACTAGATCCCTCGCTACAGTGCGAGAAACCGCCCTCGAGATTCCGCTTCGGTCTTCGCGGTCCAAGCTTTTCTTCAGGTCTTCGATCCACTCTTTATTTCAGGTACCCTCAGCAATAGCCTCCCTTCTCTTTACTTCAGATAATCAGAAACCGCAATAACCTGGAGAGACGTTCCACGAGCAAGATCCACAGGGTGGGGCCGAAACATGTTAGTACTCTTTTTGAAGAAAAAAAAAGACATTCATGAATACAATCCCTCTGAAATGAAAAGATGCTTTTCAAATAATTAATACTATTAACTCTTTTTACTTTATCGATTCTATTCTCAATTAATCCATTGTGAAGTAGTATCTTTATTGACAAGATTTTGCATCGTCCTTTACAGATATGTAAACCTTAAGAATATGGACAAAAGAAGTTTGAATTAAGGTTTCGCATTGAAATCATCACATTGATTTTACCTTATCATTTCAAACAAAACAATCATCAAACGTTTGCCAAATATCTCCATCTCTCTCTCTATTTCTCTTTCAATATGAGCACTTTTTGCTATACTTGCTCATGTTTACTCCATTTTGATTGCAATTTCATTTTAAAGAGCCATTTTAATATCACCATGAAACTATAAGCGCACATCAGCGGATGCAAATTCTCTCTTTCTATCTCACACACAAAAATCTGTCTATGACCTAAACTGATTCCATTTTCCTTCATTTTGTGATTGACTGTGGACGAACTGTGAGAATGCTACTATGAAGTAGAAAGTCGCACGGACATTTTCTCATTATCCTTCTCTGTCAAACACACTTTGCCAATCGTACACATGTCGGTCATATAACCTCCATCTTCTTATCCTCTCTCTCTCTCTCGTTCCCTCTCTCTCTCTCTCTTCCACGTATTCTGCCGCGTGCGCATCTCTCTCTCTCTACCTAGCCTGACTTCTATCTGCAGTGCATGCAAGCATCACCGACTCACCGTGCTTCATCAGTGCAGCAACCCGAATATCTCTCTCTTTCCAAGAAGCCATGGCCTGAGACATTACTCATCATGAAGAACATGGATAACCGTCCATACTCTATGGCCAAACTTTTGCTCAACCCACCATCTGCAATCGTCACAGTTGCCGCCCCCTTCTACTAGAGTTGTCGCCCAATAACACTTCTCATGCTCCTTCTTCTCTCCCGACGGTGCAATCAGTTCTACAGCAGAAGTTCTCTCTCTAGCCATATACCTAGGCAACAACCAATTCCATCTCTGCCAGGCTCTCTCTCTCATGCAAACTAATGAACATGAATAAGCAAAAATGAATAAGAGGAGGGTAAGAAACCGTACCTGGAGAGACGTTCCACGAGCAAGATCCACAGGGTGGGGCAGAAACAAATGAATTTGCACTTATTTATAGGCCCCCCCTAGGCGTTGCTTCTAGAACGTTCTAACCTCCTCAATGAACTTTCTAATTTTGGCGGTATTTTAATCTTTCCATAGACTATGGTTTTGATTTCACACTGGATGTTCACAATTTAATTGGTTTTTAGGGTTTGACCTACAAAAACCGCCATTTCCAAGGGTCCGATCTAGGGTTTTCGGGTCGGGAAAATTAGCGTTTTGATCACAGTTAACTCAAGCTCATCAATTTAATGGTTTATTTACAGTTCGGACCTAAACTCCAAGGGTTTCCAAGGGTTCGAGTTCATTTTTCATGGGGTAAACCCACATTTTCAGTCAGTATCAAGGATCAAACCTAAGTTTTCATGCGTCTAATGTTAGTTGTTTATATACAGGGGTCTAACGTACATCTCAAACATGTTTCCGCATCACACAATCAATCAATTCTGCCAAATTATGCATAAAATATACCCCTCTTTAGCCAAACCATCACACAAAACTCAGAATATAATGAACTTTGAAAAAAAATAATGCACACTCCCTGCGGGATTTCATCCCGACAACGCTGTAATTGACAGAACTGAAGCGACAAAGCAGACCACCGGAATAGTGTTGGTGCCCAACACTCTTATACTCACTCCTCCACCAATGACCCCGGTTGAGCCCATTGTACCTGTTGCACCTATTGTTCCTGAAGCACCCGCTACTTCATCATCTTCTCCTAATTATTATCCCCCGTCTTCCCCTCATTTATTATCAGCCTCTTCATCCCAACCACTTCCTCCTCTTCCTCTTCCGGTGCCAATGTTTCATGAACTCGAATGGATGGGTCGCTTGTTGATCCAATTTTCGCAGCAGTTATGAATGCAACTAAAAGTGGTCACTGACAATATCAGACAGGAGTTACAGCACAAAGTGGATGTCCTAGAGGCCGACATTGCGCCCTTGCAAGAAGAAACTAATGCTGTTAAAGCAGAAAATCATGCCCTGCAATTACAGATTCAGAAACTTCAAGATTAGCTTGCACAGAAGGATGCTTTACTGTGTCAAAAGGATACAGACATAACCACGTTGAAGCAGGAACTCATTGATAAAACAGATGCGATGACCGCCATAGGTAATGAACTTCATAGCACGCGTGACGCATACAGTATCTTAGAAGAAGCCTCTCAGTCTCTGGCCGCCAATGTGCTTAAAGCTGAAGTTGGGCTCCATAAGACTACTAAAACATTGTTCCGACGTGATCAATAATTACAAGAAGAGCTTGGAAAATATCTCCAATTGAAGAAAGAATTGGAAGGAGTGCAGAGGGAAAGAGAAGCCTATTTTAAAACCATGCAGTTCCAATCTGAAGAACTGGAGAGAAGAGAAAAGCATTTAGGATTCCAAGCAGAGCGTCTATCCAGAGTCGATAAACAGAGTCGAATTTTATCTGTCCCCTGAGCACCTTCAATGGTTGACATGGATACATCTTCTAACTCGAATGTTATCTCTTGATGCATTGGGGAGAGTCATTCAAGGCTTTGAAACCAACTATCACTAATGATATTAAATTCAAGCAACTTATTCTTGTATATTTGCTCACGGACGGCCTTCATGGGTGAAAGTTCTGAGCACTGAAGAAATGAGTATGGCTCTTGCTCCTTCAAAGCACAAGCAATATGGTGTGGTCATGTGGATAGCTTGAGCACCTCATTCCTGGAGGTCAACGGTTGAATCCCCGGGCAGCGTCCTCATGTGCAAGTAGTAGCTAAGACATGCTCTGATACCAGTATTGTATAAAACCTTTTGGGCCTTCCTCGTGCAATCAAGCGCAGCTCGCGTGATCTTTTTCCGAATCACACACACAGATATTTGCCTTGGTTTGCCGCCAAGCCACGTCCGATTTCTCTCTCGAATCCCTTCTCTTAAGAGAGTGTTCTTACTTTTTTTGTTCTACCAACTTATGTACTCCAATGAATATCATATGATAGATCCCTGCTCAAATGATTCAAAAGACCATCCGACTTTGCACTTGATAAACTGGCCAAAGTACAAAGTAGTGAATGAATTATAAGGGTAGATCTAAAAACCTTCCCATCCACTTCATTGTTTCTCGATGTGCGATATAGGCACAAACATATGAAATGGATGGATTCAAATTACTAGTCCATTTCTAGGCATGACTCGTGCATGGACTTAGTAACTAGGATGGGATTTGTATCCAATCAAGACTTTGAGAGCTCTTGATTCACTTGAATTTGATTTGGAAAACTTGAAGTTTGGTTGATCCAAACATCTGACTTGGATGTTTGTACAATGGTTAACTCCCAACCAACAATTACTTGATTTCTTCACCCGACTTGAGGACTACTTGGTCCTAATAGGCTTGAAAATCCTATGTAAACTGTAGGAGAAAGTTTTCCATTTACTTTGGATCAATCTTACTATATCTTGACCAAGTCAATTTCAAAACAAAAATTATCCAACTTAGGATACTTTTCTCAAAGACTTTAGCCGAAAGTTCTTGGGAATTTTCAACCTTATGAGCAATTCCTAACTTCACTATTCTAGAGTATGCAAGACTCTAGAAAATCATAAGAGGTATGCTAGTAGCTGGAAACAAACCCAAATGAATAAGTCAATCTTGGACTTATCATCTTTTGAAGATTGAATAAGTTCTTGTATAGAACATCTATATAGGATGTTTAAATTAGTTATCTAGTACCAATCGACTAAACCTGGACTGTTGAGAAAGGAATCAGATACCATATCTGAGTCAATTCCAAAAGATTTGGAAAGCAGAAGGAAATAACTAAAAGGCTGCATAACTAATTCAAACTTCTAAGATATAAACTTACTATGAGTCAAATACTTGATGATCCAAGACTTTAACTTCTGAATGATCGGTTTCAACAAGGTATTGAAGCATTTTTCTTCTATCTTTAAGAGAAAGGAACTCGATTCTCAAAAAGATTCATAGAGTAAATCTAAACATCATCCAACCACAAGCTACTAGTGTGGTATCCAACATCAGTGTGTCGACCCACTGACATTCTACTGATGAGTTTTTACTCAAACAATGCTTCACTTGAGACTAAGTTCATGCCTATATTCAATTTTTATGACTCCTTATTGGGAATGCAATTCTTGTGCATTTCTTTAAGCCCAAAGATTGAAATTTACCAAGTTACACTTGGAACTTGATGCTTCACTTAGTCAAACTATCCTTATGTAAAAGGTTCAATTCAAAGTCAAAATCTTACTCTTTTAGAAATTTATCAAATATTTCTGAATCATCAACACTTTAGCTTGAAGTGTTTCAAGAAGATCTTGGAAGTTACTTACTTCGTACCTTCTTACGAACTTGATCTTGAAGTATCTTGAGATCATTCAGAAATTTATCAAATATTTTTGAATCATCAACACTTTAGCTTGAAGTGTTTTCAAGAAGATCTTGGAAGTTACTTACTTCGAACCTTTTCACTTGAACTTTTAAAAAGAATTTTGGAGTTTCATGCATTACCTCTAACTGGGTATTCTAGTTTTTGATCCCTTCACAGGATCGTTTCACGATCTTGTGCTTTCCTTTGGGAACTTGAAAACCTTTGATAGAATATCCATTCTTCTATAAGGCTTTCAAAAGAAAAACCAATTATCATTCCAAGTTCTTGAATTTATCAATTTCAAGTCTAATTGGTTATACTTGACCAATTTGTAGCGACAAGAGCTTTTCACTTCTTGCCTTTAGATTCCTTTCTTAATAAAGCAGCTATCCCTCAGACTTTATAGGAATCTCTTTACTGCTTAAGTCTAAGCATCCGCTCATGCTTCTGGATTTCACCTTTAGGAAATCCCATTAAGGATAGATAAACTTTATGTTTTACCTTCCACAGAATTAATTACCGTTGACATGGTTGCAGACTACATTCTTGGAATATCTACTCTGTTCAAACTTGGAACAGCTTACTATTTCGATTGCCAATACTTGGGCAAACTTCATAGTAATTCCAACCGCAATTCTTAGACAACCATGACCTGCAGGATTTTTAGAGATCTTTCCCTAAACTCAAGTCCAAGAATATACAAATGCTTTTCAGATTCTAAAGCTAAGAATCTTTGATACACTTTTGGGTGATATCAACCATTGGACTTTAAGTACCACTTCTAGTGGTTTGGGACTTCATAGGAACTATTTACTGTCTAATAAAGAATTTCCTTCTCACTACTTGGGAGAACATTATTCATACTAGGCCATGACATGTGTGCATCCAGTCATCCATGTCCAATCATCTATGCACAAATAGTCTATCTTCTATCTTACAAAAAGTTATAAATATACATGTGCACAGACTTGAGTGCATCCTATTCTTTTTGCAAGCAAGAAGAAAATATAAATTGTGCATGAAAACATTCTTTCGTATATGCATGCTTGTGCTTTAATGAGTGTTTCAATATGTTTATGCTCTTTCATTTAGCTTTCATTAAATTGCAGCACTATTATCAAAATGAAGTTTGCTACCATATTTTGATGTTAATAAAATGAATCCTATATGAAAGCATAGAGCAAAAACAAATATTGAAACCAATCATTAACTTGGAAAATACTTATCTCCCAATTAGCTACGTCCTTCCATTGATTCTCGGGAAGAGCCATTCTCCATCCTTTGGTCCATGAGGAAGAATTACACACTCCTCCTTGAAGACCGATGCTTCCTCTTGTCCTCGTCTTTGAAGAAATGAAGCCTTCCTTTGGTGCTCGAAGAGGAATGAAAGCTAAAACACAATCCTCCTTGCTCTGAAGTTTCTTCATTTTGTCTCTGGATGGTGCTTGAGATGGAAGTGGCTCTTGAATTCGAAGTCAAGCGAAGGTATTAAATTGGCTCCACTTTCAGATTCAAAGTTGGCTTAGGATTAGTTATATGAAGAAAAGCAAGGGTCTACACTTGTAAAATCAAGGCTATGAAATTAAGGCTATGGTGTTTGAGTAGGCCGAGCACACAGTATTCTTTAGTAAAACAAACAAAAGAATAGTTCGATGTGTGCTCAACTCTCACCTCCCATTGCAACCATCTGATCCATTCTCGATGAATTATATTACGCATCACTGCTATATGAAACTGATTTTGATAGCAAAGAATGGTACAAATCACATCGGCACTGTGCGATTTGTGGATCCATCCTCCTTTCTGTCTGGTGGTCATGGGTTCAATACCTGGACCATTACCAGCCTGTGCTTGATACAATAGAACTACTTTCGCATCTTTGAGCATCGCTCGAAGAGAAGAAACTCACGCGAATGGGTTTTTTTCTAGTGTTTGCAAACAAACCAGAGAATAATACTCAAAATTTGATGAATGATTATGGACATGGAGCAAACCCGAGTACGATTCTCACAGATGCCTCGCTATGATGTCAAACATCAGATCATTGAAGATGTGAACATGCCTTTTGCTTCATGGGCTTTTTAAAGAATTTTTAACTTGTCCCGGTGATGATCGCTCAGCGCTGTGGGACTTATGGTTGAGGCACCAAACTCGCTAATAGGTGATTACAAGATCAAATCTGGCATATTTCAATCGTCAATAAGTTCCTTCGTTTTGCTGAAGTCCCCAAAGAGGGAGACTATCACGTTGGGAATCCGAACATAGGACTTACGCATTGGCTTTGAAAACACATCTCATCCATTTTCAGTATCTTGAACACTCAATCAAGTGCCATCCAAGGATTCCCAAGGAGTTCACACTTCCAAGCTCGCTCACTAGAAAATTTGTGTCGAGAGCTTTCCAATGGTATCTTACACGCCTCAATATGACCTACAGATTGAGAGATACACCACAATCTCTCTTGGATAGAAATCTCAAAGCGCAACCTTCCCAATTCCTACTCTTTCACATGATAGAGTGCCCAAGCGCCTTTTTTAGAGGCCATTGGGTCAATCCACCTTTCCCAATCCTACTTCCTAGGCTCTGATACCAATGTAAGGAATTGAACTCACAACCTCTTGGTTAGGAATATGATGGGCTAACCACGTAGTGAGAATGATCTTACCAACTCCCATTACAGTATAAGAGGAGTTGTTAGCACATGTGACAGTATTCCCTGTAGGGGTAGGCTTGAGTGAAGAGAAGAAACTACGCTACGAGGTAATATGTTTGGTCGCTCCACTATCAAACTACCAAACATCTGAGTCTACTACAAACATGCACTGCTCATGAGAAGATGGGTCAAAACTGCAAACAGTACTAAACACCCATTCTTCATCCTGCAAAAGATTAGTAGACTCTGTTTTCAGTGTAGAGGCCTCTACAACAACCATTCCGGCCTCTTTCTTATTTGCCTCTTTAGCAGCCAGTTTTGGATAGCTCTAAATGAAATGATCATTTGCTTTACAGTATTTGCAAAGCAATTTCTATTTTTTTTATTTCTCCTCATCTTTGTCTTCCTTCTTTGAATGTGCAGAATTAGCAGATTTTTGCTTACTAGTAGAAGAGCTCCATTTTCCTTTGCCCTTCTGACTAGCCAAGAAATCTTGATCTACAACACACATAATAGACATGTTCTGCCTGGATTTATCTTCCTACAATAGAACAGAAACTATCTCTTCAAATGTTAAGGCATTTGGATTTCCTTTCATCATCAAATGAAGAGTAGAAGCAAAACTCTGATATGAGTCGGGAAGACCATTCAGAACAGTCTGCACAGTGAACTGTTAGGAAGGACCATCAACAGAAATCAATTGTTGCTTCAAATCCTTGATCTTTGTCAAAAAATTGTCCATAGAATCACCTTCATTCATGTGCTCACTCTCCAATTTTTTTTGGGGGTAAGCAACACAAGCCTCATTCCTAGCCTAGTACAATGTGGTAAGTGTATCCCAAGCATCCTTAGCTGTTCTGCAAGAGCGAATGTGAGGGATAATGGCACGTTTGACAGACAAGGCTATTAATGCATGTGCTTGAGCATCTCTGCCATCCCAACGAATTTTCTCTATAGTAGGTGCGACAAAAACTGCAACACAACAAGAATTTGCAGAATATGGTGATCTTCAACTCCGTCTGCATCAGCTTCAGTACCTATATTTGCAGTGTAACAAGACGTCTTTCAACACCCTACACAATATTCCATAGTCCTTTTGTGACCAATACATGATGCATCATATAATCCCATAATTTGATAGTTGGTACCATCCAAATTATCCTCAAAAACCAACATATGGAATACATCACTGCTTTCAGCCATGGCCACTGAATAAACTACCTTGATGCAAAAAAATGATTGTATCTGAAAAAGTTGAACAGAACTACCCAAACGAGTTTTGTTAGACATGTAGCAGATTTTTAGACGCTTATATTGGCGAATCGAAACATGTATATATCTTTGACACAAAAAGATGAAATAGCCTACACAAGCGTTGCAATAATCTGCTCGGAGGCCGAAATGAGCTCAGATTGTGATTTTGGCACCACAAAGCGAAGCCGTTTTGATCTTTGAAACACCTTGAGTATGCTCACCAAATTTTGTGCGATTCTGAGACTACGACTGAAGAGGTGTAGACGATGCCCTAGATGAAGCGGCGACCTACTCTGATACCAATTGTTGGAGTTAGACGTCTACGGAAGCATGCAAACAGCACAAGGAAGAAGAAGAAGCTTGGCACACAACACACAATACTGAATGTATTACCACTAGAATGTACAACGATAAGTAACCCATTAGGGCTATAGGCGTATATACAAGCCCGAGAAAAACCTCCTAAAGAGGGAAAAAAGTGTCCCAATGGTCCTAGTGTTTTCACACACATCACTATCTAAATATATCAACAAGGACCAGTGAGCAGCATGTCATCAACATAGAAAACAATTATCAAAAGCACATCATTTGCATGCTTAATGTATGAGGTGCTCTGAGCTGGATTGTTCCCAAAATTATGTGCAATCAAGTAGGCATGTATCTTTTCATACCAAGCACACGGTGCTTGTTTCAAACCATATAATGCCTTTTTCAACTTGCACACTTTGTTTTCATGCCCTTTCTACACAAAACCATGAGGCTGAAAAACATACACTTCTTCATGCAAGTCACCATTCAAAAATGCAATTTTAATATCCAAGTGATGTACATTCCAACCATGATGAGGTGCAAGTGCACAGATGCTACAAATAGTAGTCATTCGGTATGTAGGAGTAAAGTTCTCATCAAAGTCAATGCCTCTTTCTTGAGCATAACCTTTTGCAACAAGCCTAGCCTTATACCTATCGACGGTTCCATCAAGTTTACTTCAAGTGTGTCTACTTCTTTGAAACATTCTTGAGTGCCTTGTGCTTGACCTTGAGTGTCAACACCCCCACCCTTGAGTTTGTTGTCCCTGATAGACCCTTGTTGGAGTGGGTGTTCCATATAGTACTTGAGAGATAGTGTCCATCATGTATCAACAAGAGTGGCTTGTCTTCCAATTGTAGCAGGGTCAATTGTCCTATTATTCATTTTGCCACTGCTATCCTTTGCAATTTTGAGTCCCTTTGTACGTACTTCTTCCCTAGATTCCAACATAATGATGTTTTTGTGAGCATTCAAAAATTGCTAGTTGCTCAAAAGAGGATTGCCAATGTTGATTTTGAGCAGTTGTCAGTTGTGAATTTCTTCATACGCACTGATGTTGTAACATTGATGTACTTTGGATCTTTCAAATAGGGGTTTCATGTCATGCCAAGTACATGTAACCCATAATGAATGATGGGCAATTGTGTTAGTCCATGGGTTGAAGAAAATATGTGCCTTGTGCACAGCCTTGTAATGTGGCCCTATGCATGCTTAATTGGGGAATGCATTGTAAGAAGTATGGTGCAACAAAATGGTTCTTGAGCTAAGCGGTCAAGGGTATGTTGATGAAGAGGTTTCTTAATCTATCATGGTTATAGTGTTGCCAAGGTAGGGGATTCTTACCATGGTGAAATGTCCATCGATGTTCATCTCTTCGGGTTGTACTCCCATCATGGTGACTGAGCATTGGCTTGTCTTTCGTTGTTGATGGTTCACTGATGAGACTCTTTGAGCATATGGTCCTGCCACTCCTTCTTTTTTTTATTTTTTCTTTTATTCCTCTTTTTTTTAGAACAGTGTCACAAAACAAGAAGAAAGAGGTTAGCATCAATAAACTAGTTTACATATGCCACATTTATCTCATGTGCCTGGGATTCTCAATTGTGTCTATGCATGGCCTTGTAATGTGGCCCTATATTAATGCATACTATGGAAATGCATGACCTGAATGGTGAGAAAGATGGGGTTATGCCAAGGGCACATGGTTTTCGCACATCGAGGCTTCCAATGTTACTTGCAAACATTGATGCAATCTTTGTTTGTAGGTATCCACTGGATCTCGAAATGATGCAATCATTCAATGGTTGAATAACAACTAATCATTCCTTCTTGTAGGGATCCATTTTTAGAATAATGTTCAGCTACATACAGATCACTTTTGGCCTCTTCATCTTTGATGGTTTTTTAAATTTTGTATCTCCATGGCTGGCTCTTTGGTTTTGTGGAGGCTACTAGTGCTTTTGGTTTTCGAACCCATACCATTGTTGATTGTCTTCTTACTAGTGCCGAAGAGGTGAGATGATCTTCTTTTGATCAGTATGCTTGGTTTTGACTCTTGCTTCTCCTTGGCTTCTTTATTGATACTTTTCTCATGAGTGAGAGCCTCCGGTTTTTTGTATGTAAGATTTCCTTGGGTATCCACATGTGTAATCACCATTGTTGAGCTGCTTCTAATGCCTTAGGCACTCAAATTTGTCGAATACCTTGTGGTTGAGCTTGTCCTAGTTTCTTGGTGTAGCTTTTATCACTGAGGTGGCCTCCTTCTTGCCATCTAGTTGTAGTTGTCCTCCTCTTCTTTGCAAAACTGATTGCTCCAATTGTGATGTTGATACTTTTGGAAGAGAAGGGGTTTCTAGCACTTTCATGATCTACCCATCAATAGGTGAGGAATGGTGCACATTGGACTCTGTATTTCTTGCAAAGTGTGGGGTACTAGAATCAAAAGGGCCCCTACCTTCCAATTCACCTATTAGGCACTCCTTGTTAACCTAGACCTGAAGCGATCGTTGTCGTAGGTCTAAGTCAATTTCATGATCATACAACCAATCTTGCCCTAATATCATATGTTATATGATGTCCTCATCATGGCAAACTAGCAACCTTACTATCAAAGGGACGTCTTTTAAGAGGACAAGAATGTTGGAGTTAGATGTCTGCGGAAGCACGCGAACAGCACAAGGAAGAAGAAGAAGCTTGGAGCACAACACACAAGACTGAATGTATTACTAGAGAATGTACAAAGATAAGTAGCCCATTAGGGCAATAGGTGTATATACAAGCCGGGGGAAAAAAACCTCCTAAAGAGGGAAAAAAGTGCCCCGGCAGTCCAAGAGTGTTCACACACATCACTACCTAAATATATCAACAAATCCCCTCGGGGAGTGATGCGATGAATAAGGAGCTGGCACTCATGTATAAGGAAGTGCCAAGCTATGTGGAAATCACTCCACAAAAGGAAGTAAGCCCAAAGCTTTGCGGAAAGCTTCAAACTTCTCCCTAGGCAGAGCCTTCGTGAAAAGGTCTGCAATGTTCTCCTGCGTGGGCACATATGCCAAGCTGATCTCCCCAGCAGAGAACCTCTCCCTGACATAGTGATAATGCACTTCAATGTGCTTAGTGCGAGCATGGAACACAGGGTTGCTCGCAACTGCCAATGCGCTCTGACTGTCAGTGAAGATGGTGGTGGCAGAAGACTGGCCAACACCCAAATCAGCCATAAGGCGTCTGAGCCACACACACTCAACAGTCACTGTGAAAGCTTCCCTATACTCAGCCTCACAATTGGAAGTGGCCACAATAGGCTGCTTCTTGCTCAACCAAGATATACATGAGCTACCAAGCATGAAGCAAAAACCACTGGTGGACACACGAGTGTCATAGCAACCAACCTAATCTGAGTCAGAAAAAGCATGCAAGTCTGGCGGTAGTGATCCCCCCTTGGGATAAAACAACCCAAGTAGCCGAGTACCACTCAAGTAGCAAAAGATGCGCTTAACCACCTTCCAATGCGTGACTCCTGGGCAATGCATAAACCTGCTCATCTGTGAGACAGCAAACTAAATATCTGGCCAGGTAATGCATAAGTAAATCAAGCATCCAATAGCCTGCTGATAGAGAACAGCATCAAATGCATCTCCAGCATCATGAAGACTCAATCGTAAACTTGTCTCCATAGGAGTGGCAATAGGCTTACAGTCTTCAAGGCCAAAACGCTGCAATAATGTGTCAATATATTTCGTTTGACACAAAGCCATTCCACCATCAACTTGCATAAACTAAATGCCCAAATAGTGATGCAAATGCCCCAAATCAGACATCTCAAATGAGGCATGCAAATCAGCCTTAAAATCAGCAATATGCTTCTCAGTAGGACCAGTGAGCAGCATGTCGTCTACATACACAACAATGATCAGAAGCACATCATTAGCACGCTTAACATATAAGGTGCTTTCAGTTGGACTGTTCTCAAAACCATGTGCAATTAGATAGGCATGTATCTTCTCATACCAAGCACGTGGTGCTTGCTCTAAACCATATAACGCCTTCTTTAACCTGCACACCTGGTTTTCATGCCCTTTCTGCACAAAGCCACGGGGCTGAAAAACACACACTTCTTCATGCAAGTCACCATTCAGAAATGTTGTTTTAATGTCCAACTGATGTACATTCCAACCATGATGGGCTTCAAGTGCACAAATGCTCCAAACAGTAGTCATACGGCATGTAGGTGCAAAGATCTCATCAAAATCAATGCCTCTTTCCTGCACATAACCCTTTGCAACAAGCCTAGCCTTATACCTGTCAACTGTACCATCAGGTTTACGCTTCAGCTTGTATACCCACTTAGTACCAATGGCCTTCTTGCCAAGAGGCAAGTCACATAAAGACCATGTACCATTCTTCATTATAGCATCATATTCAGATTGCATAGCAGCCATCCAATTTTCTGAATTCTATGCTCATCAAAAGAAACACGCTCATTCTCATCACAGAGACTAGATGCAGCCATAGCATAGCAATCTGATGCAAAGGAGGCACTATGAGAGCCTCAACCAGTACGATATGACAAAGGTGCATCTAATTTGCTGTCACGCAAAGTCTGCACCAGCCATTTTGGCATAGTTTTTGCCTGCTCAATATCAGCTCTCTCATCAGCAAGTGCATCATGTAAATCTGCATCAAAAATGGAATGATCTGCATCATCATATGAAACCTGCAAAGGCTGAGAAGTTGCCTCATTAGGACCAGCACTAGACTGTCCACCTGTAAAAAGAGGCATCAAAGTATCATACATGTCTTTGGAGCTAACAGATGTCTCCTTAGTACATGAAAGCAATGGTTGAATAGCATCTTCCACAAATACAACATCACGGCTAACCAGAATGTGTTTAGTCTATGGATGATACAGGCGATAGCCTTTACTTTCAGAACTGTATCCAACAAAAATACATTTAACTGCTTTATCATCCAATTTTCTACGATGTTGTTCACGCACTAATGCATATGCCAAACAACCAAAAACACGCAGATGAGCAACAGATGGCTTGCGGTCATGCCAAGCCTCATATGGAGTGATAGACTGCAGTGCTTTAGTAGGACACCTGTTCAATACATATGCTGCACACATGACAGCCTCAAGCCAGAAACTATGAGGTAAAGCCTGACTCTTGACCATACACCTCGCCATCTCCATGAGAGACCTGTTCTTCCGTTCAGCAACTCCATTCTGTTGAGGTGTATACGGCACTATACACTGGTGTTTTATCCCACGTTCAGCCAGAAATGCATTAAAATCTGAAGACATATATTCCCCCCCTCGAT
The DNA here is from genome assembly GCA_020310875.1 of Ceratopteris richardii. Taxonomy (NCBI): domain Eukaryota; kingdom Viridiplantae; phylum Streptophyta; class Polypodiopsida; order Polypodiales; family Pteridaceae; genus Ceratopteris; species Ceratopteris richardii. The sequence continues at coordinate 88,630,476 of CM035431.1, read as the reverse complement.
CAAAATGGAGGGTGCCCATTTTACATGCTAACAGATTTTTAGCCAAAACCAAAAACTGTTTGAAGCACATGAACACTTCGGACTTTGCTTTGAGTGGATATACCCATGCATGCTTGGAAAAATCATCAATGAAAGTCACGAAGTAAAGGTAATTTCCAAAAGAGGGTGTCTGCATAGGACCACAGACATCTGCAATTTCTGCGTAGCCCGAACTGAACCATCTTTTGGAAAGGAAGAACGCTGCATTTTGCCCAAAATACAGCCTTCACAAACATGTTTTCCAGGTGCCTCAAGTTTGGGCAAAGAGGACACCATTTCAGATTTTTGCAGGCGTAGCAAACTAGCAAAATTCAGATGACCAAAGCGTGCATGCCAAAGCTTTGCATCTGACATAGCCTGAGAATCTTGAACTGCACATGCCGAATCATTCACAGATCTTTCATAGTCTATGAGCTTATACAGCCCACGACATAAAATGCCAGAAGCAATAATCACATCGCCATTTGAGAGATCATGAACTGTACACCTGTCATCAACAAATTTCACAACCAAGCCAATCTTGGCTAATGCAGAAACTGATAACAGATTCTTTTTTATCCCTGGCACAAATAAAGCATCTGACAAAGTGAAAGAACTACCATCAGCAGTAGTCAAAATGATCTTACCAACTCCCATAACAGGATAAGAGGAGTTGTTGGTGCATGTAACAGTATTCCCTGTAGGGGCAGGCTCGAGTGAAGAGAAGAAACTACGCTGCGAGGTAATATGTTTGGTCGCCCCACTGTCAAAGTACCAAACATCTGAGTCTACTGCAGACATGCACTGATCATGAGAAGATGGGTCAAAACTATAGACAATAGTAAACGCCCATTCTTCTTCTTGCACAAGATTTGCAGACGCTGTTTTTGGTGTAGAGGCCTCTGCAACAACCATTCCAGCCTCTTTCTTCTTTGCCTCTTTCGCAGCCAGTTTTGGACAGTTTTTTATGATATGATCATTGCCTTTACAATACTTACAAAACAATTTCTGCTTTTCTGATTTTTTCTCATCTTTGTCTTGGTTATTTGAATGTGCAGCATTTGCAGATTTCTGCTTACTAGTAGAAGAGCTCCATTTTCCTTTGCCCTTCTGACTAGCTAGGAAAGCTTGATCTGCAACTCGCATAATGGACCTGTTCTGCCTGGACTGATCTTCCTACAACAGAACAGAGACTAACTCCTCAAATGATAAGGCATTCGGATTGCCTTTCATCATCAACCGAAGAGTAGAAGCAAAACTCTAATATGAGTCAGGAAGACCATTCAGAACGGTCTGCACAAGTGAGCTATCTGGTATAACCTCATCAGCAGAAATCAACTGTTCCTTCAAATCTTTGATCTTCGTTAGGAAACTGTCCATAGAATCACCTTCATTCATGGGCTCACTCTCCAACTGTTTTCAGAGATAAGAACCACGAGCCTCATTCCTAGCTTGCTACAATGTGGTAAGTGTATCCCAAGCATCCCTAGCTGTTCTGCAAGAGCGTATGTGAGGAATAATGGCACGTTTGACAGACAAAGCTATCAATGCATGTGTCTGGGCATCTCTGCCATCCCAACGAATCTGCTCTGCAGTAGGTGCAACAGAAACAGCAGCACGAACAGGAATCTGCACAATATCATCTTCGACACCATCTTCATCAGCTCCAGCACCTCCAGCACTTGTATTTGTAGTACCTGTAGTCGCAGGTGTAACAGGACGTCTTTCAACACCCTGCACAATGTTCCACAATCCTTTTGCAACCAATACATGTCGCATCATATAAGCCCATAATGGGTAGTTGGTACCATCCAACTTATCCTCAACAGCCAACATACGGAATACATCACTGCTTTCAGCCATGGCCGGTGACTAAAATACCTTGATGCAGAAAATTGACTGTATCTCAAAAAGTTGAACGGAACAGCCGAGACGAGTTCTGCTAGACCTATAGCAGACTTCGAGACGCTTAAACTGGCGAACAGAAATTGGTATATACCTTTGGCACAAAAGGACGAAATAGCTTGCACAAGCGCTGCGATAGTGCGTTCAGAGGCCGAAACAAGCTCAGATTGCAAACGGAGGATTGTCGACGGTGCCCTAGATGAAGCGACGACCTGCTCTGATACCAATTGTTGGAGTTAGACGTCTGCGGAAGCATGCAAACAACACAAGGAAGAAGAAGAAGCTTGGAGCACAACACACAAGACTGAATGTATTACTAGAGAATGTACAAAGATAAGTAGCCCATTAGGGCAATAGGCGTATATACAAGCCAGGGGAAAAAAACCTCCTAAAGAGGGAAAAAAGTGCCCTGGCGGTCCAAGAGTGTTCACACACATCACTACCTAAATATATCAACAAAGAATGTATGTGTCACCGATACAAGGGGTTTCCAAGCCTTGGAAGCCCACTAAATAAGCTTCTAATGGCTTAACTTCCATTCCCAAACCTTTATAGCACGAGTATCTAATTGCACTAGTGGCATTTCCATAATCAATCAGAGCTCTGATCATCTTAGTTGCAGCACGATGCCCTAGCTCAATCGTGATGAATGGTCATCTATATATGATGCTAGCATGTGTACTCTTACTGGTGCACATAGCCATGTGATATCTTGGGGCATTGGGATTGACATCTAGGCCTTGTCGCCTTAACTTATTTCACCTAATGTGCTCTCTAGCCTCTGCCTATGTTTCTTCTCTAACCCTTAACTCATCTTCTTTTTGCTTCTTAGCAGTGTTGAATCTCATTAGCATATCCTCTATAAGAGGTTCTTGATATAGCTTGATATGACATCCACTAATATAGCTTGGCAAGAGTTCACCTTCTAGAGTGTCCAAATGAACCACATCACTAGTGGAAATATCATTAATGACCATGGGTCCATATCCTCGTTTTTTCAATTTACAGGCATGCTTCTTTAGTGTATAAACCAACACTAGGCCTCCCTCTTTCAATCCTTTATCCTTGATGTGTGCATCAAAGTATGCCTTTTGACTTTTCTTTGCAGCGTATATGCCTATTCTCACTCGTAGCTTGGTCTCACCTAAATGTTCTAGATCAAATATCATGGAACACAACTCCTATCTATTCCGCTCATGCTCTTGTGATACTTTTAAAGTTGGGATGAGGAAGTCTAATGGTAGCACAACATTTTTGTTTATCCCAATCAGAGCATTTATTATTTACCAGTTTTGTCAATACATTACATATGATCTTATTTGTTCCCTCATCTTGTCCATTAGCTTGTGGATGATAGGGGGCAGACTTCTTATGTACCACCAAGAATTCTTGGAGAAGGTCTTCAATGACTTCATTCAAGAAGTGTATACCTCCATCACTTACTAACTCTATTGGTAACGTGTTTCTGGTGAACACATTCTCGAATAAGAACTTCGCCATTGTTTTAGCATCATTCTTTGTGATGGCTTTTACTTTCACCCACTTTGTAAGTTAATTTGTGGCTACAATAATATACTTTGCATGGGAGTTTCTAGCTAGGGGGTTAATAGGACCTACAAAGTCTATACCCCCTCTTTGAGAATGCACGTCCTCCCATCATTGGCCTCAAAGACATCTCATCTTTTTTTATCAGATATTGTGCGCATTGGCATGTGTCACATCTCTTCACATAGGTACGTGCATCCATATGAAGAGTGGGCCACCAAAGTCCTGACAATAGAATGGTCTTAATTACTCAATCATGCCCAAAGTGTCCTTGCAACACCACTATGTGCAATTTCTAAGATTTTCAAATAGTATGATTCATGAATGCACAGTTTTAAGTAGCCATCTTTACCTCTTTGATATAGGTAGTCTCCTACTAAGGTGTAGTCTTGAGCATTTTGCTCCATGCTTCATTTTCTTGCTAGACTAGCCTTGCTGGGTAGTGTTCCCGATCTCATAAATTCTACCAATGGAGAACTCCATTTTGGAATTAATGACACATGATAAAGGGTGGCATACTCCACTAGGTGTCTCTTTTGGCACACATGACAATTCTTAATCCTCTCATGTATTTCTCTAGGGCAATGGCTACTTGGTTGTAACATGAAAATCCATTAAGCAAGCTATAAACTTCCTTCCTTGCAACAATTTCCAATAAATGTTTGGTGATTGGAAGCGGATAGCTATCTCTGATTGGAAGCAGATAGCTATCTCTTATTGTCATGGCATTAACTTTTATAAGGTTAATACACACCCAAAACTTCCCATTCTTCTTGGGCACCACTACGATGGGGGACACCCATTCAGTATGCTCAATCTCATAGATAAATCCAGCTTTAATCAGTCTATCAATTTCTTCTTTTATTGTGGCTTCATAAGTGTCATTATATGTGTAGGGCTTGTGTTTTGTGGGCTTGGTGCCAGTCATCATGGGCATCGTATCAGAGCATATTTCCGGATATACTCCCTTCACGTCTATATAGGTCCATGCAAACACGTCCCTATATTCCCTTAATAAAGCTACAAGCTCTACTTCTTCTTCTGCACTTAGGTCTTCTCCTATGTACATACATCACTCTTCACTCTCTTCAATGGTTACTACAATTTTTTTTGTTTTTTCTTTATTATGATATGCTTCTCCCATGATGCCTCTCTCTTGGGCATTCATACCAAAATTTTTCAGTCTTCAACTTGATACTTCTCGAAATTCTCTGGTACTTCAAACAATGATTCCTCCTCTCCTTGTTTCACTGCTTTTCTTTTCTTTTTTCTTTTGAATACCTTCACTTTCCTCCCTTGAATTATTTATAGTTTTAATGCTTGTGAGAGGTTCTTTTTCTTTTTGGGTAAACATTCCTAAATTTTCTAGATAGTGCTACTCTGAGTCAAAGCAAACTATCCATCACAATGGCCTCTAGATCGACGCCGTCCTTTTCTTCTATGACCTCATTAGAGTCACACTCTTCTCGCAAGGGTTCACACATGAACAAAGAGATATCATAATCCTTCTCATCAATATGAGGTGTCCATTGTTCTTCATTGATAATAATGTCCATGGTGGCTAAGATTTTTGCCCAACCATGAGGCTCAAATTCCTCATCTGGAAAGATCATTGATGTGTAGGTATGATCTCTAACTAGTCTGGATCCTTGAGAAGTTCCTTCTTCTCTTGCTTTTAGGCATGTTTCATCTTCCTCTGCAAGTTTGCACATCCACAAGTGAGTATCTTCATGCATCCAAGATGGATAAGAAGAACTTACAAAATGCAAAGAGATTGAATCTTCTCCCACATTGTGGATAGGATTCCACTATAGGGGTGGTACATCTCTGAAGGAATAGTCCTTCAGATTGACCTTGGTTGTGACCCTTAAGTGTTGTAAGTACAATGAGTTGGTTCCCCAATATTTTACTATTTGCAGTTGCCATAGGAAGGGTCTTCCTAGGATCATTTCATAGACATTATTTTTTTCAAAGTCACATATAGCAAAGGTGTGTTCAAACTCTACACCAAAACTGGTTAGAGTTATCCCTTCTAGCAATCCTTGAGGTCTTTCAATATGGCCATCAACCATTTGAAGCTTCATTCTAGTTAGTCTTAATGCAGGTTTTGCCCATTGCTTCCACAAAGAGGTGGTCGTAATTGCAACAGCAACACCTAAATCTAACATACCTTTGGTTGTGTAACCTTTGTAGGTATTGGAAGATAAGTATTACCTTCTTCACCATCACTCATGTTTCCTATTTTGTCTAGAGGTAATTTTGGGACTTTCTACTTAGAGCCTACTGTTGACACATTGGAACCAAGTTCTCGAACCTGATTCACCACATGTTTCCATAACTCAGGTGTACTTTGAGCAGCTCTTCTAAGGTGAGATGGCACTACACCTTAGTGTTCATGACCTCAGCGTTTCTTGGAATCATTGATTCTTCCTTTCTCATCAATATTGTGGGAGCTCTGATTTGAAGAGATTCAGATTTCCATGGCCCTGTGAATTGTGGCAACTCTTGTAAAGAATTAGATTCAAAATCTAATCTTTCATCTTCTTGTTGCTCTGCTCAGCCTCCGTAAATAGATGGAATGTCTTGGGGAAATTGATCATGAAGATTTAAAGTTTTAGTAATAGGAGGGGGATTACCCTTCTCTTTGGCCTATTTCCCTTCTTGTATTTAGCCTAAGAACTCTTGAGAGTAATGTTCAATTGAAAGAGGTGTTCCAGCATCCATGGAATCAAGAAAAACTTCCATTGGTGGGGAGCTTTCTCTTTCAACAATTGGTTGAGCCTATGGAGGTAAAGAAATATGCGAATTGTTTACCAATTGCTCTAAACTTTCTAATAAGCCCTGGAAATGCAAACCCAATTTGATAGAATTTGTTTGATTGAGCAATTGATTCGTCTCAAGTGTATTCTGAGCTAGTTCTACAATTTTCATGCAAAATTTTGTCCATTCAATCTCTAAATATGCTCTAGGGTAACTTTAGTATAGGCTTTTAGTTGTTGGCCCTTCTTGAAGTCAAGCTTGTTAGGCTTTGAACATCATGTCCAAGCCTTATGAGGTTGGATCTATGAGAACAAGACCTAGTTGTGGTCTATTCACAATGAGTGATGGGGTGGGATGAAGCGGAGTGGCTAAATTTTTGACATGCGAGGGGTTTTGAGATGCAATGTCTGCTATTTTTATTTTTGCATCTTTTAGGCTTTCTTCTAGTTTGGATAACTTTCTAGCCCACTTACAATTGGAGTTCTCCCTAGTATCCTTCCATGTTCTTGTTTTCCTCTTAATAAGCTCTCCAAATTCACTTGACTCTGATTTTTTCAGCTAGTTTAGCATGTTTTAAGGATTCGGCCCTAGTGATGGCATTTATAGGAGCCACATTAATGCTACTTGAATAGATCAATAGTGCCTCATATTGATACAGATAAATCTCACTATGCTCGGGTGACTTCGTGCAATAAGCTTGTGGACTATCTTCATGGTTGTAGTCGAAACTCTTAGCATGAGGGTCATTTTCTAAGACCAAAGGGTTCATCGACACCAATGCTCTATTAGGGTTCTCCTCCACCACTGCATACTTAACTAGAATCACATTGGCAAGAGGTGGTGGTTGGTTTCCTAGAACCAGTTCTGGCCTATATGGTGTCTGATATTGTTGTTGGTATTGATGGTGATATTGTTGTTGTGGCCTACACTATGGTTGTTAGTATTGGTTCTGATACCTACCCTGTTGATAAGGTTGCTGATAGTTTGTCTGACAGCCTGCCTATTGTACACAAAATCTTGAGCCATATGGTTTGTGTATTCCCTCTCAATAGTGCAATATGGAGCATTCAATTCTCTCATGTTTTGTCTTGCATTGGGCATATGTTAGCCATGTGGTCCCTTCTGCAAGTATAACATCGCTTCAACAAGGTGACCCTTGGTTTTTGTCTATTTTAAACTCCAAGATTCTTGGCAACTTGCTTAACTAGGTCATCTATTGCAATGGAGGGTCTCAAAGTATGACTAGTAGAACTGTCAGAATCCTTATAGAGTTTGGACAATTCTAACTCCTCACCCAAGTTGACTTTCATGCCAATACACATTCTCAAGCATTGATCTAGTGTGATTGGCTCCTTGAGATATACGTATGATCTAAGTTTCCTACTTAGAAGTCCATCGAAAAAAAGGGAAACTTGTTTTGCTTCTATAGGTAATTTAGGTGTGGGACATCTTTCAGGTATTGTTTAAATCTACGTCCGGCTAACCAAACTGTTTCTTGGGGTGTCTACTTGAAGCTATGGATCAAGGATGATGTGTCATGCCTGATGCCACTCCTAGATAATTCTACGATGAATGCTTCTAGAAGTTGACCTACATTTTGGTAATTGCAACAATTTAGGGACTGAAACCAAGCTAAGATAGTACCCTTGAGGGTCAAACCAAGTGCCTTGAACTAGGTGAACAAGTCCTCGACTTGTTCAGCTCTTAGCACTTGTTTGAACTTGGCCACATGATCATACGGATGTCTTGACCCATCAAAGTATTTCTTCATTGTCTTGAACACTTGAGAGGGTCTAAGGGTTCTTGGGTACTCTCAGGGTCTATGTGCTCTATGTCTCTCTCTTTTACATCTTATGTGTGTGCAAAGCTTACTTCAGGTCTCTCTCTGGCTCTTTCCCTCTTGTTTTCATGAGCCTAGGATGATCATGCTCCTTGGAGGCCATGGGAAACATTAGATCGTGATGGAGGGAAAATAAATTCGCCTTGCCAAGTGTAATCATGCTTGCCATGCTTTGTTACCAAGAACATTCTATCCGATGTGTTATCCGGGTAGACAGCTTTGCTTGGTATCTCAGGATCTTTGAACTCGTAGATGGTGACTCCGCCTATTTTGCTAAGTTGATCTATCTTGAATCTCCAAAGAGCTTCCTCTATATCTCTATTCAAGAATAGTTCTATGCTTTTGTTGCCTTGGGGAACCCACTCAGGGATAATCACTTTGGTCAAAAACAGATTTGCCTCGAGGAGTCTTGGGTTCTCATCCTAGGTCTCCTTGTTCTAGGTCTCTTATCTCGTTCTCAGGAATGACATTTCCAAACTCATATGTCATGTTTGGTAAGTTGGTAACCACATACATGATTCCTTGCTTATCAATATATGAACCCTCTTCGATTTTAACCATTGGGTGTTCAAGTCCAAAGGATTGATCGCAATTTTTGAGTTGGACAACTGATCGCCTCATACCATCCTCATAGATGCGAGCACCTAATAGGTTGGCCCTAATATACTCCAAATGTGTCTTAATGGACCTTCTAGTGTTTGTAAATAGGCAGTGCCTAAGCTACCTATGGGTCTCTCCATGCTAAAAGATATTTTTGAATCACTCATTTTCGAACTTACCACGTAGGGATAATCACTAAGCTGTTGTGCCCACAACCTAGTTGTTTGATTGACACTAGCTTCAAATGATTTGATGCTTTGTTTATCCCGACCTAGGTGTCTACCTAATTTAAGGTCTTAAGTTTTGTCTACTAGTCCCAATTTTCCCAAGTACAATAGCATTGCAATGTCCTTTTGAATCAATTACTTGTTCTTTTATAGATTTCTCCGGTGTAATCTTGTTTGACATATATCTTGTACTTATGTCATGCTTATTGTCACCCTAATTAGTTACTACCACTAGACGTGCTTAACCTAGGGTAAAAATTGATTGAGGGGGTTCAGAATGCTTACAACCTCAAGTTGCTCCTCCCTTGATCGCACTTGAATGCTCAAGACATGCATTCCCAAGCTTGCAATGCACTTTCCACCTTGCTTTGACACCTTGAATGGCTCTCAATGGACCTGTAAAAGTCCCAAGTTTACATCAAGCTTTTAACTCTAATTTATTTGAGAGATTGTTTGATTCAAGCATTTTTAAAGAGCCATTTTTTCCTTTGTATTGTTGAAAAATCCTTTAGAGCTTCCTTTGCTTCCTAATCCCACTTGAAGGTCAACTTCAAATTACCTATCTAAAAACTAACATTATTTTAAGAAAATTAGTTGATCTCATGTGGGATTCGAAATGAGCTTTCTGATGCACTTTAGAGCTCAAAAAGTTGGTTTTGAATGAAAAACTTATGTCAAATTAGGCTCCTGGTGTCAAAACAGACAAATAGGATGTTATGAGAAAATCATGATGCTAAACAATTAGAATATCATGATTTTGAGTGACAATTACGATGCTGAACGACCCTAAAAATCACAATTTTGATTGATAATTATGATGCATAGACACCTTGAAAATTGCGATTTAACTGACAATCGTGATGCTGAGCAACCCAAAAATCATGATTTTGAATGATAATCATGGTGCTCAGACAACTTGAAAATCATGATTTTGAATGACAATTGTGATACTGAGACAGCGTGAAAATTGCAATTTTGACTAACAATCATGATGTTGAACAACCCAAAAATCACGATTTTAAGAAGGACTTGTGAGATTTGATTTTGAGAATGACTTGAAAATCACGTTTCTGAAAAGCACCCAAAATCATGTTTTTGAGAATGATGTGGAAATCGTGATTTTTAAGAATGACCTGAAAATCATGATTTTGAGAATGACCAAAAAATTGCATTTTTGAGAATGACCTAAAAAATGCATCTTTGAGAATGACCTAAAAATCGCGTTCTAGAGAATGACGTGAAAATCACATTTTTTAGAATGACCTAAAAATCACGTTTTTAAGAACGACATGAAAATCGTGATTGTGAGAATGAACAGAAAATTGTGATCTTGAGGTTGATTTTAATAGGCGAGAACTTCCAATACTTAGAAAATCACAATTTTCAAAAAAAAAAGAATTTAACTCGATGTTCTCTAGTAACTAATCCATCTCATATTTAGGAGATCTTCTTCTCATTAGAGTGAAGTTTTTTATGAAGATATCTTTCCACATACTATTTAAAGAATCTAGCCAATAATCCCATAGTTTCATTGCTTATTTGCTTAGTGTTATACGTTAAAGAGTAAGTGTCATGCATATTTTATAGTGTGATCTTATGAGTCTTTAGATCCATCATAATGATTCTTCATACATTTAGCTATTGAAGACAATCTAAACCTTCAATCTTCATTTATTGAACTTGGAATACAAAGTGGTTATGTTTCCATGTCCTTGAATGCTTGACTTGTGGGGGTACTCAAGAGCCTCCTTTTGATCATGGTCTTACAAAGATCCATTTGATTATGTATAGGAAAAGATCCTTCAGGTTTTGAAGGAATTGGCATGTGGGTATTCATAGCCACACTAGCCCATTGGGAATTCTTTGCATCCACTTAGTCTTAAGATAATTCTTCACTATTTTGAACCCTACGCATAGTGTATCTCTTTATAAGAAAGAGCGGTTGACCATGTTAAACATATTTAGCTCTTCTTCGTTCCTCTAATCGCTAATATTCTCTCCTTGAATTATACAACTAAGTTGATTTTCTTAAGACTTTAGGTCTTTTCAATTCATAAACTGTGATAATATTTGGACCTTTTCCCATTAAGAGATTGAACTCCCATAATACTTGATTTGTTCCCTCAACCATGTAGAGCTCTACAAGCCTACCATCATGATGTCAATGGATGCCTCTCATAATTCTCATCAATATTGATTTACCTATAAGTTTGGACACTAGGTCCTCTTTTTGCTCATCAAGTGATAATTTATTGGAATGGACCACCTCTCCAAAATCATTGATCTCATTGAGATAGTAACTATGTACATCTCTCCCATTTTTTCCATATAGAACCATCCAAATTTGACTATTGCTCTAGCTATGGTAGCAGTCCCTTGAGTACTTCTAAATTTAATCATTGATAAACTGAGTCCATCTAAGTAGAGAATGATTCCTATAGTGCTAACACGTATTTGATAGAATTAAAATAATTTCCCTCAATAGTCGACATCCACTCCTCATCAAGGATTAGACTTTGCATGCCCTTGAATTGTTTCATTTCATTTAAATCTAGCTCTCACTTACTAGAGACCTCCAAATAGGAATCTTCTATGATTCGTCAAGATACGTTCTCCTCTTAGGAGATTTGAATTTGATTAGTCCTTAAATTTCCTATCATTTTTCCCAATATTAAATGTGCAAAGTTCATTTTCACTTTATCGATCTCTGTCATCGATCATTAGTTTATTTTACTCAATTTTGTTTCAAATTAAAAATAAATCGAGAAAAGTAACAATGGCTATTGAAGGTTTGATGGTTCCTAGATTATGTCTCAGCTTTTGGGATCCCTTTTCTGCTTTCAACTAGTTCAAACATCCATGATCGCCCCATACAAATAGAGAGATAAACTGGATAAATTGACCTATGCATGTCGTGCAACCTGAAGGGGGGTTGAATTCGCAACCTCCGCCTCGAGAAGTGGGAGTGCAGCCAACACACCTATAGCGCACGAGCTCATACACATCAAATTGTTAAATAAAGCTAAGGCCCAATCAATGGCTTGTAGATCCATCGCATATGCACACATAAATTGGAAGAAAATCACGATTGAAGGCTAGACTATTCAGAAGCAAATATCTTCAAAACATTAACCAAAAATTATGTAGAGCACAATGAAAATGTCAGCAGTGCAACTAGTAGTAGGCACAGACATCGATGAAGAGGAATCATGCAAAAGGGAAATGCATGAAGTTTGAGGGACCATATCCATTATTTTTCAAAGAAATATGTTTTCATTATCATTTGGTCAAACCATTAACAATGATTTTAATCACTCATGTAACGTATGTAATATAGAAAATCCAATCGTGTAATGAGCCGCTCCATTTTGCATAAGTCGAGGAGTCCTCAAGCTTGAGGAGCTTAGGTAGAATGCTCATACCAAATTTTGTAATTTTTAGACTTCATTTGAACCTCCAAATGACACTTAGAACCTATTTTTTAACTAGGCAAGACGCTATGTTCAAAACTAGCCAAAAACTATAAAAAGAGCTAGAGAGCTCATTTTTGGAGTTAGCAAGTATCATTGAGTTATGTAAGAGCTATTTTGAGTAAATACAAGTGTAATTCTCACCTTCCATTGTGTCTCCTCTTGTCTCTACTGCATGAGTGTGTGTGTGTGCACTTGTGTGCTTCTCACCTCCACCTTCACTCACATCACTTGTTCACGATCTTCACATCATCCTACCTTTTCTGTAGATTGCAAATTAAGGAGGAGGAGCTTCTTGACATGGTACCTATCCTTGTTTAGAACAACACCAAATTTGGCACCGTTGTCGGGGACGAGCTCTAGGACAAAAGTGTGATGGTAAGAGTGTTTGGAGATTATCATTGGAAAGTAATTCATTTCAGTTTTGTTGTTGTTTTTATGCTAATTTTATTTTCTTTCCCCTTCTTTACACTCCTCTTTCAACCCCATATCATCTAGTTACATTTCAAAAAATCACAAAAATTCACCATATCCACCTTTCTCTCCTCATTTCCTTCATTTGTGAGAGAGCAAAAGAGAGAGAGAGAGGGAGGGAGAGAGAGAGAGAGAGAGAACAAGTGTGTGTGTAAATTTGCATGTGTTATTGAGTCTTCTTTGCAAGTGCTTCAGAAAAAGATTACAACACTCCATAGGTAAGTTTCTTAGTTTTTCACCATTTCTACCAAAGGCCTCATACCATCGCAATGGTCTGAGAAATTCGTGCTTTTGGGATTGCATCATATGGAGGGTATATGCCGCACAAGCACATAGAGGAGTGCATAGTTGCATTTTGAAAAATTTTCATCACCATCACAAAGAGGCATCACCATCACGATTGGCTTAAGCCATCACGACGAGACCAAACCATTGCGATTGGTTCACGCCATCGCGATGACATCTGACCATCGCAACCAACCAAGGCCATCACCATGACTCGCATACACCATCACGATGATCACCCCAACCATACCATCATGACAACTCTTGACCATCACATCGCGTTCATTGCTCACCATTGCAATGATCACCCCGAACACACCATCACGACTGGTTCAGACCATTGCGATGCTTCGAGACCATCACGTCACTTGACCATCATGATTGGCTCATGCCATCACGATGAGTTCACACCATTGCAATAGGCCCATGCCATCATGATGGCTCACCCAACCATTGACCATCGCGATGATCCTCCATGCCATCACAATTGTGCCAAGCCATCACGACAAGACTAGGCCATCGCATCGCATTCATTGCATGCCATCGTGATGATAAAGCAAGCAATCGTGATTGTACCACACCATCACAATTGGGTAAGACCATCGTGATGGTTCGGGACCATCATGATCCTATCAGGCCATCATGATGGTTTGATTGAAACGTAGAAATTAGAGTTTTTATTTTGTTGCAAATTTCGAGCCTATTTTGGGTGATTTCTTAAGCAATTAGTGTATCTCGGAGGCCCCCTAACATATGTTTGAAGAACTCCTGTTTGCTTATCCATAAAAGTTTTACCTAAAGTTAGGGATTTTTTATAGGTCTACTAAGGGCATCCAAAGCAAAGCAAAGTAAAGGGCAAAGCAAGGCTTGGGAAGTATGTCTTCTTGGGCAAAGGAGCATTCAATATGCATTGAATTTGAGGGCGGAAAAACTCTCAACCCCCTCAGTCTATTGCTAGTAGAGGCTGAGTACGGTAGCATCATTGGTTAATTAGGGTCACAATGGGAACAACACAAGTACAAGAAAAATTAATCACTCAAGTTCAAGCTCAAACTAAGACATTAAGATGAAAACCCTAAAAGAAAAGAACTTTATTTCAACTGTGCGAAAACTTAAACAAGAGATGAAAAAAACAATTCCGGACGTACATAAGTGGACAAGACAAGAGATTAAGGAAAGTAAAAAATGAACCAAGTAATTGAAATGGGAAGAATTTGGTCACATCGAGTGCTAGAGGGGGACAAATTCATGAACCTCAGATCAGGGAAGCACATAGGAAAGGCCAATTCACATAGTGTTAGGTCATCTAAAGCGAGTGTTAGAACCACAAAACGATCTTGGGCTCAACAATTGAGTAGTTATCCTTACAAATTGAGCTAAAAAACAAGTGAATCGAAGATGTCTTATAGCGTGGAGAGACCAGAAGGTGGGTCAGGGTTAGCATACCTAGAAAGACCTGAACGACAATACAGAACTCAGTTAGAGTACATTTGAACCAACCAATTAGGTGCTCGCATCTATGAGGATGGTTTGAGGACATCGGTCATTCAATTGAAAAACCTAGATCAACTCATGGGATTGGAACATCATGTGGTTAAATTTGAGAGAGACTCATATATTGATAAGGAGGGAACAATGTATATAATTACTGATCAACCCCACCTTACCAATGAATTTCGAATAGTAATTCCCAAAGTGGAAAGGGATGACTTAGAACATAAACAACTAGATGGTGAACCTAGAACACCGAGAGGGAAATCAGTATTGACTCGGATGATCAACCCAGAATGGATCCCTCAAGATAACAAGAATATTGAGTTATTTCTCAATAGGGATATGGATGAGGCATTGTGTACCTAAGTACCAACTTAGGGACTTGTGGAGAAAGAGACTATACCTCGATCCCTCGCAAGTGCATATAGTGGGGATTCACGCTTTATTTATCAATCCGAGGAGTATCAAAACCTAACCGAGTGTATGAAGACATGCATTCAAATGATGATCAATGCAAATGAGCTTCCCAAAAAGTGTAAATAAGTCTAAGTCTATTCCAAACAAGGTTCAGGGATCTGTTGAGATGTCACGATACTTGGAGCAGCAGCCAACAGTAAATTGAGCTTTTCTCTCAGCTCTGAACTCTGAATATAGCAAATAGCAGGTTCATTTCAAAGCTCTCGAGAAGATGCATCCAATCGTGGTCTCTTCACTCAATTCTGACACTTCTACTTCAAGTTATGAGCAAAATACTGAGTCATGGGAATGACCTTCCTACACTTCAACACTTCCTACACTTCACACACACCATATCAACAGCAAACAAGCACTTTCATGGATAGACAACACTTCCCAACACTCCTTTCAAGCATCACACATGCACACAAGCTCACAAGGAAGATGATACAGAGAGGAGAAGACACAAATTCAAAATTCTGTGCTCTTGATTCTCACAATGGCAAAAAGTCTTTACAAAGAGTCACCAATTGACTTATATACATGTGCCCTAAAAATGGCATTTCACACAAGAGACCGGCACTTTATTCACTAAAAGGTTAATTTCCTACTAATTTACATGGGTAAGCTACTAATCTCCATGGGTATGCATCTAGAGGACTCCTCTAGTGCATTTACATCGGAAAATATGTTACAATCTATGATACAAAAATAAAGTGTCCGAATCTGAAAAATTTTGGGGCCCGTCTTTTTCTCTACCTTTTGCTCTTCTTAGCTCTGCAACACTCTCCCCCTCTTTGTCTATGTCGTCCCTTGACAGGCTTTACTTCTTGTCTCTAGTGTTGTTCCTGTAGTCGACCACTGCCCGCCTCTGTGGAAGTTGTAATGATGTCGTTTTACCAGTGGGCAAGGAACTGATCATAACTCGGGACCTATTGTATTGATCGTGGCCTCTTCTTCTCTTTTCTCCGTACGCAACCCGTGGAGATTGTTGAGGAATCACTCACGAATTTGACATACGGGAAAAAAAAAAGGGAAGTGAAATCTTCAGAAAATCAAAAGCCTCAGTTGTACAGCGTGCGAAATCAGTCCGTTAACTAGAATCAAGAATTGTACGAGTAACAGAGCAATAAACCGCGGTGTGCGCATAATGGGCGCATAATGCTCGCATAACGTGAATTAAAGAATGAGAGCGTGGAAGAGCGCAGAAGAAAAGTGTATATATATACCAAGGATTGAAGGACTCGGATGATGCAGAGAATGAGAAGACTCGGAGTGATGATGAGAAGAAGAGGATTATGAGAGATCGCGTATGAGTGAAGAGAGAGTGAGAAGTTCTTAGAAGACGCCATAGATCGCGTATGTACAGATGAATAACAGAAACCTGGAATGTCAGGTATTCATCTGAGAGAGATGGTAATAAGAAACTACTCAGTGTAGGAGAGTTTCTACAGCTTGAGCAAGAAGAGGCCAAGCTAATTTGTACACATCTTCTCTAATAGAAAACACATGTTCATGTGGAAGTTTGCGCGTTCTGTTCGTATGTGAAGAATCTAAGTTTTTTCGTGTTACAGTAGAAAGTTCGTTAACCATTAACAATTACAGTTCGTTACTAAACGTGTCCCTCGGTACTATCTCAGTAAACGAATGTCTCGGTCAAGGATATCTCTGTAAACGCATTTTCGGTCAGTTATAGCTTTCTCAAAAAAGTGAGTTTTTCGGTAGAACAACCAAGTATATCTCGCAGTAGAATTCAAAGCTTTGTATGAGAGATAGCTCATCTTGTAGCTAGACGTCTCTACTTTAAGCTGATCACAGTTTCCGGTGGAATGGATATGTACACATAGTACAAAGTCTAACCGGAAAGTGGCACTTCATAACTGTGAAGTTTTCTTTCAACTTCAAGAACAAGTTCATTCAGTGAAGGAAGCTCACGTATCACTTCCTTACTTTGCATAAATTCATTTGAAGTAATCACGAGCAGAATCAACGTTCATTCCGGTGATATTCCGGTAAAATTTCGGTGACGTCCCAGTGACAGTCCGGTGAAGTTCCGGTGGATTTCAAGTAGCAGTTTAACATAGTTAAGCGACAGTAATCCTGCTAAGCTACTGTTGATTGCAGAGGTGTTCTATATCACTCTAGCTTAGCTCTCTATTCGGCGGCACGGCAATTTCCGCAGGCCTGACAGGGTTCAAGCCTTTGCCGTGACGACCATCATCAGCGATATCAGAGCGAAAGATAATCGCCCTTAGGTGATATCAGAGCAGGTTAGTTCCACAAGCGGCATCAGAGCCAAAAGACTCTCAAAGGCAACCTAAAGCTAACAAGAAGATCATGGCAGATCATGTCCAAATTGATAAGCTGGACAGAGATAATTATCCCGCGTGGGTAATGCGTATGGAAGCCTTACTTATGAGTAAGGACTTAATGATGTATGTGACCGAAGAAGAAAAGAAGCCGACCTTCGAAGATGATAGCCAACCGGAAAAAGAAGAGTTAGAAGCTTTGAAGCTGTGGCAGAAGAAAGATGCAACGGCAAGAGCCTACATTTACAACACTGTTTCAGATCATCTACTACTGCACATTAGAGGTCTGGAGAAAGCGGAAGACATATGGAGCGCATTGGAAGACCACTTCCAAAATACTACGAAAGCTAGAAAGGCTAGCTTATGGTCCGAGTTCACAACGTTCAAAAAGAAGCCGAGTCAAAGCATTAGTGACTACGTCACTAAAATGAAGGATCTAGCAGATAGTCTTGGATCCATAAAAGAAGATGTCGAAAATCACAGATTGATAGTGCAACTGCTAACAGGGTTGAGAGGAGATGAAAGGTGGAAACCTTTCGTACTCTCAACTGAACTTTCTTTAAATCACTTTGTACCAGATTTAAATCAGTTGCTTGGTTTGATGCTCACATATGAGCAAGATCTGAAAGGAGATGGAGATAAAGGACAAAGCTCTGCAATGTACATGAAGAACAAGAAGAAAGACAAAGGTAAGTCAAAAGATGAAGAAGAGTCGAGCGCTCAGGCTTATTATGCTAGAGGTAAAGGCACCGGAAAAGCAAGAGGTTTTGGAAGAGGAAGATGTAGTCAGAATACCAACAAGAAAGCTTGCTGGATTTGTGGACTAAGTAATCATCTGGCGCATGACTGTTGGCACAACCAACAGGGATCAAATCAAAATCAGAACAGTAATAGCAGAGGCAGAAGCAGAAGATATCAAGGTAACTTCCAAAAGGGTAGACAGAATCAAAGAGGAGGCTACGGTAGAGGTGGAACAAGAAGTTGGGGACAGGGCCAATCCTACAACACCATCTATAACAACTACGCAAATGACACACAGAATGAGAATCATACATCATTGATGATGAATTCTATCAGCACATCAGAAAACGAAGATCTAAAGGTATTTTACATTGACTCTGGATGTTCTAATCACTTGTCAGGAAACATAGAACTGATGTCAGAACTGGAAAAAGGAAGTTCGAGTCACACTGATCAAACAGGTGACAATACAAGACATAGCGTGCATTCAATTGGAAAGGTGAAATGTAAGAGTGGAGCAGATTTGCTAACCAATGTTTTGTATGTTCCGACAATACCAAAAAATCTGATTAGTGTGGGACAGATAGTTGAGAAAGGTTTTCAGGTCAGATTCACAAACAAAGGAGTATTTGTAGAAGATCCCGAGAACGGATATAATCAGATCGTCTCTGGTAAGAAAGAAGGAAGACTTTTTACTTTAAGAGTACAAGGGAACATTGGCCAAGCGTTGCTCACATATGATGAAAAGGTGATTACAGAACTTGATCTCTGGCACAAGAGATTAGGTCATTTCAATGAAAAAGGAATCAAAGCTATGATAGCGAATCAGTCTGTACTGGGATTACCGAACGTACAGAACCAACATATGATTCACAAATGTGAAGCTTGTCAGATGGGAAAAGCCCACAGGTTACCTTTCCAGAAGAAAGGATTCAAACATGATGGTGTGCTAGAACTCATACATACAGATGTATGGGGACCGACCAAGGAAGGATCTATTAGCGGATCAATGTATTATGTCCTTTTCATTGATGATGCAACAAGATGGATAACTCTTTATGTTTTGAAAGAGAAATCAGAAGTGTTTGGAGCTTTCAGACATTTTCATGCATATGCTGAAAGACTCACAGGTCGAAAGCTTAAAAGACTGAGGTCTGATGGAGGTGGAGAATACTTCTCCCGAGAGTTCAATGATTACCTTTGGAATGCAGGTATCAAGAGAGAAATAACCTGCAGGTATACACCACAACAAAAGGGTGTAGCAAAAAGAAGGAACCGAACTCTAGTCGAGTTTGCACGAGCTATGCTGAAAGAAAAGAATTGTCCAGATTATCTTTGGGCTGAAGCTGTAAATACAGCTACATACTTGTGTATAGCGTTAGAAGGAATGACTCCTTATGAAGCCTGGTGGGGAAAGAAGCCAACACTTGATCATTGTAAAGTGTTTGGATCAGTCACCTATGCTTATGTACCGTCACAACTGCGACATAAGCTTGAACCGAAAGCAGAGAAATATGTGTTCGTCGGATATGATGAAAAGCAGATGGGTTACAGGTTATGGAATCCTCTAACCAAACAATTTACTGTTTCCAGAGATGTAACATTTGATTAACAGAAAAGCTGGTATGCAGATCAGAGTCATACAGCTGAAGAGTTTGAAGAAGAGATAAAAAGAAAAGAGAAAGGTAAATCAATCGTACAGGTGAATAAAGATGAAGATTATATGCAGGCAAGTACGTCCAGGACCGGATCAGGTATGAGAAACGAAGATGAAGATGCGTATTCAGATACACACGAAGAATATGAGCTAAGGAGGTCAAACAGAGTAAGAAGACAACCGGAAAGGTACTCGTATGATACATCATATATAACTCAGAAAGATTATGCATATATGGTCAAAGATGATGATGAACCTCAGAGCTATGATGAAGCTAAAGGCAAGAAGCAATGGGAAGAAGCAATGGAAGAAGAATTCAGTGCACTGGAAGAGAACAAGACATGGGAGCTTGTTCCTAAACCAAATGGTAAGAAAGTAATCAGAAATAAATGGGTTTTCAAAGTTAAGAAACTTGCACATGGAAGTATAGCCAGACATAAAGCGAGACTGGTTATCAAGGGCTATGCTCAGACGCATGGCATAGACTATGACGAGACGTTTAGTCCGGTGGCAAAGATGTCAACCATAAGGACAGTGATTGCTATAGCAACATCAAAAGGATGGAAGCTAAGTCAACTAGATATAAAGAATGCATTCTTGAATGGATATATATCAGACGAAGTCTACATGGAACAACCAGAAGGTTTCGTAAATTCCAGATACCCAGGACATGTGTGCAGGCTAAGAAAAGCACTTTATGGACTGAAGCAAGCTCCAAGAGCCTGGAACTACAGACTTGTGAGGTATCTCAATGAACTTGGATACCAAAGTCCGAAGGCAGATGCAAGTCTACTCATCAAAAGAACAGAAGAAGGAATGATCTACATTTGTATCTATGTAGATGACATAATAATTACAGGTACCTCAGATGCAGGAATAACAGAGGTAAAGAAACTGCTCGAAAAGGAATTCAAAATCAGTGACCTGGGAAAGTTATCATACTTTCTAGGCATGGAAATCACATATACAGATCATGGTGTATATGTCACGCAAAAAGGGTATCTCCTAAACTTACTGAAGAAGTTTAATATGGAGAATTGCAGAGAAGCTTCAACACCGCTTGAAGTAAATCATAAACTCAGTAAATATGATGGTACAGAGTTCAAAGATATGAAGAAGTATCAGTCGTTAGTAGGAAGCTCAATTTACGCTACACTAACAAGACCGGATCTCAGCTATCCGGTGGGAGTTCTTTCACAGTTTATGCATTGTCCGACAGATCAACGTTGGGTTGCAAGACAAAGAGTTCTTAGATATATCAAAAGAACTATAAAGGAAGGATTATATTATCCTTTTACATCAGATATAAAGTTGAGAGCATTCAGTGACTCAAATTGGGCAGGAAGTCAAGATGACAGAAGATCGACACATGGGTATATGATATAGCTAGGAGATAAGCTAGTAAGCTGGTGCTCAATATGGATTCAGACCTTGCTCAAAAGCATGGGTATTGATCAAGGTATACCAATTATACATGGAGACAATATGATCTCTCTATATCTTGCAGCGAATCTGGTGTTTCACGCAAGAACAAAGCACATAGAAATTCAGTATCACTTCCTGAGGGAAAAGGTAATGGAGAAGGAGATAGAAATAGTCTACACTCCTACGAAAGATCAGATAGCAGATATCTTGACAAAAAGCTTGGATGGAACAAAGACAAGCAGATTCAAAGAAATGGCAGGTATAAAAGAAAGGAAGATATATGAAAGACCGGAGGAGGTCAAATTAGTGATTGAGGGGGAGCTGTTGAGGAATCACTCACGAATTTGACATACGGGAAAAAAAAAAGGAAGCGGAATCTTCAGAAAATCAAAAGCCTCAGTTGTACAGCATGCGAAATCAGTCTGTTAACTAGAATCAAGAATTGTACGAGTAACAGAGCAATAAACCGCGGTGTGTGCATAATGGGCGCATAATGCTCGCATAACGTGAATTAAAGAATGAGAGCGTGGAAGAGCGCAGAAGAAAAGTGTATATATATACCAAGGATTGAAGGACTCGGATGATGCAGAGAATGAGAAGACTCGGAGTGATGATGAGAAGAAGAGGATTATGAGAGATCGCGTATGAGTGAAGAGAGAGTGAGAAGTTCTCAGAAGACGCCATAGATCGCGTATGTACAGATGAATAACAGAAACCTGGAATGTCAGGTATTCATCTGAGAGAGATGGTAATAAGAAACTACTCAGTGTAGGAGAGTTTCTACAGCTTGAGCAAGAAGAGGCCAAGCTAATTTGTACACATCTTTTCTAATAGAAAACACATGTTCATGTGGAAGTTTGCACGTTCTGTTCGTATGTGAAGAATCTAAGTTTTTTTGTGTTACAGTAGAAAGTTTGTTAACCATTAACAGTTACAGTTTGTTACTAAACGTGTCCCTCGGTACTATCTCAGTAAACGAATGTCTCGGTCAAAGATATCTCTGTAAACGCATTTTCGATCAGTTATAGCTTTCTCAGAAAAGCGAGTTTTTCGATAGAACAACCAAGTATATCTCGCAATAGAATTCGAAGCTTTGTATGAGAGATAGCTCATCTTGTAGTTAGACGTCTCTACTTTAAGCTGATCACAGTTTCCGGTGGAATGGATATGTACACACAGTACAAAATCTAACCGAAAAGTGGCACTTCAGAACTGTGAAGTTTTCTTTAAACTTCAAGAAGAAGTTCATTCAGTGAAGGAAGCTCACGTATCACTTCCTTACTTCGCATAAATTCATTTGAAGTAATCACGAGCAGAATCAACGTTCATTCCGGTGATATTCCGGTAAAATTTCGGTGACGTCCCAGTGACAGTCCGATGAAGTTCCGGTGGATTTCAAGTTGCAGTTTAACACAGTTAAGTGACAGTAATCCTGCTAAGCTACTGTTGATTACAGAGGTGTTCTATATCACTCTAGCTTAGCTCTCTATTCGGCGGCGCGGCAATTTCTACAGGCCTGACAAGGTTCAAGCCTTTGCCGTGACGACCATCATCAGCGATATCAGAGCAAAAGATAATCGCCCACAGAGATGGACTACCTGAGATTTGTAGTCTAGCTTACCAATAACCTCTTTAATTCTGGGTTGCTATGTTAAGTCGGGCTGCCACGCATGCCACCAATGGAAGGTATGAAGGTGTGGTTCTTCAGCCTTCGATCTGGACCTTTCGAAGATCAAGAGGTTGAAGCACCTTCTTGGGGTTCTAGATCCGCTGGATATCTTCTTGCACTTCTTCATGGATACATCCTGGCCCTGGTCCATCCTTCCCTCCTACGTGTTGTTCCTTGATGTGTGCCATTGCGGGGCTCTGTGCAGAGATGGGTGTTGTGTGCCCCTGCGGGGCTTCTTGCAGAGATATATCTTCAGATATAATCTTTTCAGTGAAGCTTCTTTCTTGGTCTTCTTCTTTTCTTCTTTTTGCTGGACTCGCCCTCAACATTGCCCCCCTCCTGAACTCTGTCATCCCTGACAGGCTTTGGAAGTCGACGGGAGTATGTTCTGTAAACTTTTTGCTCTGTCTCATTAAGAAGATTAGCTTCACGTATCATAAGTTGCTTCCACTGCTCATATTCACCCTCAATAATTGACATCATGCCAATTATTGGTACAGAATTCTGCATATCCTCTGAAGCCATGGGAATTTCTTCCTCAGACTCACTCGAGGTTTCATAGTAATGTGAACGACTACTTGGTTCGGCTACACTTCCTACAGAAGAAATCACACTCCTTCGACTCCCTAGGGTTCTTCCAGATCTTAGGTTCATTCAATTGAAGAATTCTAGTCTAATTTAGCCAACCTCCAGCTCCTAGAGTTCTTTACTGATGGTCTGAATTCTAGGGAATATTTGGTTGAACTAAAACTGACAATGAATCCATGATACACGATACTTGACCCAAAAGAATTCCACGATACTCGATATTTGGCTGACTGGAAAAATGCCACAATACACGATACTCAACCAACTAGTCAGATCACGATACACGATACTTGCCCAATATCGCGAGCCAATCAACGATACTCGATACTTGTAACTTCACGATACTTGATCTTCCACCAGTATCGCAAAAGGCAATCTTCACGATACACGATACACGATAGTCGACTAAGAGAGGTTCCATGATAGTCGATACTAGGCCGATATCGTTTTTCGCGTCCCACGATACTCGATAGTTAACAAGTATCGCAAGTAATTTCCCGATGATACTTGATGTCCACCAGGTATCACGAAAAGCTACCTCCACGATACACGATATGCCACAAGAATTGCGATCAAAATTTCATGATACACGATACACGACAGGTATCGTGATCAGAATTTCACGATACACGATACACGATATCCAATTAGTATCATGAGGATTTCTCAACGATACTCGATATGTGACCACTGCAAATATCGCGATACTCGACCACAGAAGTTCACGATATTTAGGTATCGCGATACCTCAATGGTGGGAGAACACGATACTTGGAATTTTTCCAATTTTTAGCAAGTGTCTCTAGATTTTAATTGCATACAATTGTCCCTAGAGCTTATCTACACTCTCCCCTCAGTCTGTATCACAAAAATGAACTTTCTTTACCCCGGGATGACCCTCACGATATTTGCCACAGGTCGTTTCACTGAGTTGCTTGATTTCACTAAAATTTAGGAGTAAGGAATGGGTATGATTACCTTGGAAGCTTCTCCCCAACTTCTCTACAGCCCCTTCTTGCTCTGTGTCGCTCAATAACCCTTCTCCCCAATTGCGATATTCACTCTCCAATGCTCACGATACTTGCTTGGAGACAAGTGACTTGAAAAAGACAGTTTTTTGGTTTTTATACTTCTTGAAAATTTGTCCTAACTGAAAAAGACTAACAAGAACCAAGGTTGAATGCTACTCTACCTTCCTAACCTACTCCCTTCTTCCTCCTACTCTACTCACTCCACTCACTTCCCTAGACTATCAACTCACTACACACACTCCAAGAGCGAGAAGTAGTAAGTACGGATGAGTGTGACTTACCAAAGAAGAGAAATTCACAACTCCTCTACTCGCTTCAATGCTACAAGCTACTTACCATCACACGAATGCCTCGGTTTGATTCGACTTCCCCGGCAACGGCGCCAAAAACGTGTGTACCTAAGTACCAACTTAGGGACTTGTGGAGAAAGAGACTATACCTCGATCCCCCTCACGCTTTATTTATCAATCCGAGGAGTATAAAAACCTAGCTGAGTGTATGAAGACATGCATTCAAATGATGATCAATGCAAATGAGCTTCCCAAAGAGTGTAAATAATTCTAGTCTATTCCAAACAAGGTTCAGGGATCTGTTGAGATGTCACGATACTGGGAGCAGTAGCCAACAGTAAATTGAGGTTTTCTCTCAGCTCTGAACTCCGAATATAGCAGATAGTGGGTTCATTTCGAAGCTCTCAAGAAGACGCATCCAATAGTTGTCTTTTCACTCAATTTTGACACTTTTGCTTCAAGTTATGAGCAAAATACTAAGTCGCGGGAATGACCTTCCTACACTTCACACACACCATATCAATAGCAAACGAGCACTTTCATGGATAGACAACACTTCCCAACACTCCTTTCAAGCATCACACATGCACACAAGCTCACAAGGAAGATGATACAGAGAGAAGAAGACACAAATTCAAAATTCTATGCTCTTGATTCTCATAATGGCAAAAAGTCTTTACAAAGAGTCACCAATTGACTTATATACATGTGCCCTAAAAATGGTCCTTTCACACAAGAGACCGGCACTTTATTCACTAAAAGGTTAATTTCCTACTAATTTACATGGGTAAGCTACTAATCTCCATGGGTATGCATCTAGAGGACTCCTCTAATGCATTTACATCAGAAAATATGTTAGAAGATGGCTATGATACAAAAATAAAGTGTCCAAATCGGAAAAATTTTGGGGCCCGTCTTTTTCTCTGCCTTTTGCTCTTCTTAGCTCTGCAACAGCCATTCTGGAGGTTTAGATATGAGCAACCAAGCAAAGTAGGAACAGACATAGTCTATGAGTTCAAAGATCCAGAGACACCTGAAAGTGCAGTGTACTTAGACCACACTTCAAAGCGAGTATTTGTAGTGTCATAGCATGGAAGGCACGCCTATACATGGAGGGGCAAATTGGTTTTTCCCCCACATTGAAGTAATGTTTCCTTGGACACCAAGGGGTAGGAACATCTATGGCTTATGGTTCCCAAAGAGAAAAAGGCAAAGAGAGATGTGAAGCGAGCTTTGCTCACACAATAGGAAGAGACCGATCAACAGTAGAAACAGATATGATGGAGAGACCGAGAGAACCAAGACCACAAGGTGGTAGAGAATACTTTCCTCTACCTAGACCGCGAGAGCACCCAAGAATATTGAGACCCACCCAATTAGTGAAATCCATGAAAAATTATTCCAATGGGACAGGAGATCCCTATGACCACATGGCCGAGATCAAGCAAGTGCCACAAGGCAAACAAGTGAAAGACATGTTCACCCAGTACAATGCGTTTGGACTCACATTAAAAAACACTACCTTAACCTGGTTTCAACCTTTGTAGCAAAGGCCATTTAGAGACATTCATCACTTATTAGAATCATTGATCACAGAGTTCTCTAAAAGCAGGATCAAGCATAATACTTCCTCTTTGATTCATAATTTTAAACAAACCCCTGAGAAGACAGTCAGATTAGCTAGATGTAGGTTCAGATAGTACTAAACTATGATCATATGTATGCTTGAAAGAGCCCAGAACACCAGAGCAATGTTTGAGAATATGTATAGACATTGAGGACAACTTAGGAGATGAGTTGGAACTCTCTAGGGTCTACAAGGACACATATAATTCTACTCATTCGTCCTCAAAACATTATAGTTCCATAGAAGACCTAGCTGAGAAGGTAGCCCAGAAGCTAGGAGTCTCAAGCAAACAAATACCCATGATAACTTTAGTCAAACATTGTTACACTTGTGGTAGTGACCATATGGCAAACACTTGTCCAACCTTCACACAACCTTAAGGCAACCCTAGTAGCCAGTACTACACGATAGAAAGGTGGTACAATATAACAACAAGCAAGTGGTTAGAAAGAACTATCCCTAGGCATATCAACAAGCAAGTGGTTAGAAAGAACTATAACAAGCAAGATTGTCCACACAACAAGCAAGTGGTTAGAAAGAACTATCCCTAGGCATATCAACAACCCAATAGATATCCAAGCCAATATAACACTCAACCTCATTTTTATAGGCCCCAACAAAAATACCAAGCACCCTACCAGACACAACCTAGACCCCAACCGATCCTAGGCCAACCACCACCACCCCTTGCCAATGTAATCTCTGTAAAATATGTTGTTGTAGAAGAGAATCTCAGAAGGTCATTAGTACCCTCATCCCCGTTAATCACATAATGATCCTAATTCCAATAGCTTTGATTCTAATCATGTAGATAGCCCATCCACATACTACACTGAGTCGCCCGAACATATGGAAACATACCAATATGGGATTCCACCGATGGAACCTAGCTGGGAGCCAGACTATGCTAATGTCATGTATGCCAATCCCAAACCATGGCCCCAATTGAGATAGACAAGATCACAGGGCCCTAAAGGACCATGTTTTAGGTGCGAGGGAGATCATTGCATAAGCGAGTGTCCACATCCTCCACTAGCAGGACAACGCCAATATTATAACTTTCAAAGTTTTTGCAATGATTGTGGTAAAGAGCATGTCATATGAGAATGCATGAAAAACCCTACCAATGCCTCTAAAGTAATGCCCATTAATGTGATAGGCATTGTGCACACTTCAAATGGATCCACATCGACCTATGTACCTATCCAAGCTATAACAAGAGCCTAGACATTGCTACAAAATCAACAGCCAAAATCTGATAAAATAGTTGAGAGTAGTGAAGCCGGAGAGTCCAATGGAAGAAAAACTAGACCTTGGAAGGATTCATGAGAGAGACTCAAAAGAAAATAAGTGAGATAGAAGGAAACCTAAAAGAGACTAGAGCCAAAAATTTAGAATTGGCATCACAAGAGTCAAATTAGGAGAACCCAACCCCAAAGCCAGGATCAGTTCTAGCCAAACCCATAGCAGAAAACCTGAATATGATGTTTAAAGCATACCAGGCAAGACTAAGAGAAGGAACCCAGGTGGGAGAATTAAGTAAGAATTATCCTATACTATACCTAGAGATTGAGAGAACCAAGCTCTGCATGAAAATGGTGGAATTAGCTCAAACCTTGTTTGAAGCATATCAGTATGTCAACTAGAGTTGTAACCTAGTGAAAACTAGAGCTACACTTTCAAGGATTACTGGAGAGATTAGAGCATTTAATTTCTACCAATGAGAAGAACGATCCTAAGAGGACCTATCCTATCCCTAAGGCATAGGAAGACACTATACCATCCTTGGCATAAGTACTTGATATCACAAACTAGGAGAAACTTTCTTCGATACATAAGTACTCACAGGGATTTCTGAGAGAAATTCAAGAAGAGAAATGGAAGTTGGAACAAGAAACTCACCCACCTATACAAGATACAGATGACCTATAAGAACAATTTCCCTAGGACATGCCCTCTATATATGATGAGCAAGAGGAAGAGAAGCATATTGAATAGAGGAATTTTTAGTCTAATTCCTTACAAGAATCACCTTAGTTCACCAGTCCTTGGGAAGCAAAGTCGATTAGTATGAGAGCACCCACCATACTAGTAAAAAATGAGGACAAATATTTCCTAGGAACATAGATGTAATAAAGAACACTCAAATTTAGTGTCATCTCACTTTAGAAGAATTGTTAAAGGTTGAACCGAGTTGTGGAAACATGTAGCAGATCAATTACTAGAGACGATTACTACCCACTCTCAGGAGGTTCACACAGGAAAGTGCCAGAAATACCCATAGAAAGAACTGGAGATATGAATGAAGGAGAAGATGGAAATACTTAGTTGCCTATCTCCTACCAAGGATACACCACCAAAGCAATACTAGACTTAGGTGCATGAGTAGCCATTTCCACCACTTCCCTAGGGAAACGATGGGGTAAGACAGCCCTAGACTCATGAGAATGACGTTTCAAATGGTTGATGGTCATATTGAGAAACCATTAGGTCTATAGGAAGGAATATCTCTCACTACTTGTGGTGTAGAGTTCAAAACACCTTCGCCATTTGTGAGTTTCGAAAGAATCACACTTACAAGATGATTTTGGGACATCCTTTTATGCGACAATTGCAAATTGTACAAGATTGGGGAACCAACTCTTGTACCTACAACATTTGGGAGTGACTACCAAAGTCAACCTCAAAGACTATTCCCATCGTGATGTACTCCCACTACAGTGGAAAACCATCCATAAGACACCCGAAGAAACTTAGTTAGTTCAATCTTTAGAATCAAACCCTTCATGGTTGCATGAAGACACTCATTTATGGATGTGTAAGGTAGCTAAACAATAGGAAGAATGATTAAAAGTAGGAACCTTAGGCTTCGAACGATACCCATGTCCCATCCATGCACCTATAGTATTTTCAGATGAGGAATTTGAGCCTCATGGTTGGGTAGAGATCTTAGCCACCATGGACATAATGGTAAACGAGGAACAATGGACCCCTCACTACGATGAGGATGGCTATGATATCTCTATCTTTATGATAGAACCCATGGAAGAAGAGCCTATTTTAGAACAGTGCATTGAATTAACCCAGGAACCAGACGAGACAAGCGATGAAGACTTAGAGTCCATTATCATGGAACCCTTTTGTTTATCAAAAGAAGAATATCTCTATTTCATAGAAGCCAGCACCCGTAAGGTAGGAAAGGATAATCAAATGGAGCAGCTCAAACCACTCACAGATAACAAGGTGAATATGCAGAAGAAAGAAAAAAAGACATCACCTAGGTCAAAAGCAGAAGAACCCCTATTGGAGGTACGAGAGAACTTTAGGAAATATGAAATAGCAAACCAAAGGATAATGGTATGAATGCCTAAGAGAGAAACAAGCATGGGAGAAGTGTACGATAATCGAGAGAAAACTAAGAAGATAGTAGTTACAATTGAAGAAGGAGAAGAGAGATGTACATATATTGGGCATGATTTGGTAGAAGAAGAGGATGAAGAACTGATCACCCTATTGAGACCTTCAAAATAAAAACCATACACTTATAATGATAATTGTGCACCAAGATTAAGAAAGAGATAGATCGTTTGATAGAAGCCAGATTTATCTATGAGATTAAGCATATCAAATGGTTATCACCCATTGTGGTAGTGCCCAAAAAGAATGAAAAGTTACATGTGGGTGCGCTAACATGAAAAAAGTCAATGCAGCCACTGTTAGAGATAGTTATCCGCTTCCTATCACTGGAACACCTACTAGAGCGAGTAGAGGGCAACGAAGTTTATAGCTTCCTTGATGGATTCTCAGGCTACAATCAGGTAACCATTTCTCCTAAAGATCAACATAAAACGACTTTTGCTATAGAATGGGGCATATTTGCATTTCTTGTGATGCCATCTTGGCTGACAAATGCACCAACTACTTTTCAACGACTAATGTGTCATGTCTTTAAGGAGTTCTTATGAAAGAACTTGGAAGTCTATGTTGATGATTTGTGTGCTCATTCAAACATTAGGCAGACACACATTCTTGAATTGAAACAAGTATCTGACAAATGTCGATAATATCAAGTCTGTTTGAACCCAGAAAAGTGTGTTTTCATGGTCAAGCAAGGCAAGATTCTAGGACACATCGTGTCAAAGGATGGAGCTCTACAGATGAAGAGAAGCTACAGTGATTGCAGACATACCGAGGCCAAAAAATGTGAAGGAAGTACAAGATTTCATGGGGCATTGTGGTTATTATCGACATTTGATACACATGTATGCTATTATTGCAAAGCCTCTCTACACCCTTCTGACTAATTTTGAATGGATGGATGAATGTGAGAAATCATTTAATTAACTTAAACAATGCTTGGGTGCTCAGCACCAATTCTGACGACACCTTCATGTGTCCTTTCTTATGACAATAATGGCATTCAATATCACTCTTCCTTGATTTACTTCTACTCTTATTCCATTGACCATTCTTTTCCTTGTTCTTGCTCCTGCCACATTGCTGATTCTTTCCTTGATAAGAATCAGGAACATTATATGCATCTCCACTTTGACTGCCAACCATAGATTTTCTACGAATCTCCTCACTCAAGTGTGCTCCATATATGTCATCATAGATGAGTTTACCACTAGGTGCACTATTGCTAATAGTTGTGCAATACATATCCCATGATGATGGCAAGGTGCATAACAACAATACTGCTTTCATTTCATTATCCATATCCAATTTTTTGAGCCTCGAACTGGGATAATATAGCATCAAACTCATTTAGATGAGCAGTAGCACTATCTGTGTCCTTCATGCGAAGGTCATACAATCTTCTCATCAGATACACTATATTTGATGTCGTCTCTTTTTCAAATGTATTGAATAACTTCTTCCAAAGCTCCTCTGCACTTTCACAATCTATTATTGTAAAGCAAACATTATCTGTGAGGTGCAAGTGAATGGTATACCTGGCCATTTCATCTAACTCATCCCAATCATCTTCATCCATGTCAGTAGGCTTCTTTGAAATTCCATTTATTGGCTTCCATTGCCTTCTTTGAATCAGCAAATCTTTAATCTGATTCTTCCATAGAGCAAAGTTTGTGCCATCAAATTTTCGGATCTCAAAATGGTATTTGCCCTACAAGATATAGCTCCTCCTCGGAACACTGGCACTACACCCTGATCCACCAGATGTGCTTGAGACCTCTAATGCCATGATGGTAGAGAACTGAATAGAATGATAATGGAGCTAGAATGGTCCAAACACCAACGAATAAGTGTATTAAGTAGTAAATTAACCACTGTATAGTTGACAAAACCAAAAATCTAGAAAAATTTTACCAAAGTATCCTCTATAAAATGAGCATATGACCAGTGTCAAAATATCATAAAACTGCAAGTAGTGACATGTTTAGCTTCATAGTGAATCACTGACTCCACTGCATATAATCAGTTACATAATAGAAGCCAACTAGGTTTATTGAGCACCTATGAACAACTATCATACATCTCCTATGGCGAGGCTACGTAAGTCTTCCACCTGCATCACCAAAGAGACCCCAACATCTAGGTGTCTCCCAATTAAAAAAAATAAAGGCATACCTCATAGGGGTAGGAGGCATAGAAACCCCTTGCATGGGTGAGGTAGAACCATTGATTCTTGGCCAAGATTGGTTATATAATCACTCAATGGACTTGAATCTTAGAAAATGCTCTCTTCAACTTAGAATAGCAGGCGAGCAGCGAGTAATAGTGCTCAAGTTCCCTAACCATGCCCACTCAGAGGAAAGTAACCATAGCCCATATGTAATGAATGTGAAGGAGGACCGAAAGATTTTTGGACAAATCCTTCCTCCTCCGACAAACTATGGCCAAATGGGCACTATTGGCAGACAAATGGGCACAATCAATGGTCAGATGGACACCATAGTCTCCTTGGGCTCATCCTCCATACTTCTTGCATGCCTTCCTAGATCTGTTGTGCAAAATGCCTCACCTCCTAATGGGCAGGTCATGCAAGTGTTGGACCTCCATTCTTTTCCAAAGGAGAGTGTCAACTCGACCTCTCAACCACCACCATGGGAGATTCAACCACGATTTGGACATCCTCACCGACAACCACTCCATACTAACCCTTGGTATACCAAAGCAATAGGCATGAAGCAAATATGGGTACCCAAAGGTCAGCGATCACTGACTATCTCCAATAGTGCATGACAAGAAGTCAAGATGAATCAAAATCAACCTCGACACTCTAGATCACCTAGACATTCCCCATTGATGAGAATTTGACATATCTGGATGCCTAAGAAGTCTGTAGCAGCCACACCCAACACCACTCAAATCTAGGTGCCAAGGCCTATCTCATAGCTCAAAAACCAAGCCATGTAATATTCATCCCTCTAAAATCACACCCCTCACCAACCTTATCACCTCCAAATCCATCCCTTGTATCTCATTCAAGGAATCATGTTCATTCACCAACCCTTAGGAAATGGGTGCTGAAAAGCCCCCAGAACACTCCATACACCCCATTGTACAATATGAAACCTCTTACTGCTGACCTTTATCCTTGTACTAATTCACTAACACCTAATCCTTGTAAAAATAACCCCCACTAACTCACTATCACTGGTAATGACATCTCATGAAAGGCAATCTATGCATTATTCAAAGCATGTAGGCAGTCTAGTGACACGCAATAATCACTAAGAAATCATTACATGATCACCCCACACACAATGCTACAAGGCTACACATCAGTTATGGAAAGGTATTGTGGTTTCACTTTACTAGGATCATTGTTAATTTCCATGCTAATATGCTATCCTTTTGTAGTAGATATTGTTCACAAGCACTCAGGGTCACAATGCAAGTTGAAGGATCTTTAGGTGCTAGCATTGGCATGCCGAGAGTGGACTTTGAGAACCTATTGGCAGAGGCCCACCCTTCAATGCAACCCTTGGTGTTTCAAGACTTCATGGGACCAATGCCTATTGATGATCCTCCCATAGGAAGGACAAAGAAAGTACACATTAAGTCACATTGGTTCCAAGGATTGGCAGGTCCGTTGGCCAATGTAGAGCACATCACAATGCAATCTTGTGCTTTAGTAGTGATACATGGGGAAGATATCAATTCTTCTCATGGGATTTTGAAGCCCTTCAGTATTCCAAGGAATTGAGACCAATTTGGGCAAGGGAAGAATTCACATAATATTTTAGCACCCCCCCTTCCCAAACCTGATTTTTATCATTGTTACTAACTATCTAGTCACCACCTTACAACCATCAGTAAGGAAGGAGCTTTCGGGCACATTCATCTTGCCATCATTAGTCGTAGACCCACCCTTCAAAAAGTTTTATCTCTCAACAAATCTCATAAGGGTTGCATTGAAAATTCATGGCACACATAAACCAATAGAAAGGGAAAGACTTATACCCAAACCCAAGTTGGCAATGCATATGGTTTGGGCTATATCTAATAAATACTAGGTCCCAAACCATTGACCTAGCCATCTAGATCCAAGAACACCTATATTTGGTGAACCAAAGATGGATTAGGAAGAGAATCATTCACGATTGTTGCGCAATTACCAGAATAGTGTATATGTATTTAGTTTATGACATTCTTGTTGAGAGAGCCCTGTCAAGTGCATAATTAAAAATTTTCAAAGGTGCTACTAAGTCTTGTAAAATGCCAAAGTCAAGAACTGGCAAATGAATGAGAGGAACAATATATGTGTCTACAAGTGCTTGCTTCACCATCCCCTCAACCACCACCCTAGCAATCACCTACAGAGTTGTTGAAGATAAATGTACAAGCTCATTTCCATATGAGCCATGCTTGGATAAATTTACCAAATATAAAGATAAAGGAAAAGTGTAGAAAAAAAAAAAGGAAAAAATAGTAAAAGAAAAAGTCTAGTCAAAATTCATGATGAGTAAGAGATACAATATCTTCCCTTGTAGTTAGTGGCATGTAGTGGGGAAAGTGGTGAGTTAAGAAGGAGGCACAAACTTCTTCACATGCTCATTGGTTATAAAAGTGAAGTGGGAGCACTTTCAAAACAAGGAGAGAAAGAGGCAAGAGCTCCCAGTAGTCGGATCTACTCATTTTGTCATTTTGTCTTCCCTCAGACTCCTTCCAGCTGCACATCTATTTGTACACAACTCTGTTGTGGAGCTCATATCTCAATGTATATGTAACCCTTTCTTGCATTTAGACATTCATTGGAAAGCTTATCTTGTTCTGCATACCAAATATCTCCTTTAAATATTATATAGTTTGTGAGATATCAGTGAAAGAGTGAAGTCTAGTTGAGGTGCCTGAACAAAACTCATCCAAATTAGTTGTTTTCTAGCTTTTTGGAAAGCTATTTATGACTACTTTCTCTGTACCAAATATCTTTCTCAAAGGATATATATTCAGAGAGTTATCAGTCCGAGAGTGAAGTTCAGTTCTTCAGCATACTTGTGTCGACAGGTACTTCATCTTTTTCAATTGTGTTTCCTAATCAAAACTTGTCCAAATTAAGTATCTAAGGTGCAGTTGTTTGTCCAAGTGCTTGACATACAAGGGTTCACTACACATTTTCGTTGCGCATAGGAGAACTCATTCTCCACAGTTGGTATCAAAGCAAACTTGGTGTTGAAGCTTCATCAACAAAGCTAGAGATAAAGCAAAGCAAAAGAGGAGCTATAAAACAAGGAGGAGCTTCACAAACGCAAGAGCAAAGGGCAATATAACTATTCGAGGTAACTCTCAAAGTCTTTGATACTCTTCAGTGGCTGACTTGGGTCAACAAGTAGAGAAGTTGGATATGGATAACTATCCCGTGTGGAAGTTTAGAATGACCAAATACCTAATGGGCAAAGGCTTATGGGGTATTGTGAGTGGCTATGATGCTCAATCTCAAATCAATCAAGCTATGGCCACCGAAGTCCAAAGGAGGCAAGCAAAAGAATGGGAAGAGAGGAATAGGAGAGTCATGTTCCTCATTTCGCAAGTCATTACTAGTGCCATGGTAGGGCATATTCAACATCTAGAGAAAGCTAAGGATGCTTGGGAATCTCTTGAAAGGATGTATTCAACAAATACCAAAGCTGGGAAACTTCAACTCAAGAATGAGTTGAACACAATGAAGAAAAGTTTGAGTCAATCCATAGTTCAATATACTTTGAAGATTAAGGAGCTAAGTGATGCTTTAGCTTCTATTGGCATAATGGTTGAAGACGAAGATGTTGTGTGTTATACTCTCAATGGATTGAGAGAAGATGAAAGATGGAAGCCTTTTATAACTTCCATTAACTTGAAAGATGCGTATCCAAGTTTTGAATAACTAATCCCTCATCTTGTCACAGAAGAGCTTAGTTTTGGTGGTCCCAAAGGAAAGGACAGCCACAACCAAATGTTATATGCAAGTTGAGGTAAAGGAAGAAACTCAAGAGGAGGATCAAGAGGAAAAGGAAGAGGTCACAAGAACTCCAACTACAATCAAAACAATTCGGAAGAACAAGGATGCCTCAAGTACCAAAACACAAGGAAGAGGTCGAGGTAGAGTAGAGGAAGAGGCCGAGGCTCCTACAATTCTCATAAAGGTATAACATGCTATCATTGTGGTAAAGTAGGACACTATGTTAATGATTGTTGGCTGAAGAATGGAAGGCCAAATGGAGGCAATCAAAGGAACCAAAGCAACTATGCAAGCACCTCAAGTGAAGGAAGCAAGGACACACTACTTGCAATGAGACATGAGTATAGAAGCTCTTGTGAAGATGACAAAAAATGGTACATTGATTCAGGTTGTAGTAACCATATGTCATGCCAAGGAAGTTTGTTCACTAATCTACAAGTACCAAGTGGAAAAGGATGTGTTGAAACAGGTGATGATACTCAACACATGATTGAACATATTGGAGATATAAGGCTTGGAGATACAAGTAGAGCAAAGGTACTATCTAATGTTCTTCATGTTCCTAGAATTTCAAAGAGCTTGATTTCAGTAGGACAAATGGTAGAGAAGGGTTATCATGTCATATTCAATGAGAATGGGTGCTTCATAAAGAATCCAAAGGAAGGCTTCAAGGTCATTGCTCGAGGTAGAAGAGAAGGAAGGATGTTCACTTTGGACGTCCAACATCCACATGGAAAGGTCATGTACATTCAATGTGGAAACAAGAAGATTTCAGAGCTGGACTTATGGCACAAAAAAATAGGACACATCAACATTCCAAAGCTAAAGGAAATGAGCAAACATGAAGTGGTAAGAGGTCTTCCAAAATTTAATAGCATTGGACTACATGAGTTATGTGAAGCTTGTCAACTAGGAAAGCAAACGAGGCAGCCATTCAAGAGGAGCAATTATGTGGCTCCAAATGTCTTGGACTTGATACATACGGATGTATGGGGACCAACCCAAGAGGCATCAATGGCTGGTAATAGACTTTTTGTCACCTTCATTGATGATCACTCAAGAAAGGTATGGCTGTTTTGTATGAAGCAAAAATCAAAGGTGTTTTCTATATTCAAAAGATTCAAAGTTGAAGTTGAAAAGGAAAAAGGAAGGTCTATCAAAACCTTAAGGTCCGATGGTGGAGGAGAATACTTCTCGAAATAATTTTTAGATTTTCTACAAGAGAATGGGATCAAAAGGCAATTCACTACAAGGTATACACCACAACAAAAATGGAGTAGCTGAGAGGAAAAATAAGCAAATTGCTGAAATTGCAAGATGCATGCTCAACGAGATGAAGGTACCATTGTACTATTGGGTTGAAGCTACCACAACCGCCATTTACTTGATGAATAGGTGCACAACATCGGGAATACATCACTTGACTCTAGAAGAGGTATATTCTGGTAAGAAACCTGATCTTACACACCTCAAAGTGTTTGGATGTGTTTGCTTTGTTCACATTCCACAAGAAGTTAGACCAAAGATGGAACCAAGATCAGAAAAATGCATTTTCATTGGCTACTCGACAGAGCAAAAAGGATACAAGTGTTACAACCCTAGAACAAAGGAATTAAGAGTCTCGTGGGATGTGGTCTTTGATGAACTAAGACCACGGTATGAAGATAAAGGAAAGGAAAAGATTCTTGAAGAAGATTGTGATGATTATGTAGGAACAAATCAAAGAGAAGTTCAACAATCAAGCACAAAGGTTTCAGGTCCAGAGGCCATCAAATGAAGAATGTTTAACATGGAGGGGGAGTCATTCTATGTCTCCAAATTCAACTCATAGCAGAATTGAAGAAGCAAGTGCTACCCCAAATAGTGAGATAGATGCAAGTGAAGAAGAATATGAAGAGGTAATCACTCCGATGGTAAAGCTGAATAGGTTGAAGAAGCAACTTTCTAAAGGCAATGAAAGAAGATCTTCAAGGACAAGGTATCCAACTCAAAGGTTGAGTTATGATAGTTGTATGGCGACACATTTTGCATACATGATGTAGATTATAAAAGACAAAGAGCCTGAGACATATAAAAGCTTGCACACAAAAGTAATGGAAGCAAGCTATGAAAGAGGAGATCAAAGCTCTCAAAGATAATCACACATGGGAGCTAGTGCCAAAGAAAGAAGGTATGAAGATTGTTCCAAACGAATGGGTGTTTAAAGTAAAGAGGAATGTTGATGGTTCACTAGCTAGATATAAAGCTAGACTAGTTGTCAAAGGATTTAAACAAACACAAGGCATAGATTATGATGAAGTTTTCAGCCCTGTTGCAAAGATGGGAACTATCAGAACATTAATAGCAATTGGTGCTTCAAGGAGATGGCCATTATATCAACTCCACATCAAAAATGCTTTTCTTAATG
Organism: Ceratopteris richardii; assembly: GCA_020310875.1. Taxonomy (NCBI): domain Eukaryota; kingdom Viridiplantae; phylum Streptophyta; class Polypodiopsida; order Polypodiales; family Pteridaceae; genus Ceratopteris; species Ceratopteris richardii. Next base: position 88,592,252 of record CM035431.1, on the reverse strand, counting down.
GAGAACTACAAGAAGAGGTATACATGAGTCAACCGATTGGATTTGAAGATGAAAACCATCCACACTTTGTTTGCAGGTTGAAAAAGGCACTTTATGGCTTGAAGCAAGCACCAAGAGCATGGAATCAGAGATTGGTAGAATATCTAACTAAGTGTGGATACAACCCAAGTAATGCAGATCCTTCTTTGTACATGAAGAAGGAAGAAAATAGAGAGGTATATATTAGCATATACGTCGATGAACTCATCATAACAGGAAATGATGTTACAGGGATTAAAGATATCAAAAGGAAGCTTGGTAAGGAGTTTAAAATTTCAGATCTTGGAGAGCTGAAATATTTCTTAGGAATTGAAGTTATTTATGGAAAGAGTGGCATCTACTTGATGCAAAGGAAGTACTTGTTGGATGTTCTTTTCAGATTTGGAATGAGTGGATGCAAACCACTCACTCAACCCATGGACACAAATACAAAGATTTGTTCAAATGATAGAGAACCATGGGAAGATGTAACGACATACAGAAGCATTGTAGGATCATTAATCTATGCAAACATTACAACACCTGATTTATCTTATGTTGTTGGTGTACTTTCTCAGTTTATGCAAGCCCCGACAAGTGAACACTTAAATTCAGCCAAGAGAGTGTTGAGATACATAAAGCATAAAGTTAATCATGCTTTGTTTTACAAGTTTGATGAAGAATTGCAGGTCAAAGGCTTTAGCGATGCTGATTGGGCAGGTTCAAAGGAAGATAGGAGATCAACCTCAGGTTATGTGTTCATGATAGGAAGCAAACCTATCACATGGAGCTCAAAGAAACAAGCTATTGTTGCACTTTCAGCTATGGAGGCTGAATACAGAGGATTAGCATTTGCCACATATGAAGCAATGTGGATTAAAAAGCTTTTGGCTGATCTTGGAGTGCAAGTTGGAACCATCCCTATATACGGTGATAACATGTCAAGTATTTACTTGGCAAGCAATCCTATGTTTCATGCAAGGAGCAAGCACATAGAGGTCCACTACCATTATATAAGGGAGAAGGTATTGAGCAAAGATGTGGAGATAAAGTTCATCAGAACCAAAGAGCAGGTTGCAGATATGTTTACAAAGTTCTTAGATGCTTCTAAACTCAAAGGTTTCAAAGATGTGATAAATTTTGCAGGACAAGGTTGAAGATAACTCCCAAATGAGCTTGAGGGGGAGTGTTGAAGATAAATGTACAAGCTCATTTCCATATGAGCCATGCTTGGATAGATTTACCAAATATAAAGATAAAGGAAAAGTGTAGAAAAAAAAGGAAAAAATAATAAAAGAAAAAGTCTAGTCAAAATTCATGATGAGTAAGAGATACAATATATTGCCTTGTAGTTAGTGGCATGTAGTGGGGAAAGTGGTGAGTTAAGAAGGATGCACAAACTTCTTCACATGCTCATTGGTTATAAAAGTGAAGTGGGAGCACTTTCAAAACAAGGAGAGAAAGAGGCAAGAGCTCCCAGTAGTCGGATCTAGTCATTTTGTCATTTTGTCTTCCCTTAGACCCCTTCCAGTCGCACGTCAGTTTGTACATAGCTCTGTTGTGGAGCTCATATCTCAATGTATGTAACCATGCTTGGATTTAAACATTCATTGGAAAGCTTATTTTGTGCACTTTCTGCATACCAAATATCTCCTTCCAACTTTATATAATTTGTGAGATATCAGTGAAAGAGTGAAGTTCAGTTTTTTAGTATACCTGTGTAGACAGGTAGTCTATTTTGGTCGGTTAAGTTTCCCAACCAAAACATATCCAAATTGCTTGATTTTTGTCTGTTGGAAAGTTCTTGGCATGCACTTTCTCTCTCCCAAATATCTCATTCAGAAGGTTTATATTCTGTGAGATATCTATCAGAGTGTGGAGTCTAGTTTTACAGTGTACTTATATGTGTAGGTGGTCATTTTTGGTCAGTTGATTGCCTGATCAAAACTCATCCAAATTACTTGTTTTTTAGCTTTTTGGAAAGATATTTGTGTCTATTTTTTGTGTACCAAATATCTTTCTCAAAGGATATATATTCAGAGAGTTATCAGACCGAGAGTGAAGTTCAGTTCTTCGGCATACTTGTGTGGATAGGTAGTTCATCTTTGTCAATTGTGTTCAAAACTTGTCTAAATTAAGTTATTTATAGCTTGTTAGAAAGCTCTCTCTGTCTACTTTGAGTGACTAAAGGCACAAGTCCATTTGAGTTTTGTATTGAGAGCAGCAAGCTATCTAAGGTGCAGTTGTTTGTCCAAGTGCTGGACATACAAGGGTTCACTACACATTTCCGTTGCGCATAGGAGAATTCATTCTCCACAAGAACCTCCATTGATGATACCTCCTATTAGAATCCATCTATCACGATCACTTACATCGGAAGGAACCTCTAGCATAGCTATTATCTCTCAAGCCACTACGGTCACTACCACTGCCGCCATTGCTACTGAAGCAAGAGAAGTCACAACCACTATTGGTGCCGAGGCATTTAATTTTCCTATACCCAACCTAGAGGCGGAACCGCTTAATACGACATTCAACTTTGAAATAAAAGATGCTTTTTCAAGTGAGTTTCAGTTCTCAGAAGCTTAAATAATCTCACAAGAGTACGAACACCCGAGCTATCCTAGCTCCCCACCAGAACATGTGGGCACTCAAATTGTATCAAGTTCAGATGAGGAAGACAGATCAATTACTGAGGAAGATGATGACAAAGATGAGAGTTAGCAAAGTCATGAATCACAAGCAGAAGATCAATAAGAATGTGAGGGGCAGAAAATTGAAACTCAAGGAGACACAAGCACCAGAGAGGAGGAAACCTGATACAAAGTTGCCTATACGATTGCCATCCAAAAGCTCTATTGAAATATGCAAGCTATGTAGGCAAGCGTTTGGGTCACGAAACAACAAAGCAAAGAGATCCTACAACAAGAAATGGCAAATAGTGGATTTGAAACTTATTTTGTAAATGCATTCAATGAACTAGTTTAGAGAGTGGACACTGTTGAAGCACTACATTTCCTAAAGCAAAAGCCCCTACCATAGTTTGACCCTTAACCTGTCCAATTAATGTCAAGGCCACGTGATTACATCCATGTACCAATCGAAGCCCAGTTCTCCGATCAACAAAAAGCAAGAATAGTTATCAATATGCCATTGCATGGTGAAGCCATTATCATTGATTCCCCACCACATCCATCAATGCTTATACCCACCACCACTATGGACCTCACCTCTACATCTAAATCCATTCTCTAATAGCATGTACATCCAGTCTCTCCTGTGTATCCTAGTACATCCTCCATCAATCAACCCATCTTGAGTGGCGTAGCACAAGCCCCAATTCATCCTTTTTCCACTTCTTCCACCTTACCCTTCACCTCCTTTACCACATCAATATTTCCAGCAATCCCTCTAATCCTTTCCTCACTCCTTCCATTTCATCAACTCCCTTTCCCCAACAACCCTTCACACACTACAGAGCCCTATTACTTTTTCATCAGTGACACCCCCTAGTCCCAGTACAATACTATCATCCTCTCCTATGCATCAATCAGTCTTTGAACACCATCATGTAACATATTCATCCACATTTGTAAACCCTCTATTTACACCTACACACTCGCCCACGATCACTCCACTATTCACTATTAATTCATTAGATCATACATCTAGCAATATGGATATCTCACCACCCATCACACCTCCACTCACGTCTCCACCATGCTTCACCCACTCATGTACACTCTCTTCTCCACTGTCACCACAACATCCACACTCCCGTACTTGACTCTCATCCCCCTTGCATTACCCACTGCACCCCCCACATTTTTAAGCACACCATCATTATTTTCATCTTTCACTATAGATAGCGCGTTTCAACAAATGTTCTCATGTATGAATCAAGTTTGCGAAGAGTTTGCCTCATTAAGAACTCACTATCAGGCTATACAACAAACAACCACTTAATTCTAGGCGAACCTCAATTCATTAACAATTGAGAATGCATTGCTGAATGCACTCCATTAAGAACTTTGTAATGCTTATGATTCAATGGAGTTGGAGTTGGAGCAGAAAACCAAGGAAGCTATTGCTGACACAGAAGAACATTTATGACTACAAGTTGTCAGAAATGCCACTCTAACATGCAACATGGGACTCTTAAGACATCACCTAGTAGCAACCAAAGAAAAGAATCAACGTCTAAAAGAACGTAATAGAGAAAATCTTGAAGCCACATTGGACAAACCTGATGAATCGATTAGTCTAAGTCGTTTCAAGGCAGTCCCATCAAAAACCATGCAGAGGCTTTTAGATGATCATGCATGCCTATTAGAAGACTACGACAAACTAATAGAGGAGTGTCAGACACTTAAAAGCGATAATGCAAATTTACGACTTTAAGCACCTGTTCAACCACCTACCATCCAAGAAGTCACACCACCCAAAATCTTGGAAGAATTGAACACATTACAAGCATGTGTACTCGAACTTCAAGCTCAAATATCAAATCCCTTGGAGATCCCTAGATTGGACTCACCACCGGACATACCTGCGCCAGAAGAAACAGTCACCATCCTTGTGGAGGCCACTTTTGAAGATGAATATGAACCTCAAACTACCCCTGGTGGTCCAGTGATAGAGGAAGGGTAGAACACATTCGAACTCCCCACACCGGCCTGGATGAAGCCAGTAGAAGAATTGGGTAAGACTCATTTGGCATGTGTAGAAGCTCAACTATAGGCTATGGCAGTTATCAAGGAGAAGATTCTTCAATCTCCCTACTTTGCATAACTAAAGCCATGCAGGCAAATATCTATTTAATGAATTACAATATAAACCATACTTCATATACATGGCCGAGTATAATCTTGCGATCAAGAAAGCCACAGGCAAGAAGCCCACACATGCCACTCAGTTTGAACTCACCAATCTACCACTCAATGCCCATTGATGCAAGAGACCCCATTCGCTATCAAAATACAAAATAATAAGCAATGCCAAGACTGGCTCAATTATCCATATTTTACACCACCACGGGGTCCCCCTACAATTAGTTATAGGATGGCTACTATCTGACACTGGCTCCCTCGTCTTCATCGCATGAACAACATAATTGCCCACATGACCACCAAATTTTTCGATCTGATGCAGACCACATTTAAAATCTTCAGACGCATCAGACCCCCACATGTGTCCACCTCGAGTTTTGAGCACAATAATGATGATCTCATTTATGATATGAGTACAACGTAATTGCTCAGGGTGTGTTACACTTGGCACTACCGAATTAAGTATTTACCAGCTTGTTACAAATTAACGTTCGAAGAGATGTTACAATGGGCTTCTAGGAGTATCATTCATAAGTGTTCATCAACAGGCCTACACACTTGTTACAACTTTTTGCCCGTGAACAGATGATGTACTCAACGCATTACATACTCTTGCCCCACGATGAGCCTTAGGCAGTTGACCAAGAAAAACTAGAAGCATACTTAGCACGAGGTCTCCACATCACCAAACAAACCCTTGCCAATGATCTCTTGCAAAACTACATCACCCATGCCCTACAACTAGGATCTTTCGGGGACGACAAACGCGAGAGGGAGGGGGTGGTCGTAGTGCAATCGATAATAGCCACAAACATCGGCAAAAGGAAGCATATAAAAGGGAAATGCATGAAGTTTGGGGGACCATACCCATTATTTTTCAAGATGTTTTCATTATCATTTGGTCAAACCATTAACAATGATTTTAATCACTCATGTAACATATATAATATAGAAAATCCAATCTTGTAACGAGCTATTCCATTTTGTGCAAGCCAAGGAGTCCTCGACCTTGAGGATCTGAACGCTCATACCAAATTTTGTAAGTTTTAGACTTCATTTGGACTTCCAAATGACCCTTAAAACCTATTTTTTTAACTAGGCCAGACAGTAGGTTCGAAATCGGCCAAAACTAGTAAAAGAAACTATAAAAAGAGCTAGAGAGCTCATTTTTGGGGTTAGCTAGTACGACTGAGTTTTGTAAGAGCTATTTTGAGTAAATACAAGTGTAATTCTCACCTTCCATTTTGTCTCCTCTTGTCTCTAGTGCATGAGTGTGTGTGTGTGTGCATGTGTGTGTGCACTCGTGTGCTTCTCACCTCCACTTTCACTCACATCACTTGTTCACGATCTTCACATCATCCTACCTCTTTTGCAGATTGACAATTAAGGAGGTGGAGCTTCTTGATGTGGTACCTACCCTTGTCTAGAACAATAGAGAACTACCTTCCCATGACTCAAAATCCCTTGGAGTTGAAAAAGGTTCAACCTTTTGCATTCTTCATCCCTCCAACACTTGTAGCATACAAATGTCATAATGAAACTCAGTGAGAATACATTGTAGGCTAGTAAACCCCTTATGACACTCTCCCAACACATAAAAGCACCGAAGAGAAAGAAAATTCACTTCAAAAACACCAAAAAAGTTAGATTAAACGCTTTCAAAACGTGTGCAAGCATGAGAAAATCCTTGACTTATGTAGACGGGATTTTGCATTGTTCATACTAGGGTTCGGTCCTTGTCTCGAAGTCTACTACCTAGAAGATTCAAAAATTCAAAATAAATCCTATAAGTTCTTAGAGTCTCAAGGACTCTTTCATCTTTACAGAATTTGGAATTTTAATTTACATGTGTTACAAGTGGATTTCACACCCCTAGATTCATACGAATTTGGTTGCGCAAAATAAAAATTTGAGGCGATGTCCAGGCTACCTTGAATGCTTGGTATGCATTAAACTCATTTTGTTCCTTTTTTTTTTGTTCCATTTCCAAATGAATCCAGGCGAGGTCCAAATTCACCCTTAAATGGAAGTGCAACTATAATCCATGATAGTCAACCACAAAACTATATAGCATATTAGCTCCACTATGCATACTATGACTCAATACTATGAACACTTCCTCTATCTAAAGTGTATTTTATCCCCTTGAGATGATTTACAAGAACCTCTTGTAAACTAAATATACTACGATCTCATCAATTCAAAATATACTAAGATCTCATCGTATCAAAATATACTATGATCTCATCAACATTCTGAATTGGATTGAAAATTTTGGATCTCTAATCATGCATTTAAAATGTTCTCTATAATTCATATATGAGTATTATATTTGATACATTGTTTGTAGTGTTATTTTTTTTAAATAAAAAGATGGAGGCTCGATAGGCATCTACTCCTCTAGTTTAACTTTCAAAACACAGATGTACAGGTGAATGGGGATAGTATCCAAGGGACTCTCCTATCCCACAAAGCAAAGGCTAGAGAAGGTTGCAACTTGGTTACAACTTGGTTACAACTAGTTTAATTGGCCAAGCCGTTATATGTCCAACTCGAGGGATAAACCCTAAATCTCTGTCTCAAGAGACGAATGCCAAACCAATCCCCCTACAGGACATGGACAATGTCACCTATTTTTTTTCATTATGGCTGAGAAATCCATGATGATCAACATGTTCCTTATCTTCTCCATCATCTATTTCATCACGTGTTGAAAAGTGCATTATGAAAGCTTAATTAAGATAGAGCGTGTACACACACATATCCTCGTGTGTGTGTATATATATGTGTGTGTGTGTGTTTTCTAATGAAGCATTCGGAAAACCTTTTTTTTTGGATTTCTCTCTTGAAATTCAAACCCATGTTTTACAATCAAAATTCAAAGGGTTCAAAGTAAGCATCATAACCAACTATGTATACAATTCATGCATGTCAATTGAGTGGGTTGGGCCCTTCGTCTCTCAAGAATGGGGCCACATGTTGAACCCCTATAGTCTATGGGCTAGATACCCATCACCACCTTGGTGATGAGCTATTGAATCAATCCCTTTAGGAAACGTTGGGTCTTCATGGTATTTGTTTCAAATCAATCATCTCGTCTTGCCTTAGGGTTTTCCCTTACGAATGTCTACCTTATTGGACCTTTGAGCTCTATATCCTAATAGTTGCAAGACATCTAACCCTTGCTTTGTGAGATTCGAAAGATCCCACGAGTATTATGCCTGTCTTTCATTGTATTTTTCAATTGATTCAAGTTAATCCAAAGAAAACACATTTCAACGATCAAATAAAAAAAAACTATGTATAAAGTTTTTTTCAATTTATTTACACATAATAATTTTGGTTTTTTCACAAATCCCTTCGAACTCCAATTCAATCTTGTTGGAAGAAAATAAATGCGAGCAAAATTTGTGTGCCCATCATTGTTAAACCTTGTTTACTTGCATTTTTATTAACAAAAGAAAAAAGAAAACCGTTCAATAGGTCCTCAAACTTGCACGTCCCAATGAATAATAGATTGAAGTTGATACGGGCACCAAGTAACATAAGTAGCACACTGGTTTCAAAATGTTGAATACTTAAAAAAGACCCTATGGATTTTCCAGACAGCAATGATTTTTTGGAGACGACCACACTTCTTTTTGAGATTTCAAGGAGTAAAAGAGAGTGCATTTTTGGATGACCTTCACAAAATGAGTTAAAGGTACCGACCTTCAAGAACTATTGATTTGAACCAACCAATTTATAGTTCGAAAACTGAGTCCCGTTGTTCTAGTGGTTGAGTTTTTGGTCTCTTGAGATGGAGGTCCAGAGTTCAATCCTCAGGGCTAAACATGTAATGGCTTTGGTCAGTCTAAACCAATTGAAACTAGTTATAATCTCATCTAACTCCTGCTTTGTGGGATACAGGGGGCCCTGCGGGTACTATGTCCACCTGTACAGTTGTTCTTTCAAAGTTAGAGCTCCGGGGAGTAGGCAGTTACCGAACTTCCATTAAAAAGAAAAACTTATAGTTGGAAAACCGAAGTTCAGTTGACTATGACACATCCATTTGGGAAGCTCCACACTTTTAAAGGACATAGAAATTGCAAAAGAGCTTGCTAGACAAACTTCCATTTGAGAGACAAGTCAATTATGTAGCTTTTGGAGTGCATACCTTATCATGCTTACTAGCTCCTACCTTATCATGCTTACCAGCTCCTGTTTTGTGAGATACACGGAGTCCCACAGGTACTATGCCCATTCACTTGTACAATTGTTCTTTAAAAGTTAAAGCTCGGGAGAGTAGGCGCTTATCGAACCTCCATTAAAAAGAAAAAATTATAGTTGGAAAACCAAAGTTGAGTTGGCTACGACACATCCATTTGGGTAAGCACATAGAAATTGCAAAAGAGCTTGCTAGCCAAACTTCCATTGAAGAGACAAGTCAATTGTGTAGCTTTTGGAGTGCAAGCCTTATCATGCTTACTAGCTCTTGATTTGTGGGATACAGGGGGTCCCGTGGGTACTATGCCCATTCATCTGTACAATTGTTCTTTCAAAGTTAAAGCTCGGGAGAATAGATGCTTATCGAACCTCTATTAAAAAGAAAAACTTAGAGTTTGAAAACCGAAGTTGAGTTGGCTATGAGACATTCATTTGGAAAGCTCCACATTCTGGAAAAGAGCTTGCTAGCCAAACTTCCATTGAGAAGGCAAGTCAATTATGTAGCTTTTGGAGTGCAGACCTTGTCATGCTTACTCATTTTGAGGATTGGTCTCTCGGTATTATTATGTTTGACCTGACTCGGGAAAAAGATTCACGGCAAGCCGCAAGGGGCCACTGAGGAGCTCTCAGAGCATGAGGCTTGGAAAAATCAAATCGAAAGGTAGTTGACAAAATTTCCTGCGCCGACTTATGAACACGTAAGGCGCCACCGAAGCCCCGCCCGCGCGGACTCTCACATACCGCGTGCACGCACTCACGTACCACAGAAACCGCGGCAGTGGAAACGGATACTTACATCCGTTCTAGGTCCGCGCGGGCGCGGCTTCTCTGGACTCCTGCAATCGACGTTTTTCCTGCATTCCTCGTTCAGTCTCTGTGGCATGCTAGCCATGGATTCTTCACTTTCACCCGAATTGGCCGAGACCTGCCCCCCTCGCTCGTCCCCCGCTGCTGCTGCAATGTCGTCTCTAGGTTTGCTTTTTCTCATTTTCTTACGGCTCGAGTTTCGCTCCCTTGGAGCATCGGCTTGTCAACCGATTTGCAAGCAGCAAATATGTGACCTTTTCATTTAATTTTCCCTTTTTCCTTGTCAGAGCAAATCGAAAGCGCTCCTACAAGTATTCGTTTCCTTATTTCTAATGCTTCTGCTGGATCAATCATTGGAAAAGGAGGGGCCACTATTAATGACTTTCAATCCCAGTCTGGAGCCAGGATTCAGCTTTCACGAAATCACGAGTATTTCCCTGGAACGTCTGATCGTATTATCGCTCTCAGTGGCAAATTTAAAGAAGTGATAAAAGCTTTTCGTCTTATAGTTTCAAAGATATCAAATGAAGTACGGCGATTGAAATCTTAAGACTATATTCGTTATGTCTTTATTATTCATGTAAAGATTTTATGGGTTTCAACTACAGGACGAGAAAGATGCAGGGCAGGACACCAAGTCAAATCAAATCAAACTCATCGTTCCCAGTGCTGCATGTGGAGCAATCATTGGCAAAGGCGGTGCCACTATTAGGTGTGTAATCTACAGCTCTTGACTGTTTTAACCATATGATAACAGGCAGTTTGGACGTACGACACTATTGCACGACTCTCTGAAGTGCACAATGCAAAATTAATTTCGTACGCATGCCATATTAGTCTGTATGTCAACTTCTGAAGGGTTAAAATTAGACATTATTCTGATCTATACCAATGAAGAAGGTACTAGCTTACAAATTTAATACGTCACTTTAGAACTCGTCAGGCTGTTTGCCTGCAGAATTTAACAATGGCACTGAAAATGAAAGTCATCTTTATGGCGATGCCAATAAACTTCAAGCTATGTTTTGAGATATCGCAGTTTTCTTTTAGAATAAGAATATTATGTTTGTGATTAGTACATTCGGGCAGATTTAAGGAAGGATTAAAAAAGTGGCCCCAAGTATGAAGGAGAACTAATATAAGGAAGGGGTTATGTATAGATGGAGGCCATGTCGTTTATAAAAGAAGGTAGAGAGGAAAATATGTAGATAAGATGTTGATTATATCCCTATATTGTATCCAATTAATCCATATTGTGATCAATACAATTAGAGAAGAGTTATGAGTGGATGGATGATTTGTAAGGACTTGTCAATTGTTTTCGAATTAGTCTCGACTATACCATTGACCTTAAAAAGATGGGTATACCCTATTTCTTATTTAGTAAATATGTGTTCATTTAAGACCCCTCAAAGATCTTTAAGTGTATTGAAATACAAGATCCATTCTTGTTTATGGTAATGTCCCAAGCACTTTGGTAGTTTGCAAGATTGATTGCACGAGATGCTCATTGTAAGATTTCATTATGAAGAATTGTTGAGCATAGGGTTGCTTATATGATGGGGTTTTTGCTTGCCTAACTATATACAAGATGATACCAGGAGTGGGATCATGTTTCAAGATATTAGATCACAAACTACCCAATGGTGCATGCCAAAAGAGATTGTAGTACAAGAATCAAGAATGTAGACTAAACATGAAGACTCAAATAAAATCAAGATTGGATTACACAATCTCAACCAAGAGGTTGTGGCTTCTCATAGGCGTGAGCCTACAACAACTTCTGTTGATAGATTAGAAGACTTATAGCTTAACTAGTATTGGACTTAGTACTAGTTCATTTAAAAACCGTACATGTTCCCAATGAGGAGAGAGTGAAAGCTCTGCCCCTCTTGAGTCATCTGAGCTGCCAAGCCAGAGACCTACACAAGGGGGCCTCCATTCCTCTTATCTAAGTACAAGTTCATAGAAGCAACACCAAAAAGTTGCAGAAATTGAAATTGAGCGTTGCATACTTGAATGCAACCTCTCTTTGAACGTTGTTCACACCGATGCTTGCAAGAGGATGGTGAGGGCAATAGCCCAAGTGAGACCTACCAATGATGATTGGCATGGGATTGCATATAATCACCTACACACATCTATGCTCATTGAAGATCAAGAGAGGATCTACCTACTTTTAAGACCCATTAAAAGCGGGTGGCAAACCTATGGTTGCTCCATTCTATCCGATGGATGGACTGATTTTAAACGATGCCATATTATCACTATTTTGGTTTCCTCTTGCCTAGGCACTTATTTTTTTAAGGTAGTGGATTGTAGTGCTGCAGGTACATGTATCACAGGGGAATACATTCATGAGCATATAAAATCCGCCATAGGAGTTTCAATGTGGTACAAGTGAGAAACAATGCCTCTAATTGTAAAAGGATGGGGAGATGATAGAAGTCGAGTTCCCAAGCATTGTCTGAACCCGTGAGAGCACATTGTCTTGACTTTTTGTTTGAGGTCATAGCCAAACTATCATGGTTGGCTCCTGAGCTTTCAGATGCCAAATGCATTATCTCCTTTGTGAGAAAGAATCACTAGGCTTTGAGTATCTTTCAAAGTTATAGTAACAAGGAGTTAGTTTGTAGAGAAGAAACACTATATACATCATGTTTTCTAAGCAGACATGTGCATTGATGCCCTGAGGATGACCGTAATAGATAGGAAATGGATAAGTATGGAAAGAGGAAATACAAAGATTGCACAACATGTGCAAAGAAAAATTTTGGACATGGATTTTTGGGCAGAGGTAGGAAATATTTTGCCTATCTTGAGACATATTCATGTAGTGTTATGCTATGTTTAGATTGAGGGTTCAACCTTCGGACTTGTCTACCACATGTACACAAGAATGATAGAGGCGATTCAATCATCTACGACATTATCACCATCCGGCTATATTATAATTTATGTGGTTAACTTAATTTTTCCTCATTTGAATTCTCAATTTTGAAGTTCATGTTTCAATCTTATTTTTATTTATAATGTAAACTTGAGGAGATGCTTCAGCTTGTGGAGTTTCAATGAGAGTACATGTCACGACCTTTTCATGGGTTTGCGGCATTACTCCATCCTTACTTCAAAAGCATAAGATTAGGGATCACCGTGACGTATGCAATATTGTATATGGAGCATGTCATGGTTTAGAATGAGCAGATCGCTTCTGATAGCGAATTCCAAGCATATATGGGAAATATTGGCATAGCATAAACACGTACCACATCTCTGGGGTCTGATGATACATCTCGGCCACTGGAGTGGTGGAATCATTATAGCTATGGACACCCCAAGATCACGCCATATGCATTACGAGTCTTATCCCATGTATTTTCTATGTTTAGAGCTTTTTATGTTTACAACTTTACTGATGTGATTTGATTTACATTATATAAATTGATATTAATTTAAGGATCGTTTGGCGAGCCCATGTGAGCGTTGTTGGAGTGCATTCTCATTCGTAAACACCAAATTATGCAATTGTCTCAGTGTGGCACAACTTTAACCTGTTGTATATTTCAAAGCCAATCTTGGGCTTTTGCGATCATTATGGACTCTTAACGGTCCAAGACACGTACTATGTGGACTTTGGAAAGTAGTATGTACATTGCACAAATGAATATTTTTTGGATCTTATGACTTATAGTTGTTGAAGCTTGAAGTTAAAAATTATTATTTTCATCAATTTTGTAGGTTTCTCCTATTGCATTCGAGCATAGTTTTACGTTGACGGATGATGTGGGAGGATTTACAAAAGATGAGGACAAGGAGATTTATCGCATGCTCCATACAAAGCTCGAGGTGATCGATCAGAGGGTTACTAGAGCACGCTCACGTGCTTTAGAGAAGAGGCGGACCGATCGGCCTTCTACTAGTGTAGCTCTCGTGAGAGGTAGGAGGCATAACATGTGCCCTCGAAAGAGAGGTGCTCGTGCACAATCGAGCAATCATGAGGAGTATGCTATGGAGATAGTTCCTATTAGGGAACCAAAGTTTGATGATGATGCGAATGTCCTTACACGAGGAGACA
>CM035431.1:88350817-88568317 GCA_020310875.1 Ceratopteris richardii | reverse complement strand
TAGCACATGAAGAAACCCTAAAATGGGTGAAACTCTCCAAAATCAGCATGCAAACTTGGTAGTGTGAAGAGGAACAAAGAGAAGTTGCCAAAAAACTCCTCCAAATTTGCATATACACCTCCAAAACTCCTAGCTCTTAACATTAGGGCGTATGTTTTGAGTGCTTCATGAATTGATGATTTATGATGCTCCTAGGTCCTCTTTATATAGGATTTGAAGTGCTCACGAAAATCAGCATGAAAAGCTGCGAAAAATCTATTGAAAAGCAAGTTTTTGCATGAAAAGCATGTGAAAAGCAGAAATTAGGGATTGACTTTTAGTTGACTTTCGAATTCCATATGGTGAAGTGTTATATCATTAGAAAGCTCTCAATGAGTACTTTCCAATGGTGCAATAAATTTTTTTGACCATCTTTGACCAAATTTTGACGGAGTAAAAAAATAGAGGGATTGGAATTTTTGGCAATTTTGGGATGTTCTGCCATTGTTTTCCAACAATCCCCCCTCAATGTCATAATGGCATAAGGTTGAAAGGTCTGCATAACTTTTGATGTCTTGCTCTGGATAATACTTTGGTAAATATGTGTGCTACATTTGTAGGTATATAAGTTAGTTCAATGTGCTTTTTAGATATCTGTTTTTGAATGTGATGATAGTTTACTTTGTCTTGGCATAATGAACAAGATTCTTCGTGATGGCAATAACACTTTGACTATTTGTAAATATGTGCATAGGTAGATGAACATGAACATCAAGATCGCTTATAATTTTCAGTAACCAAATTGCTTCAAATGTACCTGTAAAGATAGCCCTATACCTTGCTTCACTTGATGAAGTAGTTACTGTTGGTTGTTTCTTAGATAGCCATGAGATAAAGCAATCTCCAACATAAAAACAATAACCACTTGTGCTTCTTCTTTTGTCTTTGTCACCTTTCCAATCAAAATCTACAAAACCTTTTAGTAGAAAATGCGGCGACTTTGGAAATACCATAGCATGATTCAAAGTTCCCTTCAAATATTTGAATATCCTCTTAATTGCTTTCCAATGAATTTTGAGTGGTTTGTGCATGAACCTAGACACGTGAGAAACTGCAAATGGAATGTCAAGTCGTGTATTACATAGATCAAGCATCCAACTCCTTGACTATATAGCATAGCATGAAAAGGTTCCGATTTTGCATATACCTGTAATGACATATTAACATCCATATGTGTTTGCTAGGTTTACAATCTGTCGTTTCAAACCTTTCTAGAAGTTTCTCAATGTACTTTTGTTGTGTCATGTAGGTATAATCATTCGAGAATTTGAATTCAATGCCTATGTAGTGATGTAAAAGCCCAAGGTCATTAACATCAAACGTATGTATGCTTAAGTTATGGCTTAAAGAAGTGAAGGTCGGAATCCTTGGGGCTTGTCATGATCATGTCATCAATGTAGATGATGATGATAATCAAGACATTTGTCTTTGGTTCAACATAGAGGGTAGGAGATGCTTCATAATTTTCAAAACCAATATATAAAAGGTACAAGTGTATCTTTTCATACCATGCTCTTGCTTCAAACCATAAAGTGATTTGATAAGCTTGCACACTAAATGTTCTTTACTTGATTATCATCATCATCTACATTGATGATGATGATAATCAAGACAAATGTCTTGATTATCATCATCATCAATGTAGATGATGATGACAATCAAGACATTTGTCTTTGGTTCAACATAGAGGGTAGGAGATGCTTCACAATTTTCAAAACCAATAGATAAAAGGTACAAGTGTATCTTTTCATACCATGCTCTTGGTACTTGCTTCAAACCATAAAGTGCTTTGATAAGCTTGCACACTAAATGTTCTTTACTTGATTCTTCAAAACCTTTTGGTTTCTGAATGTAGACATTTTCATGTAAATCACCATTAAGAAAGTAGGTACAAATGTTTCATCATGGTCAATACCTTTCTTTTGTGCATAACTTTTAACTACTAGTGTGGCTTTATACCTACTAATTGTACCATTTGCTTTCGTTTTGAGCTTGAAGATCCACTTAACACCAATTGCTTTCTTACCTTTTGGTAACTCACAAAGCTTCCATGTTTTATTGTTGTTTATTGAATCAATCTCCTCTTGCATTGCTTTCTTCCAAATAGGACTTTGTGATCTTGTCTGTCTTCTTGTTCTACTTGATTTGAAGTTTTTTATCCCACTATTTTTGACAATATGGTAGAACCATATTAGAAGGTTCTTGAATATTGGTGCAAAATCTTCGTCTTCTCTTTCTTTTGCAGCTCTTGAGGGTTCTCAAATTTCATAAGTTGGTATGTCAAGAGGTGGTGTAATAAAAGATGGAGATGTCGAAGTAGATAGTGGTACTATAGGAGCAACAACTTTCTCTTTACGTCTATCAATTGAAATCTTTAGAGTTTGAGAAGGTTGATCATCCCCTTGTACAATTGAATATAAGCATTCAAATTTGACTCGAAAAATGCATAATCATGATTCATCTCCCTTAATAAAGTCTTCAATTTTGCATGTTTATCATAAATATGACTTTTTGCAACATAAGCATTGCCGAAAAGTAGGATATCATTTGTTTTTGGTACATAGAATTTGTATCCTTTACTTTCAATTGCATAACCAATGAATACTGTGTTGATGGCTTGGCATCTAGCTTACCACAATCCTTCTTCTCAATGTGAACATAATCTAAAGATCAAAAACTTTGAAGTAACTCACATTGAACTTCTTGCCATAAGAAGCTTCATAAGGTATGATGACCTTTAGAGTTTTTATAGAAGACTTATCAAGAATGTGGTTGGCTCTGTGTATTGTGTCAAACCAAAACTTATGTGAAACTTTCTTAGAAGACATCATACTATGCATCATTTCAACAAGTGTCCTATTCTTTCTCTTTGCAACAACATTATGTTTTGGTGTATAAACAATAGTGAGCTAAGCAATAATGAGATGATGAGAGATACCTTTATCTTCAAGAAAAGACGTGAAATCGTTAGACAAGTACTCTCCTTCTCTATCACTTCTCAAAATCTGAATTTGAGCTTGACTTTCATTTTCAACCATAGGTAAGAACTTTTTGAATGTAGGAAAAACTTCTGATTTTCGTTTAGATCATATACCCAAGAATATCTGCAAAAATTATCGATAAATGTGATGAAATACTTGAGTCTGTGAATGGAATCTGCCCTCATAGTCCATTAACATTTGAATGTATGATCTTTAACTTTTTGGTAGCATGGATGTATCCATACTTATTGAATGGTAGCTTGTGAAGCTTTCCTTCAAGCTTCAAGACATCTTTCACAAGATTTTGCATCCTTTGGTAAAGCAAAAGTGGGTAGACTCTCTACCATACCTTGATCTTTGATGTGCGTGAGAGCTTTGTAATTGATATGACCAAATCTAGCATGCCATAGTTTCATATTCTCCTTAGGTGTAGAAGACCTAACAACATTAGCATGATTAATTTTGGACAGAATAAACATTCCACTTCTATTTTCACCTTGCCAAAGGCAATGCTCCTCATTTGGAGTGAGGTTTTTTAAAGATGACTTTATAGCCATCTGATAAGAAAGTAGAAATGGACAACAAATTCCTTTTTATTTTTGGAACATAAAGAACATCAGAAATTATGAAATTTCCATGTGTTCTTGACTTTAGGTTAACTTCTCCAACACCTACAACTTCGAGATCATGATCATATGCTATGGTCACCCTTCTTGCTGTAGAGTTAGTAAGGGAGGAAAAGACCTTCTTGCAACCTGTCATGTGCTTAGTAGCTCCATAATAAAAAAATCCAAGGATTTTTTGAGACTGCATTTAATGTTATTTGATTAAAAGCAACTTCTTGATTATTGACACATGCATATGATTCTTCATTCGAAGATTTAGGTTTTGAACCATCTTCAACATTATTACTTGACAATTTCTTCTTTTCATAAAAAATCCTCTTTCTCCATTGTGCTATATAATGTCTAGGTTTCTTGCCATAGTGGCATATACCTTTCTTTGAGGTGGATGTAGTGGACGTAGACTTCTCTTTACGTGGTAGATGTGTCTGAGACTTGGAAATTGAAGACTTACTTTCCTTCTTGCTTTGCTGACTCTTCCTTCTCCTCTTTTGTTGTCTCCTTCTTCTTTCCTTTGGATGATGACACCATGGCTTCATCATTCTCTTCCATACTCTTTTGTTGGTCTTCATCTTGAAGTAACAAGAATGACGACTCTTCAAATGATATTTCTCTATCTCTTGTAGAGAGAGAAAGAGAAGTAACAAATGAACGATATGTAGATGGAAGTGAATTTATGAGGGTGTTTACCATCTCCTCATCATGTATAATAACTCCAACATTAAGTAATTGATCTGATAAGTCTTTAAGCTTCAAAATGTGTGATTGAGCTGACTTGTCAACTTTCATCCTTGTGTCGATTGATTTGTCTTCTGAGATGAGCTTTCATAGCAAGGTTTCTGCCCTGATAGAGATTCTCTAATTCCAACCAAGCTTGATGAGAGGTTCTGCATGATCTAATTTGTGGAATAATATGCTTCTTGACTCCCATAGCAATTAATGAGAGTGTTTGTGCATCTCTAGAATCCCATTCAGATTGCTCTTCTGTAGGTTGAATCTTTGTAGATTGAATCTCTGCAGGTTGAATCTCTGTAGATTAAATCTGCAGTTGTCTCCCTATGTTTGTGGATGATGATGTCAATATCTTTCTCTAATTCCAACCAAGCTTGATGAGAGGTTCTGCATGATCTAATCTGTTGAATAATATGCCTCTTGACTCCCATAGCAATTAATGAGAGTGTTTGTGCATCTCTAGAATCCCATTCAGATTGCTCTTCTGTAGGTTGAATCTTTGTAGATTGAACCTTTGCAGGCTGAATCTCTGTAGATTAAATCTGCATTTGTCTCCCTCTGTTTGTGGATGATGATCTAATATCTGCTTCTTCCTCCTCTTCACTATGTTGAGTAAAAATTGGGGTAGAAGCGTAATGAAGAAGCAACATCTTTCTCTACTTGTCTTGGTTTGGGTACTTGCCATTGATAGTAGTCCACAAGTCTTTGGAAACTAGCTAATTCATCATCATAAAACTTCACATTAGATAGTTAGACATTCTGTTAAGCTTGTCTGCTTGTGCCAATCTATATCTATAGTCATTTATCTTGAGTACAAGGGTATATGTCAACTATGCTTTGATACCAAGTGTTGGAAGTGTGTTAGGCCCAAACAATAATCACATGTTAATTCAAGATCTTTCCAACACTTGACCTTAGCACATAACACACCTTGACTTAATCAAGAGAGATAAATGACAATATAGAGAGATAAGAAGACAATTATAAAAGTGCAACAGCTTACTGCTACCACACATTAATAAATGCAGAATGTCAATATACAATGTGTATGATATAAAAATCTGAATATAAGTAGAATCTAAGGGTTCTAGCCACAAAAAGTAATGTGTGAGCGTCTAAGAGGTATAATGTGAGTGAATATGTGGAAACATAAGGATATAAACAAGTAAAAACGGGTATTACAGCAAACCCTAATATGAAATTAGGTCTTTCCTAATGTAGAGCAAAAGCAATGATCACTTCTCGCGATGAAGTGGTAGGTAAACACATGGTACAGAAGCAACAGATGAAGAAACCTTTAATTGGGTGCTCCAACTCTCCAAAATCAGCATGCACACTTGGTATGTGAAGAAGAACAAAGGGAAACTTTCAAAAGACAACTCCAAATCTGCATACACACCCCCAAATCTCCTCCTAGTTCTTAACCCTAGAGCTTATGTCTTGAGTGCTTCAAGAATTGAAGATCTATGAGGCTCCTTAGGTTCTCTTCACGTAGGATTTGAAGTGCCTACGAAATTCAGCATGAAAAGTTTTGAAAAATCTATTGAAAAGCAAGTTTTTGGCTGAAAAGGATTTGAAAAGCAAAAATTAGGGTTTAACTTTTGGTTGATTTTCTGATGCAAGATGATGAAGTGTTATATATCATTAGAAAGCTCTCAATGAGTACTTTCCAATGGTGCAATAAATTCTTTTGACCATCTTTGACCAAATTTTGATTAAGTCCAAAATTAGGGTTTTTGGAATTTTTGGCTATTTTGGGACATTCTGACATTCTTTTCCAACAAAGAGTATGTAGAAGTTCATTGGAAGTCTCTACACAATCTCTAAGAAGAAGCATTTTGTGACATATAGGTGGAGAGAAGTCCATCTTTGGAGGCCATTCATGCTCCATTGCTCCATAGGGGTTAAGTCATGTCCCACATTAGTGGCATCAAAGCATCAAGATCATCATTAGTGGTCTAAAGAAAGGCAATTACCGGAGCAAAGAGGAAGTCGTTGCTTAACATTTCTCGATTGCAATCATCAAAAGGAAGTTGCTTTTTGAAGACAATGAAAGTCTATATCAACTTGTTTGAAGAGCTTGGAGTCAAAGATAAAGGCTTAGGTCTTCCAACAATCATGCCACTTACAAGTTCACTTAAGGAACATATCAAAGTAGGGGGAAGCTACCATGGCTAAATTTGGTGCACATTGAAAAGCTTGACAAAAACAACTACCAACCATGGAGGTTTAGGATGTTAAGATTCCTTATGGATAAAGGATTGTGGGGATTATAAGTGGATCAGATCCAAGTTTTAGATTGGAAAAGAACCCCATCAATTATTAATTGAGAACATTTAGAGAGTGAAATGAGAGGGACAAGAGAGTAGTCTTCATCCTTTGATAACACACTAGCAATGCAATGATTGGACATATAGGATTCAGATACATCCATGAAGGTATGGGAAACCCTAAAGAGGCTTTATTGTACATCCACAAAACTAGGAAGATGTGCAAGTTCCATCAAGGAAAGGGATGTGGAAATAGGTGATAATACCCCTTGTACCATCACAGGGGGACGTCATGTTGAATGGATCTTCGAAGGCAAGGTGCTTGAAAGATGTGTTGCATCTACTCACCATGACAAAGAGTAGTGGCAGGGGTGACAAATAGATGAGAAAGGGTACCGAGTCAAGTTTAATCAAAGGGGGTGCTTTATGAAGAACCCTAAGGATGGCTACAAGGTGCTTACAAAAGGAAAGAAAGAAGGTAGTCTCCACACTTGAGGTAAAATCGAATTCTAACCATATTGTTTATTTCTCATTTGTAAACCGAAGGATTGAAGAGATTGACCTTTGGCATAAGAGGATGGTGCGTAATAATGTCCAAAGGAGGAATGATATGCAGAAAAGAAAGCTTGTTTAGGGATTACCAAGCTTCAACACACAAAGCTTGTGTTGGGGATAAAGGCCCCAAGGACTCTCGTTTTGTACATACTGATCCTTCCATATGAAAGCTCTCTCCGAGAGCTTTCCATACATATTTTTGATATATTTTTTGGACCCCAAATTGGGAAGCTATAGGCATTTACATTATTTTTATGACTTTTGGTCATTGGCCATGTGTGAACAATGCCCAATGACCTAAAAGTCACTTATCAATAAGACTTGGTCTCAAATCTCTCATAATTTGATTGGGACTTCTTCAACTTCAGCTTCTCCATCTTCTTCTCCAAATTTCCATGCAGGTTTCTCTCTCCTCACACAACAGCCCACTCCCTTGGTGTTTGGAGCAATCGAGCACACCACCACGTAGCTCTTTGCGATTTCTTTCAACTGGTCAGAGCTTTGAACTGTACCATCGCGACGAAGTTGCTCCAAATGCTTTTCTACTTCAGCCTATGACAAGCTGAAGGCTTTTTCTTGGATTTGGGAGAATTTCATCGCTAAAAAACTTCATTTTTCGTGATAAAAGTATTGTCTTTAGAGGATTACTTCAGTCCATGGCAAGGCTGAAGTAACTTTGAGTTTTTCAGAGAGTTTCATTATGAAAGAACCTCTTCCATTGTTCTTCTTGTATTCTCACATGTCATTTTCAACATC
Organism: Ceratopteris richardii; assembly: GCA_020310875.1. Classification (NCBI taxonomy): domain Eukaryota; kingdom Viridiplantae; phylum Streptophyta; class Polypodiopsida; order Polypodiales; family Pteridaceae; genus Ceratopteris; species Ceratopteris richardii. Next base: position 88,560,361 of record CM035431.1, on the reverse strand, counting down.
CACATGGCTGGTTTTTCATTTACAAGTCTTTTGTTATAGAAATTGTCTCTCATTTCAAGTGGGAGTACATGTATTAGGATTGAGGAAGTATATCTTATTGGAAACTTATTACAACTGGTCATTTCTCTGATTTTACAAGTCATGTTGCCCTAAAAATTGGGGCTTTTGTGAAAACATGCACCCATTGTCTCTGATTGGCATCTATGTATGGATTTTGTGATTGAAAAACAACAAATTTGTTGTTTTTGATGCAATTAGAACTTGTTGGAGTTTTTTGAAATTTTATGCAAAAAATTTCAAAAATTGGTTCTTTCAAGTTTTGAAGAGTTTTTGGGCTTAGTTTCTCAACTTTAGACTCGTCAAGTGATTGCGCATGTGACATCAGGTGAATTTTACCTTTTTTGGTGAAATTTTGAAGCTCTCAGTGTGCAAACAGGGCTTTTACATGTTCTGATGTCAAAAACTTGTTTGAGATCAAGATATTTGAAGCTAGTGGTTTTGATTTGTGCAAAGAGAGAATGTTGGGCATCCTCTTCCTTAAAGATTGAGAAGGGGCTCTTGAGGAAGTCAAGCTTGAAGATACGACACATGTAGCATGGACGAACCTAACCAAGAAGGCAATCATATGAGTAGAGCATCTCAAGGTGTGGGATATGTGAGCTGATTTGTGAGGAAAGTACATGTCCTTATATAGAAATGGGGTGTTAGGATTTTTTTGGGAAAGCATACTATATTTGCCATGGAAATCTGCACAAATCCTTGGAACCTATTTTTTCGCTGATGTGGCATGTCACGAGGAAGATATAAATAGCATTGACTAATCCAAAGATCTTACTTTAGATCAAATTCAAGTCTCAGCCCAAGATAATTTTTATTATTGCTGTTGACTTTTCAGATGGTTGACCAGAAAATTAGGGTTTGACTTTCAGAGGGTGAAATGGTGGTAGATGGATAAGTGTTGTATATGGTTGGATTGGTCTATTTGATTACTTCAGGAATATGTGATTACTTTCTTGTGCACAAAGTGACCATATTTGATTAAGTCTTTGATCTGATTTGACTTTTTTCATATGACCTAATCTAATCAAAATGTTCATGAATGTTTATATAATGATTGATGTAAACAAACCTAAAAGATACAAATTAGAATTTCTAAGAAGTCCTAACTGCATGAATGTTTATATAATGATTGATGTAAACAAACCTAAAAGATACAAATTAGAATTTCTAAAAAGTCCTAACCACTAAAACCTAACAGTGGGAATGTCATAGTATTGAGTTGATACTATCGATAAATGGAGCTGATGGCTGTATAGTCTTGTGGTTGACTACCATGAACTTATAGTTCCACTTTCTTTGAGGGTGAATTTAGGGTTTGCTTGGATCCATTCTAATATATATTGGTTCATTAAGGCGACTTGTTATCACTTGTCACATGCGAAAACGCATTAAGAGACCAAACTAAATAGAAAGCATAAAAGCAGAAATGTAAAACCGAAACCCGTTATCACCTTGCAATGTTACTAAAAAAGCAGGTTCATTAAAATTGAACTGATTGCATCAGTTGCTCCATGATTATTATAATGAAAAACATTATTATTAAGAAAAATCTAAATCAGTATAGAATATTCCTTTGAACACTTTCACTGAAACCCTCAAAGGATGAATATATTTAAGTTTTCTGAGACAGCCTAAATATCCAATCATGCATTAGTCTAAACGCAAATACTCGTGCAATTGAAATCCATGGAAGGCAGCAAGGAACAAAGTCAACGATTTTCTTTGAGTTTTTTAATTGAAAGTGATTTGAGTTTATCATAGTGAGTCTTGGTCAGTTTTGTAAGAAAATAACAGCACAACGGAATAGACCTGTAGACAGAGTTGAGAGACAAACGCCGACAAAGATAGACGCAGGCTGAGAGATAGAGAACTCAAATTCTCAAATTGCCGAGCGTAATACAGTTACAATGATGGTGCTGTCCACCTGTGTGCTCCCAATGTGGAGCTTATATGGCGATCTAGACAGACTCTAGATGAAGGGTTTACTAGTGCGCAATGCTATGTAAAGCTCAACCTAGGCCGTGCTTATATAGCTTTTACAAGGCGGTTTGGTATAGATAAAGGTAGTTGGGAGATACAAAATAGTCGGTAAAATATACGATCTGACAATATCTCCACGACCAGAAGTCCTATCGTCTCGCTATCTGTGCTCTTAAATGTGCACATGCATGGAGTTTATTGATCCATCTTTGCTTGTATATAGACTTTTGTAGGTCAACAAGACTTTGTTCTAGAGATTTTTCTCTTTCATCACGTAGAGTGCTACGAATAGCCTACAAGAGAGTGATAAATACGTGTTATAACTTCAACCAAATTTCACAGCCAACTGAACAATCTCCACCTCCTTGGTCCTTCTGCTTCCATTATGAAGCCTTTCATTGAGGGAAAGAACTCTTCTTGAAACATTTTGGTAACCACCAATGGGTATATGACACTCATCTTTGGTCTCTCTCTCTCTCTCTCTAGCTTGCATACTTGCATGATTAGCTAGTCTCTGATCTTTGCATCTTAGAATTAAAAAAAACTTAGGCCCACCCTTTGGAATAAATGATTGAAATGAAGGTGAATGGTGATAAGCACGTGCAGGACCCTTCACACCTCAAAAAGGAGGGGCATACAATGGCCTTTAGGCAGACTCTTTTCAAGTGAATGGCTTAGTATGTGTAGGACTCTCATTGAAACGAACACAGAAAGTGAATGGCGTGGTACATGCAGAACCCTTAATATCTCATAAAGGAGGGGCATACAATGGCCCATAGGCTGACTCTCCTTTCAAGGTAGGGATGGTCTGTAGGTTCAATTGGTTTCAAGAAAGCCAACTGGTTTGTGGTCCGAGGACCCACTGCTTTGTGGTCTGAAGGCCCCCACTTGTTTGAGACTCACCCAAAAAAGGCCGCCTAACAGCCTACTTGGTCCACCTTAAGGCAGACAGCAGCTAGGCTTGTTCCCCCTCTATGAATGCTTGATGGTTTACTGTCTCTATAGTGGACACCCGCATGTTTCTGCAATTTTGCCCCCTCCAAAGTTGCAAGTTCCTTCCCTTTCAAGGAAGCATGTCTGCATCAAGGCCCACTAGCCCCTTCATGCACATCTGCATACTTCTGGTCTTGTGACCTCTAGAGTCTATACCCCTTCATGAACATCTGTATGCTTCTGGTCTTGTGATGCTTTTGGCCTGAAGGCCCACTTGTTTGAGACTCACCCAAAGAAAGATTGCCTAACAGCCTACTTGTTTGAGAAGGTGTTTCCATATGAGTATGAGGATCTCGATCAACAACATATTAGCATTCTATGCTAAGTCTGTAAGTATGTGATCTTTCACACACACATCTGATTTAGGGTCTTCCATAGCCTAAATTCAGATTAGGGTTTGCTGAATATCAGTTTTATACAGATTTTTCCTCTTTCTGTCACTCATATTCACTCTTCTACAACCTATTAGGTCACACATCTCATACATATTTAGATTTCTGTCCCTACATCTGAATATTCTTGTAAATTCTGTACATACACTCTTCCATCTATTTCTGTTCACATAGAGTGGTTGAGATTTTGACTCCCACATTGTAAATTGACATTTGTGTATATGATGGTGTGAGTAAGCACTGGCTTACGTAACACTTTGAACATGTTGTCTAATCTCTCTCTATCTTTGTCTCATCATTTTATGATTAAGTGTGGTATGTTCATGTTTGTCAATTTTGGAAGAAGCTGGAATTTGTGTTGTAGATCCTGGATCTATGGGACCTGTGGAATTATGTTATGGGCCTACCTAATTTCCAACATTTGGTATCAGAGCTCCCAGGTTTACAACATATGGTTTCAGAGTATCTTCTAACATTTGACATATGACATATGACATACACACTTAATCTAGATGAGTAGAGATGTAAGAATTAGACAATTAAGTTACATATTTGTTTATCAGTGTGGAGTATGAAGTTGATGATATGTTAGCAGCCAAATACTTTTGGAAGTATGAAAATACTTTATAGAAGTATTGCATGAAGACCAAGACTTGATGAAGAAAAGGCTACTTCAAATTCAAGGAAAAACAATGGTTTGGAGAAGATGAAGGAACCAGATCAACATCAAATCACAGGTATTAATTTCTACTATTAGATTGTGATTTGCAGGTCATATCTTAGAAGAGCAGTTATGAAGAGATTTGAAGGATTGAAGAAGTGCTTTTATACATTTTCATTATTTTGAAAGTTAAAAGCATTAGCTATATCAAAATAGGTATCTAGAGGTTGTTCTTGACAGTTTTGATAGAAGATCTCTTTCATGGCAAGAAAAGCTTATCTAAGAAGACAAATTTAGAGATAAGATTAGTTTTGTTATCAGACAACCTTGTGTTGTAAGTTTGTTGAAAGTATTTTTTGATCAGATTATGTACCTAGAGAGGTAATTCAGCATTCAGCCAACTCAAAGAAAAGGTTGGTGAATTCAGTCATATCAGTTACATTTGAAGCATAGTATTGATTCCTCATATGCTGAGATGGATCTCAGATGGTAGAAGCATGTTTTATCTTCTATGTTCACTTCCATGTATATACCATGTTTGTTTTGTCTCTTACTCTTAGTACTAGAGGAAGAGAAAAATTCATTTGAAGAAGTTAAGAGTGCTTGGTACTTCAAGATGAAGAGAACAAAAGGTATGGAAGAGAAGTTTGAAGATGTTAACATCATCAGGTGGAAGAAAGATGCAGAAGAAGAAGGTCCAACAATTCCAAAGGGAAAGTAAGACTTCCTTTTCTCTTATATTTTTCATATACTTTTCTTAATTTTATCCTCTACATCCAAAGACAAGTGTGCGAGAACATCTTGTGTGAAGATAGTTTAAAAAAGAAGTTTCTTGTTTTGCATTATACTTGGTCATGTTTTACTAGGTTTGGATAAAGAATTGCATTGAGAGAAAGAAAAGAAGCAGATAGCTAAGACAGTGTATATGAGTTATGCATAAGTTAAAGATTTTGAGCAGGCAGCTTATATGTTCCCTCAAAGAATTCTTGGAGTATCATTTCAAAGCTACTTGGTATATGACAAGTTACAGAGAAGTATATTTCTTCTTTATCTATCTCTTGAGGTAAAAGAGTATTTGTAGCATGTATCCAAAAATCTACTTTCTATGATTGTCTTGATTTTTGGATACATGCTTGTATTCAAAAAGGGGTTCCATCAGACTCTATCACTTGATTGAGAAGTGGAGGTAGCCAAAAGGAAGTCAAGCAGATACTTTCACATTTCAAATGGGGAGAATATGAAGATATGAAGTACCAACTTGTAGCTTTAGGAGTTCTCAAGGTGAGAGTTTGTTCACTTGTGTTTCAGTAGAATCTGCAGATTCTTGGAAGGATTTAGTTGAAGAAAAGCTTTACAACTTTATGTGAGAAGCATGCACACTTAGAGACATTAAGGTAGCAAATCAAACATTCAGTCATGAAGGTTTGATGAGACTAGATTCTACACAGGTATTTTGTTGCAGAGATCATAGATCTTGTAGATCTTGATAGATCTTGAATGATCTAGTATGATTCTGTATGATCTTGAGTATTTATGAGTCAGTTCTCTATCCTTTGTTTGTAAAATTCTTAACATTGGAAGAAGTAAGTCAAAGATTCAGATTCTATCATATTAGTGTTGCAGAGAAGAATATATTTGTTATGTTGCAAAAGGTTATGAATCCTAAAATGCTTTTAGCAAGGTATTTTGTTGTTATGTAATAGATAAGCTAACCTTATTCTATAATATGGAAAGCTGAGGAAGTAACAATGGAAGCTATTAGCAACTGCGCAGTGCTAATGAAAAGGGTTTAGAGATTTTGTTTCAAATACAAGTATTGATCATTGAAGATCAGATTTATTGAAAGAAGGAAGACGTTTCAGATTTCCTAACGTCTGATATAATTTGAAGAATTATGGATACTAGTGTTAAATCATCCAGGGGGTGATGAAACATGAAGACTTATTTTCAGCCATATGTGAAAGAATGCAAAGTCATACCTACAGGTATTCCTATATTTCCTTTGTTAGTTTCACTTTATGTTCCAAGATTTGAAGAAGAAGGAAGAAGGAGAATGTCTGGAGAAAGTTCTATTGCAAAGAAACTTGATATTTCAGAAAGGTATGTTACTTATGAGGTGCACACATATATGATTATACGAGACTCTGAAGGAAAGAGGTATGAAAGATTTACAGATAGAACAAGGACGAAGACATGACGTAGCCGTCAGGTGCGTTCAATTCGGTACGCGTAAGGTGCGTGAACCGAATGGTACGAAGAGGTAATGTGCGTTGTACCAAAAAAATTATATATATATATATATATATATATATATATATATATATATATATATATATATATATATATATATATATATATATATATATATATATATATATATATGTGAAAGAGGCCGCGGAGAGCTACGTCGTGGTGTGCTTGGTTGCTCCAAACGTCAAGGGAGTGGGCTGCTGCATGAGGAGAGAGAAAGTAGAGAGAGAAACTTGCGCAGAAATTTGGAGAAGAAGATGGAGAAGCGGAAGTTGAAGAAGTCCCAATCAAGTTATGAGAGATTTAGGACCAAGTCTTATTGATAAGTGACTTTTAGGTCATTTGGGCATGTTCACACATGGCCAATGACCAAAAGTCATGAAAATAATGTAAATGCCTATAACTCCCCAATTTGGAGTCCAAAAACTATAACAAAAATATGACTGGAAAGCTCTCGAAGAGAGCTTTCACATGGAAGGGTCAAAATACAGAAAAGGAGAATCCTTGGGGCCTTTATCCCCAACAGCCTCCCACTTAAAGGACCAAGGAGGCTCCTTTAAGCTAAGTAACTCCCACCGTCTGTATACATAGCTGATGTTGTGCCTTGGGTAGACACTTCGTGAGAGCATCTTCAAGATTCTGTGAAGTATTGACCTTGATCAAAGTGATCAGGCCATCCTCTAACACCTCTCTGTTGAAGTGGTATCTCACATCAATATGCTTTGTGCGAGCATGAAACATGGCATTCTTTGCTAAACATATGGCACTCTGGCTATCGCATCCAAGAACAGGTGCCTTTTCAGGCATCCCAAACTCACTGCAAAGGCGGGCTAACCAAATGGCTTCTTTGGAAGCCTCTGTGGCTGAAATATATTCAGCCTCCGTATTAGATAGTGCAACTATCCTCTGAAGTCTAGAGCACCATGAAATAGCTCCACCTGCAAGGATGTATACATAGCCACTTGTGGACTTGCGTGTGTCCACATCACCTGCCATGTCTGAATCACAAAATCCTTTTAACTCCAATGGACCCTTTCCATAACATAAGCATTTACTTTTGGTCCCTTTCAAATATCTCAAGATAGATTTGACTGCCTCCCAATGAGCTCTACCAGGATTAGCCATGAACCTGCTAACAACTCCCACTGCATGAGCAATGTCTGGCCGAGTAGCAACCATAGCATACATAAGTGAACCACAAGCTGATGCATATGGAACACTCTTCATGTAATTGGCTGCATCATCATCTTTGGGACAGTCATCCTTGGAAAGCTTAACATGTGGCTGCAATGGCACTCCAAGGGGCTTAGCATCAGCCACATTAAATCTGTCCAGCACTTTTTCAATGTACTTTTCTTGGGATACCTGCAAAGTATGCTGCTTCCTATCCCTTTTTATACGCATACCAAGAATATGCTCAGCTTTCCCAAGGTCTTTCATTGAGAATGCAGAGTTCAGCTGCTGTTTTAGAGCATTCAGAGTGCTCTTTTTCTTCCTAGGCAGCAGCATATCATCTACATACAGTAGAAGAATAATTGAGCTGCCATCTTCATCCTTTTTGGTGTACAAACAGTGATCTGCATGGCTTCTTTTAAACCCATGTTTGAGCATAAATGCATCAAACTTCTTATACCATTGTCTGGGGCTTGTTTCAGCCCATATAAGCTCCTTTTCAGTTTGCGTACCAGATGCTCTTTTCCAAGAATGGCATATCCTTTTGGCTGTTTCATGTACAGCTCTTCGTCTAAATCACCATGCAAAAAGGCTGTTTTAACATCCATTTGGAATAATTCCAAGTCCAAGGCAGCTGTGAGAGCAAACAACACACGTAAAGTGGTCATTTTCACCACTGGAGAGAACACTTCTTGGAAATCAATGCCCTCTTTTTGGGCATATCCCTTAGCAACCAGCCTTGCCTTATACTTGGGTTTGCCATCAACAGTTTTGATTTTGTACACCCACTTGTTGGGAATGGCTTTCCTTCCTTTGGGTAACTCAGCCAAATCCCAAGTATCATTTGCATGCAAGGCCTTTATCTCTTCTTGCATGGCTAACTCTCACTTCTTGTGCTCACATAGCTTTGCCTCTTTATAAGTAAGAGGCTCACCCTCATCTGATAACATAATATAATGTATAGAGGGATCATATCTAGTCACTGGCCTCCTAGTACGTATAGATCTTCTTACCCAATGATCCACATTACCAGGCAATGGATCTACATCAGGAGGTACGTTAACTTCTTCATTGTTAACGGGCTGCTGTACATCGTTTCCAGCCCTGTTTTCAGCATAAATAGGTGGCTGCATATGCCCTTAAGGAGCATCATTTTGCTGTCCAACATCATCTGGCTCAATAACCACGGGCTCATTGTCATTTCCAGCCATATGTGGTGCATCCCTAGGGTTCATATCAAATTTAACTGGTGGCTGTACATGCTGAAATTTGACTCTTTTAAGGTCATCTTTAGAGGCACAGTTGTTTTTGAGCAGCCATGCCCCATTAAATACAACATCTCGGCTGCGTATTACCTTCTTGAGTTGAGGTAGCCAAATCCTGTAGCCCATTTCACCTTCATCTCCATAACCCATGAAGATTCCTTTCATGCACTTCGCATCTAACTTGCTTCTCAACTCAGGCCTTATATGCGCAAAAGCATCACAACCAAAGATGCGTAGGTGGTCATATGAAGCTGGTTTGCTGGACCAAACCTCTTCTAGAATGCCACCTTTTAAGGACATATGAGGGGATTGAGTGCAAACATGAACTGCAGTTTTCAAAGCCTCTCCCCAAAATCCATGAGGGAGATTAGCTGTGGATAGCATGCATCTCACCCTCTCACATAAAGTCCTATTATACCTTTCAGCCACACCGTTGGAAGAGGGGCTGTATGGGACTGTTAGCTCCCTCTTAATACCAAGATTTTCACAAAATCTATTGAATTCAACACTCGTAAACTCACCCCCATTATCTGTACGTAAGCATTTCAGCTTTCTACCTGTTTGAGTGGTCACAAATGCATGAAATTTCTTAAATGCAGCAAAGGCTTCATCTTTAGATTTTAACAAATATACCCAAAGCTTCCTAGAGTATTCATCAACAAAAGAAACAAAGTAAAGAGCACCCCCCATAGATTTTGTGGGCATGCTACAAACATCAGAATGAACAAGATCAAGCACATTAGACTTACGAGAGACACCAGAGTAGTAGGAATTCTTTACTTGCTTACCATATTTGCATTCATTACAAAAATCAAGTTTTGAGCCTTTAGCATCAAACTTGTCCAAGTTACATAGTTTATCAAGGCCTTTTTGGCTCATGTGGCCAAGCCTTTTATGCCATAATTCCATATGTGAATGGATTTCAGCCAAAGCAATAAACTTGCCCAGCAAGGCTTTACCATGCAAACAATAAAGAGTCCCTTTCTTTGTACCTATAACAATCAGCCTAGAGCCTTTGATAAGCTTCCATGACCCCTTCTCAAAGAGGGTACTATATCCATGCAATATCCATTTGCCCAACAGACAATAAGCTTTTCTTGATGCTTGGTACATACCTTACATCATGCAAAACCAGCTCATTTGTACCATCCACTGTGAGATGCACTGTGCCAATACCTTCAATAGAACAAGCATGGTTATTTCCAAGATATACATGTCCATGGCTACCTCCATGAAAGGTAGTAAACACTCCTTAATAGGAGTTACATGAAACGATGCACCTGAATCTACAATCCATGTTTGTGACAAAGCATCATTCACAGTAAGCAAGGCATCAATCAAATTCCTCTTTGTGATCTGCATATCTTGTGCATGCATATTAATAGAAGCATCAATAACTTCGGCATGATCTGCTTCCATAGTAGCACAAAGTATATCTTTTGCATCTGATAGCTCCTCCATGACGACACTAGAGGCCACATTGGCCTTCTCTTTGTCCTTGTCCTTTGAGTTGTCATGTGCTTCATTCTTTGTGTCCTTTTTCTTCTTATCACCTGTGTTCTTCTTTCTTTCTAGTTCAGCTTTATAGTATCTGCAATCAGGCTTCTTGTGACCTTTCCTACCACATTGATAACAAGTCACTTCAGCCTTGCATTTGCTTTTGCTCTTGTTCCTTTGTACATTTCCACTTTTCTTTTCTGTTCTTCCTCTAGCCACATTGGCTGAACCACTGCCCTCTCCACTAGCTTTCCTCCTGATTTCCTCATTCAAAATAGAACCCCTTACACCATCAAAGGTAAGACTGGGGCTATTCGAAAGTGAAACAACCAATGTTTCCCATGAATCAGGTAAGGTCATCAACAAGAAGATGGCCTTAAGCTTATCATCAAATGGAGGTAATCCAGAGTCCTTCAATTGTGAAAGAGTACCTATAAACGAAGATAAGTGCTCAGCCGCACTTTTTGACTCATCAAGCTGCATACACACTAGCTTACGCATAAGATGCTCTTGATTTACATGCGTGGTATTTTCATAAGTTTTTTTCAGCTTCTCCCATACCTCAAAAGAAGTTGTAAGGCCTTTCAAATCCATTAAGATTTCATCTGATACAACCATCTTGATGTAAGTGATGGCCTTCTTGTTTAGGTTCATCCATGCTGCATCTGTCATATCTTCAGGCTTGACTTCCTCAAGAGCCCCTTCACAATCTTTAAGAAAGAGGATGCCCAACATTCTCTCTTTCCACAAATCAAAACCGCTACTTTCAAATCTCTTGATCTCAAACAAGCTTTTAACATCATGTGAGGTAGAGGTCATGTTTGCGCACTAAGAGCTTCAAAATTTCACCAAAAAAGGTAAAATTCACCTGTTGTTTTGTGTGCAATTACCTTACGAGACTATAGCTGAGAAATTAAGCCCAAAAACTGTTCAAAACTTGCAAAAAACAATATGAAATTTTTTGCAGAAAATTTCAGAAAATTCCAGCAAGTTGTAATTGCATAAAAAACAACAAATTTGTTGTTTTTCAACCACAAAAGGAGTACATAGATGCAAAACTAAGTCAGTGGGTGCTTGTTTTCACAAAAGCCCCAATTTTTGAAGCAATATGATCTGTAAAATCAGAGAAATGACCTGCTGTAATAAGTTTCCAGCAAGTATGCACTTCCTCAATCTTTGTACATGTCCTCCCACTTGAAATGATAGAGAATTTCTGCCACAAAAGATCTGTAGATTAAAAAATCAGCAATGTGGATGCTGAAAATGACCAGTGGGGATACAAAAGGAAGAATAGAAGAGATTCTTCGCGATGAAACTCTCTAAAAAGCACAAAATTTGCTTCAGCTTTGCTCCGGCTGAAGTAATCCTCCAAAAACAGCACTTTTATCAGAAGGTTTTTCGCGATGAAATTCTCCCAAATGCAAGAAAACACCTTCAGCTTAACATAGGCTGAAGTAGAAAAGCACTTCGAGCAACTTTGTCGTGATGGAACAGCTCAAAGCTCTGATACCAGTTGAAAGAGGCCGTGGAGAGCTACGTCGTGGTGTGCTCGGTTGGTCCAAACGCCAAGGGAGTGGGCTTTTGCGTGAGGAGAGAGAAAGTAGAGAGAGAAACCTGCGCAAAAATTTGGAGAAGAAGATGGAGAAGCTGAAGTTGAAGAAGTCCCAATCAAGTTATGAGAGATTTGGGATCAAGTCTTATTGATAAGTGACTTTTAGGTCATTTAGGCATGTCCACACATGGCCAATGACCAAAAGTCATAAAAATAATGTAAATGCTTATAACTCCCCAATTTAGGGTCCAAAAAATATAACAAAAATATGTCTGGAAAGCGCTCGAAGAGAGCTTTCACATGGAAGGGTCAAAATATACAAAAGGAGAATCCTTGGGGTCTTTTTCCCCAACAATATATATATATATATATATATATATATATATATATATATATATATATATATATATATAATTTGCTTAATATGTGTTTTTACATATACATTCATGATCATTTGACATTGATTCATTAAACAATGAGCATTTGTAAATTGTGACTTTGAAATTGAAATACTAAACTTTAAACTTCAAGGATCAAGTTCAACATACCATTATTCAAATTTCATATAAAAAGACGAGACAAGATTCAAGAAAAACAATTTGAGTTTCGACATAGGCATAATGCACACGACACATCAAATATACTGATATATGATAATGTCATACAAAATTTGGCAAAACAAAATGGACAAAAGCCCTGCCACCTTCCAACAGTCAACCTGAAATGATGGAATCTAGATACAAAAGCCCTAAAATGATGTATACATATCGAGTATCATGTGAATCAAAATCACTCTTCTTCATCCATGCCGATGGAATGATCAGATGAAGAAGAATCTGGAGAGGAGAGTAGAATGTCTCCTGGTGTAATGACATTCTCGTCATCGTCGAACTCTGGGTCTCTAATAGGAATCGTCTCTGTAGCAGAGTCCTCATGATCACTCGATGGTACATGAGCACCTCTCCGTCGGGGGCGCATTTTGCGCCTTCTACCTCTCAATGGAGCTTCACTAGTAGAAGGACGATGAGTCCGCCCCTACTGTAAAGCACGTGAGCGTGCTCTAGTAACCCTCCGATCGATCACCTCGAGCTCTGCATGGAGCATGCGATAAATCTCCTTCTCCTCGTCTTGTGCAGATCCTCCCACATCCTCCGTAGACACAAAAATGTAATAGGATAAACCTACAAAATGAAAATAATAACTTTTAGCTTCAACTTTCAAGCTTCAATGCCTACTATCTCTCAATGGAGCTTCACTAGTAGAAGGACGATGAGTCCGCCCCTACTGTAAAGAACGTGAGCGTGCTCTAGTAACCCTCCAATCGATCACCTCGAGCTCTGTATGGAGCATGCGATAGATCTCCTTCTCCTCGTCTTGTGCAGATCCTCCCACATCCTCCGTAGACACAAAAATCTGCTCAAATGTAATAGGATAAACCTACAAAATGAAAATAATAACTTTTAGCTTCAACTTTCAAGCTTCAATGCCTACTATCTAAACTCCACACAATACCTGTCTTTGACCTTTGAGATCCCGCAATGATCGCAAAAGCCGAAGATTGGCTTTGCAATATACCACACGTTGAAATTGTGCCACACTGAGACAATTGCGTAATTTGGTGTGCACCAATGAGAATGCACTCCAATTACGCTCACATGGGCTCGCCGAACAATCCTGAAATTAATATCAAGGCTAAGGGCTTATAATGTAAATCAAATCAATTATCAAAATAATAAAGTTGTAAACACATTGCACAAAAAGCTCAAAACATAGAAAATACATGAGATAACACTCATAATGCATATGGAGCGATCGTGGGGTGTCCATAGCCATAATGATTCCACTCCTCAAGCGTTTGACGTAACATCAGTGCGCATAGATGTGGGGCGTGCATATGCTATGCCGATGTTTCCCATATAAGTCGAGAATTGCTATCAAAAGCGATCTGCTCATTTTCAGCCATGACACTCTCCATATACAAATCTTTCATATGTCGCAGTGATCCCTGACTCCATAATGTGGTGCTTTTGAAGTAGGGACGGAGTAATGCCGCAAACCCCTAAATAGGTCGTGACATGAACTCCCATCGAGACTCGACAAGCTGAAGTATCTCCTCACGTCTACATTATAAATCAAAAAAATAAAAAGATTTAAACATAAACTTCAAATTTCAGAATTGAAATTATATATACCTGGATGGCGACAATGTCGTAGATGTTCGAATCGCCTCTGTCATTCTTGTGTACATGTGGTACACAAGTCAGAGGATTGAACCCTCCATGTCAACATAGTGTAATACTACATGAATCTGTCTCAAGATGGGCAAAATGTTGCCTATATCTGCCCAAAAGCCCATGTCCAAAATCTTTCTTTGCACATGATGTGCAATCTCCGTGTTTCCTCTTGCCATACTTATCCATCTCCTATCTATTACGGTCATCCTCAAGGAATCGAGGCACATGTGTAAGCGGGAGAAGACATGATATATATATCCAAATCGTATTTCTTATGTGCGAACCAACTCCTTGTCACTATAACTACGAAAGATACTCAAAGCTTGGTGATTCTTTCTTATAAACGAGATAATGCGTTTGGCATCTGAAAGCACGGGAGCCAACCATGATAGTTTGGCTATGTCCTCAAACAAAAGGTCAAGACAATGTGCGTTGCGAGGGGTCCGGACAATGCTTGGGAACTCGGCTTCTATCATCTCCCCCATCCTCTTACAATTAGAGGCATTGTCTGTCACTATTTGAACCACATTGGAAACTCCCACTTCTTCTATAGCAGGTTTTATATGCTCATAAATGTATTCCCATGTGATACGAGTACCCGCAGCACTACAATCCACTACTTTCAGAAAATAAGCGCGTAAGAAAGAGGAAACCATTACATTGATAATGTGGCGTCGTCTAAAATCGCTCCATCCGTCGGATAGAATGGAGCAGCCATATGTTTGCCACCCACTTTTAATGGGTCCTAATTGTGCATGGATGTGCGTAGGCGACAATATGGAATCCCATGCCAATCGTCATTGGTAGGTCCCACTTGGGATATTGCCCTCACCATCCTCTTCCAAGCATCAGTGCGAACAACATTGAAAGGGAGGTTGCATTCAAGTATGCAATGCAACTGCAACTCTCAATTTCAATTTCTGCAACTTTTTGGCGTTGCTTCTGTAAGGCCGTACTTAGATAAGCAGAATGGAGGCCCCCTTGCTTAGGTCTTTGACTTGGAGGCTCAGATGTCTCAAGAGGGGTAGAGCTTTCACTCTCTTCTCGTTGGGTAGATGTACGACTTCTAAATGAGCTAGCAGTGGCACTAGGTCCAACACTAAGTCCACCTTCCAAGTCTTCTAATATATCAAGAGAAGCTACAGCAGACTCACGCCTACGAGAAGCTACCGCCTCTTGGCTGAGATTGTGCTCATGTCGCACAGCCTCTGCTATGTCATTGGGGACTTTTGGACAAGCTGAAATGCCAAATCCTCCTAATACTGACACATGTCGAATGAGACGTGTAGTTGTTGTGCTAAATGTTTTTGCACAATACTTGCACATCCACCTTCGTGTCCTCGAGCCGAAAACATTGGCATTTACCAATTCATGGCTTGAAGTGTGAAGGGCCTAAAGGTGGGAAATAGTACAAAGCATAATGGAAGAAAAAGCAAAGACCACAAGCCTTAAGGTGTCACGTGTATGGAAAGCTGAAGCAAGAGGGTGTGTGGACCTCAAGGGGATTGGAGCAAGCTGCAAGTGTGTGTCACTCTATGGAGCAAGGGAGCAAGGAAGCAAGGGAGCAAGGCTAAGCTCTCACGCGGAAGAGAGTAAAAACAATGCGATCGCAGCCCATCAAGGGTTTTTTTAAGTCATCGATTTTTTTCGCCAAAAAATGGAGCACCGCATGAACCGGAACGCACCGAATTGTACGAACCTAAAAAACGTACTGGAAATTGCGGTACGCGTATTGAATCTGAAAGCAAGCTGAAGGAAAAAGCATAATGGAGGAAAAAGCAAAGACCACAAGCCTTAAGGTGTCACGTGTGTGGAAAGCTGAAGCAAGAGGGTGTGTGGACCTCAAGGGGATTGGAGCAAGCTACAAGTGTGTGTCACTCTATGGAGCAAGGGAGCAAGGCTAAGCTCTCTCGCGGAAGAGAGTAAAAACAATGCGATCGCAGCCCATCAAGGGTTTTTTTTAAGTCATTGATTTTTTTCGCCAAAAAATGGTGGAGCACCGCATGAGCCTGAACGCACCAAATTGTACGGACCTAAAAAACGTACCGGAAATTGTGGTACGCGTACCGAATCTGCTATGAGACATGATGACATCATAGATATGAAATTTTGGTGAGACTCATGAGTTGAGTTGAGTATAGTTAGAGATGAACCAGCTAGTGTTCATAATACACTATGTTGTGAGTTGTTAGTCACAAGTCCGAGGATGGATTCATTTTTTGATTATGTTTTAGTGTATTTACATGACACAACAAAAGTACGATTAGAAACCTTTTATAAGGTAAATGCAAATATGTGGATCCTAGTGTATGCCTACAGTTTTGAGAAGACTTATTTCAGGAGATAGCAGATTCAGAGATAAGTCATGCTACATATGCTGTCAAGCAGTGATTGCTTGATGTCTTCTAAACACTACTGGATATATAGTTTGCATATTTTCTCAGGTATTATGGTTCATATTCAGCAAATTCAGATTTTTTGAAGTTTGAAAAAATTCAAATTCAGTTTTGAAGAAAAGGTTTGAAGGTCAATTGGGGAGGACAAGTTTGTAGCTTATGACAGTTTGCAGATGTTGCATATCCAGTTCAGTTTGTACCAATATGACATTGCAGGGGGGATTGTTGGAAATCAATGTCACATCAGTCCAAAATCCTATTAGGGCAAAAAACCTAATTTTGGATCTTAATCATTGTTGACACAAAATTTGGGTAAAATTTTTATGAGCCTATCTTGTAGATCTTGATGAGAGCTTTCTAATGGTATATGATATGCAGTCAATCAGAGATCAGATTTGGGAGAAAACTCTAGCCCTAATTTTCTGCTTATTTAGGTTTTTTACCTCATTTGATAGCTCTCAGCTTGGAGATCATAAAAATGTTGTCAGATCATTCATCAGGTGGTCAGATAGTGGTCAGATAGTGGAAAAAGCAGGTCAAGAAGCACTTTTAATGATTAAAAGTGAATAAAGCAAAAGCAATTTTAAAAACTCAATGATTACACAAAAATAAAGCAATTAGCTTTATTTTTAACGATGAGCGGCTTTTAAGAAGCTTTTTCGCATGAGATCGCATGAGACACTCAAGGCTATAAATTAGAGTGCTTGGTCACTTGTTTGAGCATCCAATACCATCGTTAGGGCTGACTTTTGGCGATGGATGTGCTGTAGCACTCATGGGACAGCCATGATGCACTTTAGGAGCAGCTATGGAGTCACGTTGAGGAGAAGCCTTGGAGTTCTTCTTGGAGAAGAGTGTGCTCACACTCTTGTTTATGGAGAAAACTTACTAATCATCAGCTTGGTGGTTTGGATCAGCCATCTACATGATGTATTTGAAGATTGTCTTCTAAGTGAAGATTATGGAGTACTTCAAAGACATTGGATGGAGCTTAACATAAGATTGAATCTTATGTTAACTATTCAGGTACATATTCTCTTTATGCATACAGGTGCTACTTGGAGCTTATGGAGGCAGTGGCATCCATATTTGGAGGTGTCCTATTCGGCATACATAAAGGAGAATCAGTACATGCATGCTACATGCATTCAGATGAGATGTTAGAGAAGGTGTTTCCATATGAGTATGAGGATTTCTGTCAGCAACATATTAGCATTCTATGCTAAGTTTGTAAGTATGTGATCTTTCTCACACACATCTGATTTAGGGTTTTCCATAGCCTAAATTCAGATTAGGGTTTGCTGAATATTAGTTTTATACTGATTTTTCCTCTTTCTGTCACTCATATTCCCTCTTCTACAACCTATCGAGTCACACATCTCATACATATTCAGATTTTTGTCCCTACATCTGAATATTCTTGTAAATTCTGTACATACACTCTTCCATCTATTTCTGTTCACATAGAGTGGTTGAGATTTTGACTCCCACATTGTAAATTAACATTTGTATATATGATGGTGTGAGTAAGCAGTGGCTTACGTAACACTTTGAACATGTTGTCTAATCTCTCTCTATCTTTGTCTCATCATTGTATGATTAAGTGTGGTATGTTCATGTTTGTCAATTTTGGAAGAAGCTGGAATCTGTGTTGTAGATCTTGGACCTATGGGACATGTGGAATTATGTTATGGGCCTACCTAATTTCCAACATTTAAAAGCTGCTCATCGTTCAAAAATAATACTAATTGCTTTATTTTTGTGTAATCATTGAGTTTTTAAAATTGCTTTTGCTTTATTCACTTTTAATCATTAAATGTACTTCTTGACTTGCTTTTTCCACTATCTGACCACCTGATGAATGATCTGACAACATTTTTATGATCTCCAAGTTGAGAGCTATCAAATGAGGTAAAAACCCTAAATCAGAATAAAATTAGAGTTAGGGTTTTCTCCCAAATCTGATCTCTGATGATTGCATTTCATATACCATTAGAAAGCTCTCATCAAGCTCTACAAGATAGGCTCATAAAAATTTCACCCAAATTTTGTGCCAAAAATGACTAAGTACCAAAATTAGGGTTTCTGCCCTAATAGGATTTTGGACTGATGTGACATTGATTTCCAACAACTTGGTCCATCTGAAGGCAGACAGCGGCTAGTCTTGTTCCCCCTCTGTGAATGCTTGATGGTTTACTGTCTATACAGTGGACACCTGCATGTTTCTGCAATTGTGCCCCCTCCAAACTTGCAAGCTCGTGCCCTTTCAAGGAAACATGTTTACAGCAAGGTCTACTAGCCCCTTCATGCACATCTGCATACTTCTGGTCTTGTGACCTCTATACCCCTTCATGAACATCTGTATGCTTCTGGTCTTGTGATGCTTTGTGGCCGAAGGCCTACTTGTTTGAGACTCACCCAAAGAAAGACTGCCTAACAGCCTACTTGGTCCACCTGAAGGCAGACTGCAGCTAGCCTTGTTCCCCCTCTATGAATGCTTGGCAGTGTACTGTCTCTCCAATGGACACCCACATGTTTCTGCAATTGTGGCCCCTCCAAACTTGCAAGCTTGTGCCCTTTCAAGGAAACATGTCTGCAGGCTGCAGCAAGGTCTATTAGCTCCTTCATGAACAGCTGCGTGCGTCTGGTCATATGATCTCAATGCCCCTTCATGAATATCTGCATGTTTCTGGTCTTTTGACCTCTATACCCCTTCATGAACATCTGTATACCCCCTCCAAAGTTGCAAGCTCGTGCCCTTTCAAGGAAACATATCTGCAGCAAGACCTACTAGCCCCTTCATGAACATCTGCATGCTTCTGGCCTTGTGACCTCTATACCCCTTTATTAACATCTGTATGCTTCTGGTCTTGTGACATCTATACGGTTGCAGCCTCATGGCCCATTCAAGCAAACATCTCTGCAGCAGTGGTTATCTTCATGTATTTATATGATTTGCAGCTTTTCATTTGTTATTTTCTCTAGAATCTAAATATGTCACTGTGGTTATTTAATGAGACCAGTATATAATATCCCATCCTTATTACTGCATTTTTTTTGAGTTCCCCTATCGATGCACTTTTGAGTTCCTTGATTCCTGTGCATATGATCGTTTTACTTCCTCTTGGATTTCTTTGTTGTGCAAGAACCCTCTATGCCACCGTCTACCCTTTGATGCTCATGTCAAAAATAATGGATAGAGGAACAGGGGTGATTGATTCTCTCATGCTTTTCCTCTCCATCTGTGTCCAGTTCTCTCATCTATTCTGATTAATGAGTTACAACATGAAATTTGAGCTCAATTGATGCCATATGGTGAATGATCTGAAAGGAAAGACAAAATATTCGAGAGTGATGTTTTTCGAATTGCACCATATTCTAAGCTTTATGAAATGCAAAGTCCGCTAGAATTGTGGCTTACAAAGAGCCAAGAGGGAAATTAATACTTTCAGATTGTCATGAATGAAATAGGTATAATAAGTTAAGACTTCTGAAACGGTCAGGCAACCTTGTAATGAATCAACAAATATCAAATTTTTTATTAAGAAAAAAAAAGAATTGCCACCATCTGGAGAAGATTTTATGGAAGAAGCTAATAAAATGTCTAATTCTTCTTTTGTGCAGGGCATTTGTGGAAGAAACAAATGCAAACATCAAATTGTCTCCCTTGAATCAGAGTATACCTGGAGTAAATGAACGTATTGTTACAATCATTGGAAGTGCTGACGAACAGTTACATGCTGTTATTCGCATTGCATCCAAACTCATTGAAGATCCAAATCATAGCAATTCGACGTCTACTTCACTCTCATACCCTGGTGAGATATCTTTCCTTGATCAATGACATGATATTCACATGGTTTCAGAGATCTCTAACAGAACGTGATCTTGGAAGGATTTGCCTCAGCACTCCCAGTGACAGGGTATGGAGCAACATCCTATTTACAGAGTGGCATGAATGGCGATTTGCACATGAAGGTGGAATTATGAAAGCTTGTTCATGCAAACAATGTTTTTCTGATCAGATCCTATATCCCACTTCATATGTGCCTTTTCTTTCAGGGCATGCCATCATCTCTCACACAAACATTGCCTGGGGCCTCAGCAGGAGGGCAGATTTCATCAATAACATTATTAATTGCTGATGAACATGTAGGGGCAATTGTAGGCAGAGAGGGAAAGATAATAACTGAAATTCAGCAGGTGTGTCTATATCTCTCTCGCTCTCTCATGTATGGGTTACTTTTGTTATTCCACATTGAGGATATGAATATAATTATGATGTACAAGCACATGTCATGTATCATGTTTGCTGATACGTACATTCTGCATGCGTCTGTATTATTCATGGTAATGATCAAAGATATTTTACACAAATCTACATTTGAAATGGAGTGTTATTTCTGGGAATAGATGTCTTAATTAATCAGTATTGCACTGGCATAGATATTGCTGAGTTTTCAACTTGCATGTTTCTGAGTTCCGGCCTTGATATCAAACAATTTTTGTATATGCATAGCATAGGTCTGTTTGAGTCACTGATTTTCCTGAAATGGCAGACTACTGGTGCCCGAATAAAAATTTCTGATCGAGGTGACTATATACCAGGCACAAAGAACAGGTATTGCATTTTTTTATAAGAATATTCTCATAATTTTAACATGCTGTTTAACTCTCCTGTTATGTATGAGCTGCAGGAAATTAACAATTATGGGAACACATGAGGGTGTTGAACTTGCCCAGAGAAAAGTTATACAACGAATTCGGAGTATAAACTCTGATAATCCACGGAGGTAACTGTCAGATCATCGAGGAAAGAATCCTGGGATCTGCTGCGTAGGAAGCTTCTCTGTTCTGGATTTTTAGTTATGAGGCTTCATTCTTTCCCTTTCGAGCATCAGAGTCTATTCCCTCTTTATTCCTTGGTTTCTTATCATAATCACGTGGGTGGCTTAATTCTTATAAAATTGTCATTATTTGAGAAATTCTTGCCTAGGATTTTAATACAGATTCCATTAAAAAAAGAACATGGAATCAGATTCCATTCCAGGGCGCTTTTTTCTTCATGCTTTTGTCGATTTCCAATCTTGTAATGTTGACATAAGTTGGGGCATTCAGCAGACGTCCGTGACGAGAAGAATGGAGCGGCATACAAAGTAACCTCAAGTATGTGTATGTGTATGTGTGTGTATCAAACTCTTTGAAATATCTTAAGATGGTGCGACTAATGCAATCTTGAATTCTTTCCTAAACATCACTGCCAAGCCTTTTAGGGACTGAGCACCCTCTCTTACGTTAACGTTCTTTGTGGTGATATCCAAAGATCTTTCTCCTTTGAATTTTTTGAAGTGTTTGGCCGAATATCTCACTATCTTTCCTAAAAGAGTTTTTATCAAGAGATGATAAGCTTGCTTCTAGCTTATGTAAAGCTCTATCTGATCGACTTATTATAGCAAATATCTGCCTTTTTGGATTGAGCTTACATTCTCTCCATTGTTGAACTTTCCTTCAAGCTTGTGCTTATTCTATTCCCATCTGCGTTTGAGTAAGACTTTGGAAACCATGGCGATTCAAACAAAAGATTATGCCATCCTCATTCTCTCTTAACACCCTTATTCTAGCAACCATTTCTTAATAGGTTCTATGCATGATTCTTTGATACTTTCGGTCTGGCCTTTGGTCTGTCTATTTATGCTGTAAAAAAGCATCCAATATAGACTTGGATCTTTTTAGTTTGTGAGTCTCACATGCACAATCTACTAGCATTTTTTCATAATCAATCATTTCAATTTATCCATTGGTATTTTCTGAGCAAGTGAGCGAGTTGATATCCTTGCTTAATCGGATGTATGAAAGCAAATGGTCCAGGAAATAGTGGTCATATGAAATTAATTGACATATAGACCAATGTTGGATGAGTTCTTTTTTTTTTTTCACATATAGAGAAATATAAATGTAATCGATGATAATTTTTTGTGTGTGTGTGTGTGTGTGTGTGTGTGTGTGAGAGAGAGAGAGAGAGAGAGAGAGAGAGAGAGAGAGAGAGAGAGAGAGAGAGAGAGAGAGAGAGAGAGAGAGAGAGAGAGAGAGAGAGAGAGAGAGAGAGAGAGAGAGAGAGAGAGAGAGAGAGAGAGAGAGAGAGAGAGAGAGAGAGAGAGAGAGAGAGAGAGAGAGAGAGAGAGAGAGAGAGAGAGAGAGGGGGGGGGAGAGGGAGGGAGAGGGGGGGAGGGAGGGAGGGAGGGAGGGAGAGGTGGGGGGGGCGGGAGGGAAAGGGGGGGGGGGGGAGGGGGAGGGAGGGAGGGGGGGGGGGGGGGGGGGGGGGGGGAGGGAGGGAGAGTTCACACGAACCCTTGAAAACAATCAATATCATCCAATACATATCTTAGGGTCTCTTGAGGAAAAGTCGCTAGGATTTTGCAAAATGCCATGTACAGTGTCTATTCCCGATTACAAAAGTCTTCCTTCATAATTGATTAATACACAAAAATAGAGGAGGCAATTCATGATTGTTATTAAACTGTAAATTTCAATTATGAAATTTATTAAGTTAAAGAATTATGTTATTTCGTCTTGTGATCTAGCCTTTTAGGATATGTTTTAATCTTTTATATTATTCAAATGTTTATAACATTTATTTAAATGTTTATAACATGATGTTTCTAAAACCTAATGGAAAAATGCCAATTTGAGAAAGGGACATTTCTAATAAGATTTGAAACTTACATTGTGATGGAAGAGGTCACCTACAAGTGCCAATATGCTATGCAAAAACAGTTTCATGTTATGAGAGATTTAAGAATTCATCAGTTCTTACGTCTTCATGAACATGATTTTTCACCATTCTTCTTCATCTCACCAAACTATTACGAGGAGTCTTCAATGTTGAGCACGTCTACATTGCTCAAGTTTTGTCGCTTGTAAACTTGCTCGCGTAAATATGTATGGCATTGTCTTGAAATGAAACATAAAGAAGTCCTGCTTTTCGAGCTTTTTTTACATTCATGAGTGTAATGATTGCATGTATGTTTTGTTTAAATGCTTTTTCCTTTGTGACAATTGTAATACTTCGGGTGTATGTAAAATATGATTGGAAAGTTGCTATAAATGTTTACATAGCGTTTGTAGCCTAATGCATTGTAGTTGTGTAACTTTCCATGTGTGTTCTACTTTGCATATGAAGTGAAGATAGTCTTTTTTTTTCTTGCTTAACCATGAATGAGCACAAACCAAATTTCCTTGGAAGTTATTTAATAATGTGTTTTGTAGCTTTTCGATGTCAAAGGTTTCGGAAATTGTTTTTCTACTACTACAAGTAGAGAAGTGGCAATTCTACATGAGAACGAAGTTTTATCAACGAAGAAACAACAATACGTAATAGCTCTTCTAGTATCCTCACATCCAGCCCAACTTGAATCAGTATAATGTAAATGTTCAAAATAATCGTGTGTATGGATAGAACAAGGCGCATTCCGAAGTTCTTTGAAGATATTTGAGAATGTGTTTCACAACTTTATGCTTGTTGGATTGTGTGTGAATTCGTTAACATGAGAAACAATATATTGAAGATTGTCGCATCCAATTGAACTCACAAGTTTTGATGCTCTAATCTCAAAAGTCTAGCTCGTGGTAAAGTGATAGATTGGGCCAACACGTCAATTATCTATGTGGAGTAGGACTTCATTAACTCATGGAGTCATGGGCCTAGTGCAAGGTTTGTAAAAATTCAATGCCCATGTATCAAACAAACATTTGTATCCTATAGACAAACATCTTTATCCTACCTCACATAGGGGTACTCTCTCAAAGAAGACCGAAAAGGTTCGAAGGAGTGAAGCCATCAAAGTGAAGGGAAGACTAGTATGAGCTTGTCTTGTTTTATGCTAAGGTTTCTCTTTATGTAATTGGAAGGCCCTCTATCCTACCTCACACACGAGTACTCAAAGTTGCACTAAAGAAGTTCGTAAAGGTCCGAAGGGGCGAAGCCATCAAAGTGAAGGGAAGACCATTGTGGTCTTGTCTTGTTTTATGCTAAAGTTTCTCTTTATGTAATTGGAAGGCTTTTGATGAGATACTCCTCAATATGATTTTGAATCACATTAATGTGCATGCTCATCAAGAAGAATGTGGAAAATACCTTGGCAGAATGACATAACTTCATATAATAGTTCATGGAACTCAACATGCATGAGAACTACTTCGAATGAGAGGGGAATCGGTAGAAAACAGTCAAAGACACCTTTAACAAGCAATAGACAAGTCGTAAGCCTCACATACAAGGAGAAGAATGGGCAAGAAAATGAAGTTACGGGATTGCATTTACAAGTACTCTCCCCTTCAAAATGAGTCGAAAGTCTTATGCAAATGAGTTGACTTGACTTATATACTAATGACTTAAACTTATGTCCATCCAAACTTGAAACCGAACAAGGTCAAATAGTCTGATCTAGTGAATTATGGCTAGCTAGTTATATATTTTGTCAAGAATGCACAACTTTGATCCCTCTAGTGCTTTTACATGTATTATATTTCGAAATGGTTTCTCTTAATAAGAAATAATCATTTGTTTGAAAGAAAAATTATCAACCTCCAAGCGTCATTTCCTCTTTGTAGCTCTTTTCCATCTTCCCTTTGCTTTGCTTCAATGCTTCATGCAACACCGCCCCTCCCAATGTTTGTCATTCTTTATAGAACCTTTTGGAATTTTCCAAGGGTATGGTCCATATTTTTACTGAATCAAGAGAGGCTCTTCATAAGTCTTTGAGAGTTGAGTTTGATGTCTTCAAATCTTTGAGTATTCCTTTGGGCCTTTCGTTTGACTAGTCTTCAAAAAAACTTGCATAAACTTTCAAAGGCCAATGACTAACTCTAATGAATTGGAGTTGCAAACATGGGAGCCAAAGAGACTTGATAATGCAATCATACATATTTTTGAAGTAATCAATGATGCCAGTCTCCATTCCACTTTCCAAGTGTTGGATGGTGTGTTATTGCAACCTCAATCGAGAAAGACCGTTTTTGGCCATATTTTGATTGCAAATCAAATGATTTATTTTTTATCCTTTAAAACTCAATGACATCAATATGCTCAAAGAAGGCAATTGTTACAAGGTCTACATTTAAGATAAGATCTTGAGAAGTTACTTTGAAGAATTTGTGCGTGGGATGCCTATGCATAACCATGTAATCATATAAGAATGCGCATTGTAGGTGCAAGTCAAATGGACGGTAAGGATATTTGAGAGTGACCTCGAATGGCTGTTGATGTTGAGGATATGCTCACATTGTACCTTGTATAATTGATTGGAAGAAAAGAGAAAGAAAAATATTTGTGTGGCCCTCATTATTATGCATAAAGAAAAAGGAATACAAATAAAAATAAAAATATGATATGATTTGATTTATTTTTTTTTGTTTTTATTTTTTTACTTTAGTATATGCATTGCGTGATTGAAAAACGTAAAACCAAATGAACAAAATAAAATCTCCCGATAATAAAAATTGTTGTGTGAGATTCATTCAAAAAGAAAAAAGAAGACTAATAAAAGGAAAAAAGTATGATTTGATTTGATCTTTTTTTTTTAAATTTTCAACTTCAGTATTTGCATCGCATGATTGGAAACATGAAATTGAATGAACAAAGAGAATTCTTTAAAAAAACAGCAGTTTTTTTCTTGTGTAGGTGTTGTTGTGTATGTTTTTCTTTAAAGTTCGCATGATATTCTTTAATTGTGTTTTTAGTCCCTATGGGAAATGGATTAAGGGTGTTGTGCAAAGACATTCTTAAGATATGTGCCTTATGCATGACCTAGAAGGCATTGAGAACAACATGGTGCAATGAAGGAGGTGCTTGAGCTGATAGATCAAAGGATGTTGATGTCAAGGAAATGTATTCTAATAAGCACAAAATGCAAACATGGGTGTCATTGAGGTGGTTGACATGCTTGACCACTAGTTACATGTTGTGGATGTCCTTGCGAGATACTAGAGGTCTTTTGCAACTTGTAGAGCCAATGGGTCCATTTTCTTGGAAAGACCTATCAAAAGATTATTTAGTTTCAATCAATTCATCTGATGGTGGTCTTTTACTATTCGACATTTTATGATTGAAACATATCAAGGCTTCTATATCTTATACTCTTTCATTGACATTCTACTCTATCATATGGAAGTCTTATATATTGAGGCTTTGAGGCTTAGCGCCTAGGTTGTGGAGGCCTTGTGTAGCTTTCTTCGGCATTGTTTGCACTCCACTTATGTTGTCCTCATATCCTTTGTCAACCATACGTATAGGAAAACTTTTTGTGCTTTCATCCAATGAAAGTATCGTCAAATAAAAATTTGCCAGTGGTTTGAGCATCACATCTTGTTGTGGCTTTGGATTCTATCCATGTGGTTAGATAATGAACGACAAATATGATGTACTCAAAATGTGATATGCATAGGTGGGTTAATGTATCCAACAAAATCTATTCCCCATTTGGCAAATGTGCTTCGTCCCATCGTAGGTCTCAAGGGCACTCTTCCAAAAGCGTAGTTGTTTTTTGGCATGTATCACATCTTTTCACATAAGTTTTTGCACCTAGGCAAGATAGATGGCCGTTTCTCAAATTGGAAAATACTCACTTTCATGTATAAGTATCTCGAGGAAATTGCTTTTGCCTCTCTTTTATAATTGATTTCCAGTCAAGCCATAGTCCTTTCTCTCCTCCATTAATGATCAAGTAGTGATAATCCCTTTAAGACAGATTTTAGCTTTCAAAAAACTCACAAATGGTTTTCTTCACTTGAATGCTATTGTAACATGGTATAATCTTGCATGCTCTATTGGATTTGTTATTCGTGATCTAGGACATTTATCGATATATTCATGCACATCCTTTTTCATAGATGACCAATACACTCCCAACTACAAAGTTTTAGTGTTCTAAAATGTCGATGATGCATGCCTATAGAATTATTGTGGGCTTGCTTAATAAGACGAACCCTGTCCCCATCATATACACAACAAGAAAACATACCTCTAAAATCTTGATGGTAAACATATTTTGCAATGATGTGGGTGTTCCTTGAATGAGTTATGCGATTTGGACTTTCAACTAGAGGGTGATGTAGTGGTCCATATGTTAATAGTGGCACTAAATGTTGTGCCCAACTTGGAACTATCTCCAAATCAAAGAGAGAAGCACCAACAAAATCATAATTACTCCTTTTTTGGACTCTCCGTTTATGAGTCTACATAAGTGATCAACCTGAATATCTGTGTGTTTTCCTTTTTCATAACAACTTCAAAGTCAAATCCCATGAATATGAGGAATCACCTAATGAGTCTCCTAGTACTGCTTGGCTTATTTACCAAGTACAAGAGTTCTTGGTGGTCCATAAAGAACTTAAACTTGTTTGCAAGTAGATAGTGGTTGAACTTCTTGATAGCATATATTATGGATAATCCCTCTCTTTCTGTTGGCTTATGTTAATAGTGGCACTAAATGTTGTGCCCAACTTGGAACTATCTCCAAATCAAAAAGAGAGAAGCACCAACAACTCCTTTTTTGGACTCTCCATTTATAAGTCTACATAAGTGATTAACCTGAATATCTGTGTGTTTTCCTTTTTCATAACAACTTCAAAGTCAAAACCCATGAATATGAGGAATCACCTAATGAGTCTCCTAGTACTGCTTGGCTTATTTACCAAGTACAAGAGTTCTTGGTGGTCCATAAAGAACTTAAACTTGTTTGCAAGTAGATAGTGGTTGAACTTCTTGATAGCATATATTATGGATAATCCCTCTCTTTCTGTTGTTGTACAATATCTTTTTTCACCATTAAGTTGAATACTTGCATACGTTATCGGGGAATCAAACTTTCCTTCATCCGTTGGTTGTGCCAACACATATCTAATATTATCTTTTGAGGCATCAACAAGGACATGAAGACATGAAGGCACACTTTTTTGGATTTAGCAAAAATCTATATGTTTGAAACTTCTCTAAGATCCCCTCTCAAGGTAGGAAATGTATACTAGTCTCTTGGATGAATAAGCACGTAAGCCATCCACATATACTTCAAGGCATTTTCTCAAAATTTCCTTGAAAACATGACACATTGATCTTTCTAAAGTAAATGGAAAAAGAAATCTTTCATTAACCCGTACGAGCTATGGCTACTTGATTATAACCAGAAGAACCATCAAGGAAGCTATATAGCTCGTTTTCTACCACTCTTACACCGTTAAGTTGACAACTTGCAAATATTATTGGGAAGTCAAAATTTCCTTAGTTGTTAGTTTATCCATCACATATTCAATAACATATTGTGGACATCAATATAGACATGAAACACGTAATTCCAATCTAACGCTTTGAGGATTGGTGCACAACTTAATGTTTTTTCCTCAAGTCAAAAGTTTTCTACATTCCTTAGTCCATTCAAACTTAGTGATTATCCCATACAAAGGCCTAATAATTATGGTATCCACAATGACCCATCAATGCTTGCACCTCTTTTTATAGTCCTAAGTTTTTGGCATGTCTAATATGTATGTCACTTTTTCTTCATCAATTGAAATTCCATTTTTGGACACAATATGACTCAAAATTCTCCATTGTCTTACCAGGAAGGCACATTTTTATGGATTTAGGAAAACTATATATGTGTGATACTTCTCTAAGATCCTCTCCAGGTCTAGGATGTATGATAGTCTCTTGGTTGAATAAGCACATAATGCATCCACATATACTTCAATGAAAACATGACACATTAATCTTTGGAAAGTAGTTGGGGTATTTTTAATTCCAAATGGAATCAATTGATGGCTCGAGACTCACAACACATGATCTGTTAAGCTCAACAAGATTTAAAAGATGATGAACAAGTAGAATTGTATTGAAATGAATGTTTATGCACTCAAATATCTCTCTTTTCCTTCTAGTCTCTTAAATCCTACCTTGGATTGCAAACCTAAGCCTAGAATGAAGTGCAAACACAAGTGCTATTGTGAAATGAATACCTTTTTATCACAATGTGCAAATTCATTTCAATCTCACTCCTCAAATGAGCTTAACCATCACAAAAGTGTCCTAACTTAGGTTATTTCCCAAAAAAAAAAGCAAACTTAAAGCTTTGTATCATAACAAATCATACATCATAATAAATTTCTCAAAAAGGTGCTTCTCTTTATGGTTTTGAATAATAGTAGAAGTGCATGCATATCAAGAAAAATGTAGAAAAATAATTTAGTAGAATGACATACCTTCATATAATCGCTCATGGAGCTCCACACAGTGGATGAATACCTTAATCAAGAGTGGAGATCGGCAGATAACAATCCAAAACATTTTTTGCAAGAATTAAACATGCCAAGAAGTTCACAAACAAGAAGAAAAATGAGCAAGAAGATGAAATTATGTGACTGATGCTATAAGTACTCTCCCTTTCAAAATGAGTCTAATGTCGTGTACAAATGAGCTAGATTGACTTATACAATTATGAACTAAAATTATTTCCATTCAGACTTGAAGCTAGACAAGGTTAAGAACTCTGATCTAATGGAGTATGGCTAAATAATTATATGCATTATTATTGGGAATGCAGATCAAGGACCCATGTTTTTAGATGGTGTATTATATATTAAGGAGCACAACACACAATAATGAATGTATTACCTCTAGAATGTAAAAAGATAAGTGACCCATTAGGGCTATAGGTGTATATACAAGTCGGGGAGAAAAACCTCCTAAAGAGGGAAAAAAGTGCCTCGGCGATCCTAGTGTGTTCACACACATCGCCACCTAAATATATCAATAATCACCAGTTGAGTATGCTCATCAAATTTCATGTGATTCTCAAAATGTGACTAGAAGGGTGTGAATGATGCCATAAGGAAACTAGCAACCTACTCTCATACCAATTGTTGTTTGAAGAATACAAAAGCACACAAAAAACATAGGAAGAAGAAGCTTTGAGAACAACACAACATAGATTGTATTACCAAGTGAATGTTAAAAGATAAATGAGCCTTTACGGTTATAGGCATATATACAAGCCAAGGGAAAGAAACCTCCTAATGAGGGAAAAAAGTTCCTTGGCAATCCTAAGTGCGTTCATACACATCACTATAAAAATATATCGAGAGAAAAACTAAATAAAGTTGTTACATCGGTTGTTTCCTACAAATTTTAGACTTGAACAAGCCCTTTGTGGTTGACGCGGATGCAAATGAACTTGCAATAGTAGCTATGCTTAATCAGAATGGTTGGCCAATTGTTTTTGAAATACAAAAGCTAAATCCATCTCAATGGAATTATTTTGCGCAAGAAAAAGAGCTATGTACCATCATGCTTGCACTAAAGAAATGTAGGCATTACCAATTTGGTTCAAGGATACCAAACCACCTAAAATCCTACCTACATCAAGAGTATGAAGGATCCTTGCCAATGCATTCAAGATCACATGATTTAAATTCAAAAGCTCCTAGGAAATTATCTACATAGATAAGCTTATCCAAAAGTAGTATTGGTCCACTAATGTTGTAACTCCACATGCCAAGAAAGTGCTTGTGTGAGTTTCATAATAAATATGTTCAAAGCATAATTCCCAACATCAATGATCCTAAAATATTATAGAAAAGGCCTAATACCCAACCCTCAGTTAGCAAAAACCTAGGGAATGATGGATCAAATTTACAAGGAAATATACATAGTCCAACAAGTACAAACCCCTTTGAGGCTCCACCTAAAATTCACATGGAAATGTAGATTCTAGATTTCAAGGCATGCCACTAGAGACATTTCAAGCTATGGAACCACCTCAAGAACAACACCCTCAAGCTTCACCAACCAATGCACAAGCAAATATGCAAGTTAATTTCCAAGAAAATGTTCAAGCAAAAAACTTGATATAGAGGGTTCAAGATCCAAGACGACACCTTCAACCATCCCAAGAGGTGAAGTGCATGAACAACTCTTATGATAGTAGTACTAGTCCCTATGATCATGTAGCCAATTTTAAGCAAGTCTTGGGAGCCGAGCAGATTATGGACTTCTTCACTTAATATGAAGCTTTTGGACTTACCCTCATTAGCATTGCATTATCATGGTTCCAACCACTAACAAATGATATGTTTAAGAATCTAGAAGCTCTTGTAAAAGATTTCCTCAAAGATTTCACAAAGAGAGGATTCAAGCACGACTCCACTTCAAATAGACTAGTGATTAATTCGTACAAGTAGCAAAGAGATGATTCAAACAGTTCCTAGATTCCTTGATCTATTGTTTCAAATAGACTAGTGATGAATTCATATGAGTAGCAACTAGATGATTCAAACAATATGTAGATAGATACCCAGTTGGTGAATGACTAATTGAAAGGAAAATGATCTCTCTCTTCCCAGAGGTATTGAAAAATGGGAAATTTCCCTCCCTTGTGCTTGGTCACCTCAATGTGATACCTCACCTCAATGTGCTTGGTCTTTGCATGATAAGACTGAATTCTTAACCAAAGCAATTGCACTCTGACTATCATTGAGCAAACAAGGTACATGTTGAGGTAGACCCATATCACAAGCAAGATGAGAAAGACACAATGCTTCCTTACATGCCTCACTAGCCGCAACATTTGTGGTGGAAACAACTGTACATTCTTGAAGATGAGATCTCCAAGAGCTAGCACCTCCAACAAAATGAAAAATGTACCCTGATGTAGACTTACGATTGTCTACATAGCCAGCATAGTCAGAATCTGTGTAACGAATAATGGATGCTTTCCCTCTACCTAAGCAAAGAATTGTCCTTGGTGCCACTCAGATATCTCAAAATCATCTTGACCGCTTCCTAATGTTTCTTGCTAAGATTGGACATATATCTGCTCATGACTCCCATTGCAAATGCAATGTTTGTTTTCGTAGCCATCATAGCATACATGAGACTACCAACATCAGACTCATAAGGGATTTTGGTCATGAATCCCTTTTCCTCATCTGATTTGGGGCAATCATCCTTGCTCATTTCACATATTTCGGTAAAGGTGTACTCAATGACTTTCCACCCTGCATATTGAACCTGTGAAGTACTTTGGATATGTACTCACTTTGAGACAAATATATGCATCTTTTACTCCTATCACGAGTAATGCACATGCAAAGAATATGTTTGACATCCCCCAAATCCTTCATATCAAATGTTTGAATCAACTTCTTCATGAGAATTGAAAAATCATAAGAGGAATTCCTAGCAATCAACATATCATCAACATAAAGTATCAAACATATCAAGCTGCCGTCTAGACATCTCTTTGTGTAGAGACAATGATACTCATTGCTTCAAGAATAGCCTTGAGACTTAATAAAAGCATCAAAATTTTGGTACCATTTTCTAGGGGATTGTTTAAGTCCATATAAGCTCTTCTTGAGCTTACAAACTAGACTTTCTTTGCCAGGGACTACATAACCCTCTAGTTGTTCCAGATAGATCTCATTTGTAAGATCTCCATGCAAGAAAGTAGTTTTCACATCCATTTGGACTAGCTCTAAGTCCTCCATTGCAAAGAATCCAAGCAACATGCACAAGGTAGTCATCTTGACCGTTGGAGAGAATATTTCCTTGAAATCAACACCATGTTGCTTAAAACCCTTTGCAACAAGTCGTGCTTTATACTTTGGAGAAGCACTATCTAATGTGAATTTCAACTTATATACCCATTTACATGGTAAAGCTTTCGTGCCCTTTGGCAAATGTACTAAATCCCAAGTACTATTCTTGTGAATAGAATCCAACTCACTCTTCATGGCACGCTCCCACTTGACATGATTCGTTGTTTGCATAGCCTCTTTGTAACAAGAAGGCTCACCAACATCTGTTAGCAAACAAAATACAAACCTGGAACATATCTATCAGGTGGATGTGAGACACATGTAGAGCGTCTCAATGGTTGCTAAACAAGAACATTTGCAAATTGATCTGATTGGACATTCTCTTGAACATTGTGAAGTATTTTTATGCATGCTGACTAGAGGACTAGTATCCTCAAACACACTCTTCTCACTTCCACCTCCTTAATGGGATGTTTATGCATCTTAGACTCATTGAAGATGACATCACTACTTCTGATCACTAATCATGTTTCAAGATCTTACAAGCAATATCCAAATTGTCCTTCTCGAAATGCATTTCTTTGACTTATGGTCCAACTTTTGTCTAAGATTCATGGGTATATGAACATATGATTCCTACCCAAAAACTCAAAGATGATCATAATATGGTGGCTTCCTTCTCCATAACTCTTATGCCACTTTCAGACGTTTGGTAGTACTAGGTGAAAGATTAATCACGTGAACTATAGTCAATACTACTTCTGCCCAAAAGCCTTGTGAAAGGTTTGCATGATGCAACATAGAAACTACTCTATCCTGAATAGTTCTATTCAACCTTTCAGATACACCATTCTGTACTGGGGTATAAGGAGATGTAAACTCTCTACAAATTCCTCTAGATTTACAAAAAACATTGAATTCAGGTGAGGTATACTCACTCCCATTATCTGAATGTAAAGCCTTAAGCTTAGTTCCCTTTTTAGTCTCAACTAAACCAAACCATTTTTTGAAAGTAGGGAATACCTCATCCTTTGCTTTGATAGGATATACCTAGACTTTTCTAGTGGAATCATCTATGAAAGTGACAAAGTAAAGAGAACCACTTAATGACCTTATGGGCATAGGACCACACACATCTATATGAACAAGATCGAAAGGTTGAATTGAAGAGAAAATGTGTGTCTTGTGCACATTCCTAGTTTGCTTTCCATACTGGCAATGCTCACAAAATGAAAAATCAGAGAAAGATAACACAGGTAAGTAGCCAAAACGAGAAAGATTTTCCATTCCACTATGTGATATATGGCCCAAATGGCCATGCCAAATACAAGCCATTGGTTGTTCGACAACAACTAATAAGTGTTCTTTCTGTGATACAAATAACGGATAAAGTGAGCCAAGTTTTCTTCCTTTTGCAATAACCATATTGCCCTTTGATATGCAAAAGGATTGAGCATAGAAGACCACCTTGTAACCAAGGTCATCAAGTTGAACAACTGACATCGAACTGAGTGATAACTGAGGTATATGGCATACATTATGCATAGTAAATTTTGAACCATCAATGAACTACACAACCACATCTCCAATCCCCACAACATCACACTGATAAGAGTCACCAAGTCTCACTGTACCAAGAGACTTTGTTGCATAATTAGAGGGCCATTCTCTGTGTGGTGTACATGGAAAGAAGCACCAAAATCTAGCAGCCATGTGTGGGAAAGAGAATCAGCCATAAGAGCCTCAATTGGCATAGTGCTATCAGGTTTCAACACATCAACATCATAAAAAATAGCATTAATTTCTTCAATCTTCACAATCAAAGTAGATGATGCAGGTAGCTGTTTAACATGCCCATCAACATTTTGTCCTTTATCGTTAGCATTCTTTAATGCATAATAGTCTTTCTTCATGTGTCCTTTCTTATGACAATAATGTCATTCGATATCCATCTTCCTTGATTTACTTTTAATCTTATTCCGTTGACCATTCTTTTCCTTGTTCTTGCTCCTGCCACGTTGTTGATTCTTTCCTTGGTAAGAATCATGAACATTATATGCATGTCCACTCTGAGTGCCAACCATAGATTTTCTATGAATCTCCTCACTCAAGAGTGCTCCACATATGTCATCATAGACCAATTTACCACTAGGTGCACTATTTTTAATATCTATGCAAAATGTATCCCATGATGATGGCAAGGTGCATAACAACAAGACTGCTTTCATTTCATTATCCATATCCATTTTTTGAGCCTGTAACTGGGAGAATATAGCATCAAACTCATTTGAATGAGTAGCAACACTATCTGTGTCCTTCATGTGAAGATCATATAACTTTCTCATCAGATACACTTTCTTTGATGCCGTCTCTTTCTCATATGTATTGCATAACTTCTTCCAAAGTTCCTTTGCACTTTGGGAGTCTAATACTGTAAAGTAAGCATTATCTGCGAGGTGTAATCAAATGGTGGACCGAGCCATTTCATCTAACCCATCTCAATCATCTTCATCCACGTCAGCATGCTTCTTTGAGATTCCATTTACTGGCTTCCATTGCCTCCTCTGAATTAGCACATCTTTAATCTGATTCTTCCATAGAGCAAAGTTTGTGCCATCAAAATCTTTTTGAATCTCAAAATGGTCTTTTCCCTGCATGTTATCTTCTTCTTAGGACAATGGCGGTAGACCTTGATCCACCAGATGTGCTTGAGACCTCTGATGCCATGATGATAGAGAGCTGAATAGAATGATAATGGAGCTAGAAGAGTCCAAACACTACTAACATGCAATGAAGGATGACCAAGTGTCAAATTTTGGGAGAGAATTCAACAGTCTTCTCAAGAAAATGAATTAATGAACAATAATGAAAAACCAAAAGGATTATGTGAGAATAAATGTGCTCACACCAATAAGTGTATCAAGGAGTAAATCAACCACTCTATAGTTGACTAAACCAAAAAATTATGAAATTTTTTTCTAGAGTATCCTCTGCAAAATGAGCATATGTCAAGTGTCAAAATCTCATAAAACTACAAGTATTGACATGTTTATGTGCATAGTGAATCACTGACTCCACTGCATATAAATAGTTACCCGAAAGAAGCCAACTAGGATTATCCAGCACCTATGAACAACTATCATACATCTCCTATGGCAAGAGGTAAGGCTTCCACCTGCATCACCAAAGAGACCCCAACATCTGGGTGTCTCCTAGTTAAGAAAACCTCACCTCGAACCTCTTTATCAAATGTAAAAGGTTTTATGCAAAATGTACTTGCTATATCAATGACTACATGGACGTACATAAGTGGCATCCACAGAAGCATACATAGTGTGTATGTGCTCAATATATGGAATAAAATGGCACTGAAAGGCTGAATTCGTTGCTCAAACACTAGCCAACAACATCTGCCTCTGTTCTTTAGGCTCAAAGGCTTGCAAAGACTTGTGGTGGTTGCTCCCACCACAACTAAGACCTTCAAGAAACTTGTAGATTAACTAGTGTGGTTGAAAACAAAGCCCCGAAAGGTGAACATTCATTGTTGAAGAAATAGAAAGAACACTCTTCTTGATGTTCTTTGACCTTTGCGAAGAGAAATATCCACAAAAATACTCCAAATTGGCTCTAAAAGACACCCAAAAATGCTTCAAAAATAGGCTTTGAAAACAAAGAATGAAGCTTTGAGGACCCAAAACTTGTTGAAGATAATGTCAATCTTAGTCTTTTCCCTTTCAAGCACCACAAGAGTGTAGGTTAGTGGCAAGAGATTTCCACGATTAAGCGAGCTCCGGGGGGAACAATATTGGGATGGGTGATCTCTCGGTAAGTAACGGGAACCGCTGTCTTCCTTGATCGTTGAGGTCCCCCCTCATGCACAACCAATGATGCCAATGGTGACTTTGGTGACTCGGATGACAAGGTATGCCAAGGTCTATGCCTTGGTTGCTACCTTAGTAGTAAGCCTTGGAGAAAACCTTGGGTGGGTGGGTAGGTGCTGGCTTCGCTCACACAAAATGAACAAAGCTTTTGTGTTGAAATGCTTTGATACCAATGAAGTAATTTGATGGCAATGCACCATAGTGTGCTCTCCTTCTTGAGAGATCCATGACGATATCCTCAGAGTAAAAAACCGAGCTCCAAGCACTGCACACGGTACTCTACATAGAGGCTGTAGAATATGCAGAAAGCACAATACACAGGGAGCACGAACATAGACCTCTTAGGTATTACAAATGCAGTCAAACTTACAGTTTGTGGCTGACTAGGTCACTGTATGTTTTATTAAAGAACATATACAAAGGTTTCTGGTGGCCATTTGGCCCTTCACATGGATAGTAACGGTAACAATAGATCTAGAAGATAATGAAGCTCCAAGTTTAAAAATCCAACTAACTAACACCAAGAGTCAAGCACCAGCTTCCTCTAGTGCTTCAAGATCCTCAATTGAGGAAATAAATAACTTGGTTATCAAGAAGCTACAAATGGAGCAAGCCAAGGAGCAATGCAATGATTCCTAAGGGCAAAGGCCACAACCATCGAGATGATGCCAAAATTGCAATGGTGATCATCCCATATAATGTGCAAATTGTGCCCAGGCATCAACATGTAGATTATAATAAATAACCACAACAACAACAACAACAAAAACAACAACGACAATACCAACAACCATTATATTATGAGAGACAAAGTATCATCCTCGGCCTATGTATCCACCTAGGGAGGAATATGGAAATCCTCTCAGAAACCAACAATAGTACTATAGAGAGCCATATTATGGTTAGAGTAGATACAATCAAGTAAATCAAGAGCATGCATAACATATTATAGACCGATAGATACCTCCTCCTAGGAACATCATACTCGTCAAATATGTTGAAGATAATACCAAAAGAGTTATCATATTAATGAACTAGCAATGGTCGACACGTTCTAGCTAATCAAAACCTTACCCAAAAGATAGAAACAAGTATCCAGGAGATAATTATAAGGAAAATGGTTTCAAGAAGAGACATACTATCCTAGAAATTCTAGTGATAGTTCAAATTGGATAGACAAGTAAAATGCATGTGTGTTCTAAGTTGAAAAAGGAGTTGCAATGCAAAGACAACAACACATTAAAGGTGCACCACCTCCTAAAGGTCCTTCCTACCAATGTGGTGGTGAAGACTTCTAAAGAATTATCCAAAACCCTTTAGAACCTTCACTTGGAAAATAGAAGGCTATTGTAAGGATTGTAGAAAGGGCCATTTGATTAAAGATTGCCCACAAAATCCACAAAATATTGCTCACATGTTGCATAAAATGATGGAAATAATTGGAAATGGGACTAAAACTAAACAAAAATTCCCTCTTCAAGTTGTGACATGCACACAAACTAAGCAACAATAGGTTGAGCAACCTGATGAAGAAAATGATTTTTCATTTTTCTTCTCCCCAATCTGAGGACCAAGTTCCATCTAGAGACAAGAAGAAGAAATGTAAGAACTTGACTTGGTTACAATGCAACACAAAGGTTAGCGAGAAATGGGGAAAGAAAATGGACATTCTTGAGAAATAACTACAAGATGCACATATAGAAGTCTCACAAGAGAAATCTTGAACCTCAAAGCCCAAGAAGACTAAGAAGCAAAAAGTAGGTTTTGTATTCACAAATGCTCTTCCTAAAGATTTAGAGATGACGCTTAAAGCTTATGCAAATTTGGAAATGAGTGGATATAGTGTGGAAACACAACACCCTTTCTATTTTGATGCTTAAGAAGTAAAGGAAAGGTGCAAAAAACTCATAAATATTTCTAAAAGATTCTTGAGAAACCCCCTACTTAAGGAGTGCACACCACCCACAATTGTAGTTCAAAAATTGATTCTCACATTTATGATGGATCGAGAAATACAATTACGTAAGACAGAACCTAGCAAGCAGAGTGCATCTTTGGAAAAACACATAGAGGCTCAAGTGATGTCAGTTCAAGTTGAATATTTGGCAAAAGACCCTTCTATTGAAATGGCTGATAACGTGGGTAAGGAAGAAGTAGACATTAGCTCATTGATACATGAAGTAGAGGATGAATTTCTAGAGTACTTATGGAATGAACTACTTCAAGAAAGGTGGAAAAATGAGCAAAAAGATGTGCAAGAATGTCCCATTCAACATTCCAAGACAATAAGAAATCTCACTTTTTAGATTACCCCACAAATGTGAGTGCTTCATGGATTCATAGTTCTATAGAAGAAGATGAAGGCCTATTAGATTTTCCACAATATAGAAGAGAATATGAGGCCATTTTTGTTAGACAAATAGACAACACAATTAAAAGTACACCCAACATTGAGCTACTAAAGGACACTCAAGTGCAATCGCTTAAGGATAGAAAAACTTCTACACACAAAGTCACACTTATGGAATAAATTGTTGGAGTTCTAGATCTACGGAAGCACACAAACAACACAAGGAAGAAGAAGAAGTTTGGAGCACAACACAACATAGAATGTACCAAGTAAATGTACAAAGATAAGTGATCCCTTGGATTATACGTAAGTGCTTTCACACATCACTACCAAAATATATCAACAAATCCTCCTTAGGAGTGATACGATGAACAAGGAATTGGCACTCATGTATAAGGAAGTGCCAAGCTATGTGGAAAGAGATCATTCCATAAAAGGAAGTAAGCCCAAAGCTTTGTAGAAAGCTTCAAGCTTATCCGTGGGTAGAGTCTTTGTGAAAAGTTCTACAACATTATCGTGTGTGGACACATATGCCAAATTGATCTCTCTAGCTAAGGGCCTCTCCCTGACATAATGATACTGCACCTCAATGTTCTTTGTGCAAGATTGAAGGCAAGGTTCCTCACAAATGCCAATGTGGTAATATGTTTGGTTGCCCCACTATCAAAGTACCAAACATCTAAGTCTACTAGAGATATGCACTATTGTGTATGTGTAGAAGTTCAAGAGACACACAAAAAGCACACACAAGGAGCATAAACACAACAAGACACATGGAGAAGACAGATGAATAGAATAGCTCTCTCTATTGATGAAGAACGAAATTGAAGTAAGAGATCAATAATATCCCTAGGTACAAAGTATCACCACATATGAGCATATCATGTATGTGATAACATGGGCAAAAAACCTCTATCCAGCACTAGCGTAAAAATTTCCCATGTATAGGGAAAAGGTTCACATAAAAGCTACTCAAGGAACACATGAGTGTAACAAATCCCCTGGAGTGAATGATGTGAACACGTAGAGATTAGCCCCCACTAGGCAATGAACCTAAATCTTTGGGAAAATCTTCAAACTTTTGCCATGGAAGATCTTTGGTGAATACATCTACTACATTATCTTGTGTAGGCACATATACCAAATCAATATCTTCTACATGAAGGCGCTCTCTCACATAGTGATAATGCACCTCAATATGTTTGTTGCATGCATGAAAGACTCGATTTTGTGCAAAAACCAATGCACTCTAAATATTAATGAGAATATGCATAACAACATCAATCTCCATGCAAAGATCCATCAATAGGCATGTCAGCTATACACTCAATTGTAGCTGTGAAAACTACCTTGTTCTTGTCTTCACAACTCGATGTCACCACTATAGGTTGCTTCTTAGCAACCAAGGCATGCATGATTCTCCATAGAAAAAGCAAATACCACTACTGGACACCCAAGTATCATAACTAGCCCAATCACTATCTCTAAAAGAATACAATCATGGTTGAATATCTCTAACATAAAAGAGAAATAAACTCAAAGTGCCTTTGAGAGATCTAAACACACATTTCACCACTTCACAATGCTTACTTCCAAGGCTATGCATGAATCAAATCAATTGGGAAACTACATACTACATATCCAGCCTTGTGTTGCATGCATAGATAAGACATCCCACAAATTGTTGATAAAGAGAAGTGTCAAATGCATAATTGGAATCCTCAATTGAGAACCTAATTCTTATCTCGACTGGTGTGGAAACTGGCTTGCAACAAATTCAAAATGCTAAAGTAGTTTTTGAACATACTTTGCTTGATGCATAACAATTTTCCCTTCAATGGATACAGACGAGATGCCAAGATAGTAGCTCAAAAGACCAATATAAATGACATCAAAAGATGCTACAAATTAGACATAAGGGTGACAAGTTTTGCATCGCATGACACAATTAAGATTATATCATCAACATAAGGAACAACCACTGTAAGATCAACCCCATCTTTGCGTGCATAGGGTGTGCTTTCAATTGGGCTGCATGTGAAGCCATTCGAAATCAAGTGCTTATGGATTTTGTCATACCATGCATGTGGATATTGCTTGAGACCATACAAGGCTTTATGCAAGCGACAAACCATATGTTCTTTCCCTTTCATGGAAAATTCACTTCTTGGAAATCACCATTCAAGAAAACTATTTTTATGTCCAACTGACGTACTTTCTAACTTTGTTGGGCATCCAATGCAACCACCATATGAATGGTATTCATGCGTTAAGTAGGTGCAAAAGTTTCCTCATAGTGCGTTGCTCATAGTCAATGCCATATTGTTGTGCATATACATTGGCAATCAACCTAGCTTTGTAGCGATCCATGCTACCATATGAATTTCTCTTAATCATGTAAAACCACTTTGTATGAATGGCATTTTATCCTTTTGACAATTCACATAACTTTCAAGTACAATTGCTTTTTATGGAATCAATTTGGTTGCATAACACTCAAACATTGTGGATCATTGCATGCATCTTTGAAATTAAGTGGCTTCATTACATGTTTTTGCAATGAGAGAATAATCCACAAAATTACTTGATGCATGGGGAGAGCTTAATCGTGTTCTACCAAGTAAAGGTGCACTCAATTTTCTATCCTACAAATATTTTAGCCACTTTGGCATAGTTTGTGCACTCTTGATAGACATGCGTTCATTATGTGATGCATCATCAACATGTAAATTATGGTGGGCTGAATTTCATGCTCGTTTTCAACCATATTTTGATGCAAATGTTCAGCCATATGTGGCTAGAAATTTCTAGTAGTTCCAACCATGTTTGGTGTAGATAGAAAGTTGAAGTTTCAACAAATACCACATCTTGACTCACAATTATTGTGTTTGTCAATGGATGGTACAAGCGACATCCCTTAATTTTTTTGTGACATTGTTCTGATGACATAAGAGCATATGCCAAACAACCAATCACCCGCATATGACTAACCATAGGTTTATGTCCATTCCAAGCCTTGTAAGGAGTGATGAATCTAAATGCTTTTGTAGGGTGGCGATTCAACACATAGTTTGCACACATGACCTCTGTTGGAATTTGGGGCCCCAAGCTCGTTCAAATACTAAAACCTTTTGAGCATACACACTTAATTAATTAAGATGATAAGTGAGAGATAGAAAGAAAGATCTTGAGACAAGGATAGAGAACATAACTTGGATGCTTACTCACTAAAAAATAGATGTCCAAATAACAACATGGGAGTACTACTCAACCATATAAAGTGGTGCACTCACTAATGGAAGAATATCCAAGAAGATGATGATACAAAATTTAGATTATGTTGAAATAAGCTAATCTTATTCTCACAAAATAGTGTAACAAAATTGTTATCAACCAACCCTAATTTTGAAATTAGGGTAGAGAAACCCTAAAAACAAAATATAAGGTTAACTCACAAAAGATAGTTACCACCACCTTGTAGAAGACTTCTTGCTCCAAGAGAGTAGCCTCTCCTTCACCAAAACTCCACCTCTAAAGCTTTAGAACACCAAGAGCTGGCTTGTGATCTTTGAGTGATATATCATTGTGTGCCCACCATGCTCCTTTTATAGGTTA
This sequence comes from Ceratopteris richardii, assembly GCA_020310875.1. Lineage (NCBI taxonomy): Eukaryota > Viridiplantae > Streptophyta > Polypodiopsida > Polypodiales > Pteridaceae > Ceratopteris > Ceratopteris richardii. Next base: position 88,517,475 of record CM035431.1, on the reverse strand, counting down.
AGTCTCCATGAATACAGCAACAGCCAAACATCCACGAATAAAGCAAAAACTACGACCTCTATGAATAAAGCAAAAACGTAGTGCTTCTCAAATAAAAAACGTAGCGATCAAATAATGTATGCTTTTGTTTTATTAAGGATCGCATGCTTTTCATATCATATTTTGCTAAAAGTAGTGAGTGCAATCGAAGTCGCCTTTGCTTTTCAATTTCTTCACTATAGAACATTTGCTCCGCCTTTGTTTTGTTTTCTTTTAGCTTTCTAAAAGATGGTTTCACACTATGAAGTTTCAGGTTCACATGGAATAAGAAGTGTTGGACATTGATTCCAACAATCCCTCCTTCAATGTCACAATGGTACAAGCTTCAGTAACCTGCAAATCTTCTCATGACTATCTCTAGTCAATGCTTTGGTAAATATATCTGCAACATTCTCACTAGAAGGAACATAAACTAGCTCAATGTGCTTCTTAGCTATCTGCTCTCGAATATAGTGGTAGTGTACCTCTATATGCTTTGTCCTTGCATGATGCACTGGATTCTTTGCTATAGCTATAGCACTCTGGCTATCTGAAAATATCTGAATGGGTTCATGTACTCTCACATCAAGATAACTAAAAATCTTCTGCAATCATACTGACTCTAAAGTAGCTATAAATGCTGCACGATATTCAGCTTCACACGATGAAGTGGGAATAGTGGGTTGTCTCTTCGAAAGCCATGAGATAAGAAAATCTCCAAGATAAAAACAAAATCCACTAGAACTTCTTCCTGTGTCTCTATCACCTGCCCAATCAGAATCTGAAAATCCTTTCAGTAACAAATGTGTAGATTTCGAAAATACCATAGCAAAATTTGAAGTTCCCTTCAAATATCGAAAGATCCACTTTACCGCTTTCCAATGTAACACTGTCAGATTTGTTGGTGCAAACAAGCCTTAACACTTGGCCTTGTCTTGTACCTTGAAGAGCATTGGATACCAATCTTGAAGGTGTTACAAAAGTTCTTGGATTAACTCACTTGAAGGAAGACCATAGGAACACATGCCTATGCTTTATTATCTTTTATCCAATGTAAAAGTCAATGTGACTTAACTCACCTCTTGTAATCTCACCTACATTCAAAAGTCGTGGAAATTAGAAGTTATGGAAGGAGAGAATATCTCCATGTGATTAGATGAGAGATTTGAGGGAGCCTACATTTGAATTTGAAATTCAAATCTCAAGTGATGACTTATAAAAGACTATGAAAAAGTCGCGGGCTTAGAGCTCACTTCCCGAGGAATTTCTTAGCAATACATTGAGTGTGTGAGAGCTACTATTGAGCCTACACCTCTGAGTACCATTGGGCATCACTCTACATGCCAATGGGAATGTACATTTGATAGTTTCAATACAAATACTCATAGTTCTTAACTCTGTGTTCTCTGAGTCATTCACCTCAAAGTCTGTCAACTTCAACAGGACATATCTCAAGATCTACTGAACCAAATTTGATGATCCAGGCCTCATTGGAACCAGCTCAAAGCATTCTACAACACTAAAAAATTTCAAGTCATTCTATTCAGCCAATTGGGAGAAATCGCTGTCGAAGTGATCACTGGTATATTTCTGTGTGGTTCCTAAAAAGTCAGGGGTGTCTCTGATTTTGCTAAAGATCATGCTCAGTGTATAGTTTGTTATTTGGAGTGATTTAACTTGCTAATGGTAGCTTGTTAAGTTAATTTAATACTCCCAGAAGGAATTAAACCAATTGCAAGTGTGCTGGACACACTGAGCTTAGGACTGAGCAGGTGTCAATACAGAAATAGAAAGTTTTTGGAGTTGTGAAGGTTCAAAATCATCTGTTTTGATTTGGTCATTACTCAATCATTTTGTAAAGCACATATATAGTTTCTTGGTGTCATTTGGAAGCTCAACAAGTCTCCTAATCATATCTGAAGAGAAAAGAGGGCAGGTGTGAAGCAGGTCTAGCAGCACCAACTTGATCTTCTGATTGTACCCAGCCATCACATCCAACAGTGGTATCAGAGCAAATAAGGTAATCATGGGTGATGGTTTCCCTTCCTTCATTGACAAATTGGATAGAAATAACTACCAGGCATGGTCATTAAGAATGAAGACTTATCTACAAGGGAGAAGCTTGTATGGATACATATCAGGAGATGAGGAGTTGCCCTCATTCAAAACCAGAGGCCTACCTACAAAGGATGAGCATGAGAGACTTAATCAATGGTGTGCTAAAGATGCTTTGGCAAGGTCATATCTTCTAAACTCTATCTCTGATTTCCTTCTACCTCATGTTAGGAACTGTAAGACTTCCCAAGAGACTTGGGAAACCTTGTCAACATACTTCTCATCAAGCACAAGGGCCAGAAAGAATCAACTATGGATTGAGTTTACAACTCTCAGGAAGCAATCAAAACAATGTGTCTCAGATTTTGTCACCAAAGTCAAAGACATTGCAGATCAACTTGCAAGTGTTGGAGAAGAAATTGAAGAAGAGCAAATAGTTAGACAAGTGATCAATGGACTCAAAGCAGATGACAAGTGGGAGAGCTTTACCACTGCAATGGACTTGTACATGGACATCCAAGCACCTGATCTAACAACTCTGATTGGACAACTCTTTACACATGAAGCAAAGATCACAAAGAATGGAGAGCAATCAAAAGGTAACAATCCCTCTGCCCTATATACAGATAAGAAGTCTAAAGACAAGGGTAAAAGTAAAAAAGTTGATGAAGAAGGATCCACCTCCCAAGCAAACTATGTAGGGAGAGGTAGATCATCTAGAGGTAGGGGCAGAGGAGGTAAGTCAGGTAGGGGGAGACCCTATAATCAATCTCCATGCAATATTTGTGGCTTGTCTAACCATACTACAGATGAATGCTACAAGAACTACAAGAATCAAAGAGGAAGAGGTCACCAAAGAGGAGGATACTCTCAAGGCAGAGGCAGATTCAATCAATCTCAAGGCTACCATGGCTACACCCATAATTACAACAATAACTACAACAATAGCTACAATCACAATGGCAATTATCAAGGAGGATACAGGAACAGAAAGGATTACAACAATTATGCAGAGGATCAAGATGATTCCTTGTTGATTATGAACATGACATCTAAATCAGGTATCAATGATGATCATTTGTTCTATATTGACTCAGGTTGCTCTAACCATGTAGCTGGGAATGTTGCCCTACTCTCTGATTTGGAAGAACCTAAAGGCAAGCACCAAGTGCAGACAGGTGATGACACTAAACATTCAGTGGTTAAAGTAGGTAATGTCAAAACAAGTGATGGTAATCAGAATTTGCTAAGCAGAGTATTGTATGTCCCAACAATCACCAAGAATCTGATGAGTGTAGGTTAGATTGTTGAAAAAGGTCTACAAGTCAGGTTCACTCAACATGGTGCATATGTGGAGGATCCAAGACATGGATTCAGAAGGATAGCCAAGGGAGAGAAATCAGGTAGACTATTTACCTTTGAACTTGAAGATACTAAGAATATTGCCTTGTACAACTATAAGGACCAAACCCTATCAGAATTGGAGATGTGGCACAAGAGATTGGGTCACATTGGAGAGAGGACCATAAAGCAAATGAGTAGGGATCAATGTGTGCTTGGGATACCTAATGTATCCAAGCAACATATGATATACAAGTGTGGGGCTTGTCAATTTGGTAAGTCCCACAGATTGCCATATACCAAAAAGGGTTTTATACATGAAGACTACTTGGAATTGGTGCATACAGATGTTTGGGGACCAAGCAAGGAGCCATCCATATCTGGATCAAGGTACTATGTATCTTTTATTGATGACTATAGCAGATGGACTGTTTTGTACTTCATGAAACATAAAGATGAAGTATTTAATTGTTTCAAAAGGTATCTTGCATTAGTAGAGAATCAAACAGGTAGACATTCGAAGAGGTTAAGGTCTGATGGTGGTGGAGAATACTTCTCCAATGACTTTGAAGAGTTCTTGTAGGAAAGAGGCATCAAGAGGGAGATTACCACAAGGTACTCACCTGAACAAAATGGGGTAGCTGAAAGAAGGAATAGACTCATTGTGGAGACAGCTAGGTCTATGCTTAATGAGAAAAAATTACCAAATTATCTTTGGGCAGAGAGTGTATCTACTGCCACATACTTAATCAACAGGTTGCCATCAAAGACACTTGATGGAATGACACCCTATGAGGCCTGGCATGGTAAGAGACCATCTCTGGATCATTGCAAGATCTTTGGGTGTGTTGCATATGTGCATATTCCCTCACAGGTAAGGGGAAAGCTAGACCCTAAAGCTGAAAAGTGTATCTTTATTGGTTATGATTTGAATCAGAAAGGATACAGGTTCTATAACCCCTCAAATAAAGGTTTCAAGGTAAGCAGAGATGTCATCTTTGATGAAAATGATTCATGGTATGATAATGAGTGCAGAAAAGTTAGCCTACCTTATGATATGGAAGAAGACTTTCCAAAGCTTGTCAGGCAAGAACCAACTCAGAATGAGGACACAAGCTCAGATGATGAAGACACCATCAACATTGAAGAATTCAAAGCTTGGAAATCCAAAGGGAAGATGAAGATGAAGCAACTTGAAGACAATCCAGAATCCTCAACTCAAGCTATGAGGAGATCTTCAAGAGAAAAGAAGAAACCAATTAGGTATGGGTATGATACTTCACTTGTAACCAAGCACTCTGTATATCTTGCAAAGGATATCTTAAGTGAAGAACCAGGTACATTTGAGGAAGCTATTACTAAACCAGAATGGAAGGAAGCAATGGATGAAGAAATGGAGGCTCTCAAGGAGAGTGATACTTGGGACTTGGTACCCAAGAAGGACTCCATGAAGGTGATAGGATCCAGATGGATCTACAAACTCAAAAGGAACTCAGATGGTACAATAAGCAGGTACAAAGCTAGGTTGGTAGCCAAGGGTTTTGCACAAACCCAAGGCATTGATTATGAGGAGACATATTCTCCTGTGGCAAAGATGCCAACTATCAGAATTATGGTGAGTATAGCTGCATCCAAGAATTGGAACATGTACCAATTGGATGTAAAGAATGCATTCTTAAATGGATGGATATCTGAAGAGGTCTACATGTCACAACCACCTGGCTATGAGGATCCCAATAAGGTAAATCATGTTTGTAAATTGAAGAAGGCTCTGTATGGATTGAAGCAGGCACCTAGAGCATGGAACTATAGGTTGACAACCTATCTCTTGGATCAAGGATTTGTGATGAGTAAAGCAGATACTTCATTGTTTATAAAGAAGAACAATTCAGAGGTAATATACTTGTGTGTCTATGTTGATGACATCATTATTACAGGAAATGATGTTCAAGGAATTAGACACATCAAAGGTCAAATGATGAAGGAATTCAAGATCAATGATCTTGGATTATTGAAGTACTTCCTAGGGCTTGAATTGGTCTACACAAATTCAGGTATATTCATCACTCAGAAGAAGTACATTCAGGACATGGTCAAGAAGTTTAATTTGCAGGAAGCTAAAGTCTCAAACATTCCTATGGAGGTCAACCACAAACTCAGTGCACATGAAGGAGAAGAACTCAAGGATATTACAGGTTACCAAAGTTTGGTAGGTAGTCTTAATTATGCTACCTTAACTAGGATTGATATCTCATATGGTGTTAGTGTACTTAGCCAATTTATGCATAAGCCAAGAGTACCACATTTGGAGGCAGCCAAGAAGATAGTAAAGTACCTAAAGGGAACACAAAATCATGGTTTGTATTATCCATATTCATCAGACATTGACATCAAGGTATACTCAGATGCAGATTGGGCAGGTTGCAAGGATGACAGGAGGAGTACATCTGGTTACATATGCTTTGCAGGTGATAAACCAATTTCTTGGTCATCCAAGAAAAAACCCACAGTAGCCCTATCATCTACTGAGGCAGAGTACAGAGGGCTAGCCAATGCCACTCAAGAAGCCATATGGTTGAAGCTACTATACTCAGAGTTGGGTCTATATACAAGGCCACCTATCATATTTGGTGATAACACAAGTTCACTTCACTTAGCAGCTAATTCTGTGTATCATGCTAGGACAAAACACATAGAGGTTCATTACCACTATGTGAGGGAGAAATTACTTAGCAAGGAAATCCAATTATCATATGTGTCCACTAATATTCAATGTGCAGATTTGCTTACAAAATCTTTGGATGGGAGCAAGCTAGGCAGGTTTAAATCCATGATAGGATTGCAGGATATCATTGAAGACTAAAGATGAAGACTCAAGCAAGTGTTTGGCTTGAGGGGGAGCTGTTGGTGCAAACAAGCCTTAACACTTGGCCTTGTCTTGTACCTTGAAGAGCATTGGATACCAATCTTGAAGGTGTTACAAAAGTTCTTGGATTAACTCACTTGAAGGAAGACCATAGGAACACATGCCTATGCTTTATTATCTTTTATCCAATGTAAAAGTCAATGTGACTTAACTCACCTCTTGTAATCTCACCTACATTCAAAAGTCATGGAAATTAGAAGTTATGGAAGGAGAGAATATCTCCATGTGATTAGATGAGAGATTTGAGGGAGCCTACATTTGAATTTGAAATTCAAATCTCAAGTGATGACTTATAAAAGACTATGAAAAAGTCGCGGGCTTAGAGCTCACTTCCCGAGGAATTTCTTAGCAATACATTGAGTGTGTGAGAGCTACTATTGAGCCTACACCTCTGAGTACCATTGGGCATCACTCTACATGCCAATGGGAATGTACATTTGATAGTTTCAATACAAATACTCATAGTTCTTAACTCTGTGTTCTCTGAGTCATTCACCTCAAAGTCTGTCAACTTCAACAGGACATATCTCAAGATCTACTGAACCAAATTTGATGATCCAGGGCTCATTGGAACCAGCTCAAAGCATTCTACAACACTAGAAAATTTCAAGTCATTCTATTCAGCCAATTGGGAGAAATCGCTGTCGAAGTGATCACTGGTATATTTCTGTGTGGTTCCTAAAAAGTCGGGGGTGTCTCTGATTTTGCTAAAGATCATGCTCAGTGTATAGTTTGTTATTTGGAGTGATTTAACTTGCTAATGGTAGCTTGTTAAGTTAATTTAATACTCCCAGAAGGAATTAAACCAATTGCAAGTGTGCTGGACACACTGAGCTTAGGACTGAGCAGGTGTCAATACAGAAATAGAAAGTTTTTGGAGTTGTGAAGGTTCAAAATCATCTGTTTTGATTTGGTCATTACTCAATCATTTTGTAAAGCACATATATAGTTTCTTGGTGTCATTTGGAAGCTCAAGAAGTCTCCTAATCATATCTGAAGAGAAAAGAGGGCAGGTGTGAAGCAGGTCTAGCAGCACCAACTTGATCTTCTGATTGTACCCAGCCATCACATCCAACAAGATTTTGCATGAACCTTGATACTTGAGAAACTGCAAACTGTATATCAGGATGTGTATTACAAAGATATATCAAGCAACCAACTGCTTGACTATATAAAGTAGCATCAAATGGCTCTGCATCTCCTACCATTTGTAAAGACATGTTCTGATCCATAGGTGTTTGCATAGGTTTAGAATCACTCATCTGAAACCTCTCCAAAAGTTTCTCAATGTACTTCTACTGTGTCATGTAGATACACTCATCTCTTAACAGAAATTGAATCCCAAGATAATAATGCAAAATGCCTAAATCATTCACATCAAATGTTTACTTTAATTGTTCTTTGAACATCTGCAAAACTTCATCTCTGGGACCTGTGACTATAATATCATCCACATAAATGATTGCTATAATCATCATACCTAGTTCAACTTTGACTAAAGAGTTGGAGCTGCATCTGAGTTATGGAAATCAATGGTCAAAAGATATGTATGTATCTTTTCATACCATGCTCTAGGTGCCTGTTTTAAACCATACAAAGCTTTTATAAGCTTACACACTAAGCATTCTTTACCTGTCTCTTCAAAACCTTCTGGCTACTGAATATACACATCCTCATGTAAAGGAACATTTAGAGAAGCAGTCTTAATGTCAAGTTGATATATATGCCAACCAAAATGTGCTGATAGAGCAAGTATATACCTAATAACAGTCATCCTAGATGTAGGAGCAAATGTCTCATCATAATCAATACCTTTTTGTTGTGCATTTCCTTTGACAACTATTGATATATTTAGGTAGTGATGTGCGTGAACACACTAGGACCGCCGGGGCACTTTTTTCCCTCTTTAGGAGGTTTTTTTCCCCTGGCTTGTATATACGCCTATTGCCTTAATGGGCTACTTATCTTTGTACACTCTCTAGTAATACATTCAGTATTGTGTATTGTGCTCCAAGCTTCTTCTTCTTCCTTGTGCTATTCGCGTGCTTCCACAGACATCTAACTCCAATAATTGGTATCAGAGCAGGTCGCCGCTTCATCTAGGGCATCGTCGACACTCCTCCGATTGCAGTCTCAGATTCGCACGAAATTTGGTGAGCATACTCAGGGTGTTTTAGAGATCAAAACCGCTTCGCTTTGTGGTGCCGAAATCGCGATCTGAGCTCGTTCCAGCCTCTGAATGCACTATCGCAGTGCTTGTGCAGGCTATTTTGTCTTTTTGTGCCAAAGGTATATACCAGTTTCTATTCGCCACTATAAGCATCTCAAAGTTTGCTACAGGTCTAGCAAAATTTTTCTGGGCAGTTCTGTTCAACTTTTTGAGATACAGTCAATTTTTTGCGTAAAGTATTTTACTCACCAGCCATGGCTGAAAGCAGTGATGTATTCCATATGTTGGCTGTTGAGGATAAGTTGGATGGTACCAACTACCCATTATGGGCTTATATGATGCGACATGTATTGGTTGCAAAAGGATTATGGAACATTGTGCAGGGTGTTGAAAGACGTCCTATTACACCTGTAACAACATGTACTGCAAATACAGGTGTTGGAGCTGATGGAGATGGTGTAGAAGATGATATTGTGCAGATTCCTGTTCGTGCTGCTGTTTCTGTTGCACCTACTGCAGAGCAGATTCATTGGGATGGCAGAGATGCCCAGACACATGCATTGATAGCTTTGTCTGTCAAACGTGCCATTATTGCTCATATTCTCTCTTGCAAAACAGCTAAGGATGCTTGGGATACACTTACCACATTGTACCAAGCTAGGAATGAGGCTCGTGTTGCTTACCTTCGAAAATAGTTGGAGAGTGAGCACATGAATGAAGGTGATTCTATGGACAGCTTCCTAACAAAGATCAAAGACTTGAAGGAACAATTGATTTCTGCTGATGAGGTTATACCAGATAGCTCACTTATGCAGACCATTTTGAATGGTCTTCGTGATTCGTATCAGAGTTTTGCTTCTACTCTTCAGTTGATGATGAAAGGCAATCCAAATACCTTGTCATTTGAGGAGTTAGTCTCTGTTCTGTTGCAAGAAGATCAGTCCAGGCAGAAAAGGTCCATTATGTGTGTTGCAGATCAAGCTTTCCTGACTATTCAGAAGGGCAAAGGAAAATGGAGTTCTTCTACTAGTAAGTAGAAATCTGCAAATGCTGCACATTCGAAGAACCAAGACAAAGATGAGAAAAAATCAAAAAAGCAAAAATTGTTTTGTAAGTACTGTAAAGGGAATGATCATATCATAAAGAACTGTCCAAAACTGGCTGCAAAAGAGGCTGGAATGGTTGTTGCACAAGCCTCTACACCAAAAATAGAGTCTGCTAATCTTGTGCAGGAAGAAGAATGGGCATTCACTACTTTTTGCAGTTTTGACCCATCTTCTCATGAGAAGTGCATGTCTGCAGTGGACTCAGATGTTTGGTACTTTGATAGTGGGGCGACCAAACATATTACCTCACAGCGCAATTTCTTCTCTTCACTCGAGCCTGCCCCTACAGGGAATACTGTCACATGCGCCAACAACTCCTCTTATCCTGTTATGGGAGTTGGTAAGATCATTCTGACTACTGCCGACGGTAGTTCTTTCACCTTGTCAGATGCTTTATTTGTGCCAGGGATCAAGAAGAATATGTTATCAGTTTCTGCATTAGCCAAGATTGGCTTGGTTGTGAAATTTGTTGATGACAGATGTATAGTTCATGATCTGTCAAATGGCGATGTTATTATTGGTTGTGGCATTTTATGTCATGGGCTGTATAAGCTCATAGACTATGAAAGATCTGTGAATGATTCGGCATGTGCAGTTCATGATTCTCAGGCTATATTAGATGCAAAGCTTTGGCATGCACGCTTTGGTCATCTGAATTTTGCTAGTTTGCTACGCTTGTAGAGATCTGATATGGTGTCTTCTTTGCCCAAGCTTGAGGCACTTGGAAAACATGTATCTAAAGGCTGTATTTTGGGCAAAATGCAGCGTTCCTCCTTTCCAAAAGATGGTTCAGTTTGGGCTACGCAGAAATTGCAGCTTGTACATAGTGATGTCTGTGGTCCTATGCAGACACCTTCTTTTGGAAACTATCTTTACTTCGTGACTTTCATTGATGATTTTTCCACGCATGCATGGGTATATCCATTGAAGGCAAAGTCCAAAGTGTTTTTGTGCTTCAAACAATTTTTGGTTTTGGTTGAAAATCTCTTAGGATGTAAAATGGGCACCCTCCGTTCTGATCTAGGGGGGGAATATATATCTTCTGATTTTAATGCATTTCTAGCTGAACGTGGGATAAAACACCAGTGTACAATGCCGTATACACCTCAACAAAATGGAGTTTCTGAACGAAAGAACATGTCACTAATGGAGATGGCGAGGTGCATGGTCAAGAGTTAGGCTTTACCACATAGTTTCTGGCTTGAGGCTGTCATGTGTGCAGCATATGTACTGAACGGTAGTCCCACTAAAGCACTGCATCCTATCACTCCATATGAGGCTTGGCATGACCGCAAGCCATTTGTTGCTCATCTGTGTGTTTTTGGTTGTTTGGCATATGCACTAGTGCCTGAACAACATTGTAGAAAATTGGATGATAAGGAAATAAAATGTATTTTTGTTGGGTACAGTTCTGAAAGTAAAGGCTATCGTCTGTATCATCCACAGACTAAACACATTCTGGTTAGCTGTGATGTTGTCTTTGTGGAAGATGCTATTCAGCCATTGCTTTCATGTACTAAGGAGACATCTGGTAGCTCCAAAGACATGTATGATACTTTGATGCCTCTTTTTACAGGTGGACAATCTAGTGCTTGTCCTAAAGAGGCAACTTCTCAGCCTTTGTAGGTTTCATATGATGATGCAGATCATTCCATTTCTGATGCAGATTTACATGATGCACTTGTTGATGAGAGAGCTGATATTGAGCAGGCAAAAACTATGCCAAAACGGCTGGTGCAGACTTTGCGTGACAGCAAATTAGATGTACCTTTGTCATATCGTACTTGTTCAGGCTCTCATAGTGCCTCTTTTGCATCAGATTGCTATGCTATGGCTACGTCTAGTCTCTGTGATGAGAATGAGCCTGTTTCTTTTGATGAAGCACAGAATTCAAAAAATTGGATGGCTACTATGCAATTTGAATATGATGCTATAATGAAGAATGGTACGTGGTCTTTATGTGACTTGCCTTCTGGCAAGAAGGCCATTGGCACTAAGTGGGTATACAAGCTGAAGCGTAAACCTGATGGTACAATTGACAGGTATAAGGCTAGGCTTGTTGCAAAGGGTTATGCGTAGGAAAGAGGCATTGATTTTGATGAGACCTTTGCACCTACATGCCGTATGACTACTGTTCGGAGCATTTGTGCACTTGAAGCCCATCATGGTTGGAATGTACATCAGTTGGACATTAAAACAACATTTCTGAATGGTGACTTGCATGAAGAAGTGTATGTTTTTCAGCCCCGTGGCTTTCTGCAGAAAGGGCATTAAAACCATGTGTGCAAGTTAAAGAAGGCATTATATGGTTTAAAGCAAGCACCACGTGCTTGGTATGAGAAGATACATGCCTATCTGGTTGCACATGGTTTTGAGAACAGTCCAACTGAAAGCACCTTATATGTTAAGCATGCTAATGATGTGCTTCTGATCATTGTTGTCTATGTTGACGACATGCTGCTCACTGGTCCTATTGAGAAGCATATTGCTGATTTTCATGCCTCATTTGAGATGTCTGATTTGGGGCATTTGCATCACTATTTGGGCATTCAGTTTATGCAAGTTGATGGTGGAACGTCTTTGTGTCAAACGAAATATATTGACACGTTATTGTAGCGTTTTGGCCTTGAAGACTGTAAGCCTATTGCCACTCCTATGGAGACAGGTTTACGATTGAGTCTTCATGATGCTAGAGATGCATTTGATGCTGTTGTCTATCAGTAGGCTGTAGGATGCTTGATTTACTTATGCATTACTCGACCAGATATTCAGTTTGTTGTCTCACAAATGAGCAGGTTTATGCATTGCCCAGGAGTCACGCATTGGAAGGCGGTTAAGCGCATCTTTCGCTACTTGAGTGGTACTCGGCTACTTGGGTTGTTTTATCCCAAGGGGGGATCACTACCGCCAGATTTGCATGCTTTTTTTGACTCAGATTGGGCTGGTTTCTATGACACTTGTGTGTCCACCAGTGGTTTTTGCTTCATCCTTGGTAGCTCATGTATATCTTGGTTGAGCAAGAAGCAGCCTATTGTGGCCACTTCCAATTGTGAGACTGAGTATAGGGCAGCTTTCACAGCGACTATTGAGTGTGTGTGGCTCAGATGCCTTATGGCTGATTTGGGTGTTGGCTAGTCTTCTGCCACCACCATCTTCACTGACAGTCAGAGCGCATTGGAAGTTGCGAGAACCCCTGTGTTCCATGCTCGCACTAAGCACATTGAGGTGCATTATCACTATGTCAGGGTGGGGTTCTCTGCTGAGGAGATCAGCTTAGCATATGTGCCTACGTAGGAGAACATTGCACACCTTTTCACGAAGGCTCTGCCTAGGGAGAAGTTTGAAGCTTTCCGCAAAGCTCTGGGCTTACTTCCTTTTGTGGAGTGATTTCCACATAGCTTGGCACTTCCTTATACATGAGTGCCAGCTCCTTGTTCACCGCATCACTCCCAGGGGGGATTTGTTGATATATTTAGGTAGTGATGTGTGTGAACACACTAGGACCGTCGGGGCACTTTTTTCCCTCTTTAGGAGGTTTTTTTCCCCCGGCTTGTATATACGCCTATTGCCCTAATGGGCTACTTATCTTTGTACACTCTCTAGTAATACATTCAGTATTGTGTGTTGTGCTCCGAGCTTCTTCTTCTTCCTTGTGTTGTTCGCGTGCTTCCGCAGACGTCTAACTCCAACAACAACCAACCTGGCCTTGTATCTATCAAGAGTATCATCTGCTTTCCTTTTGATTTTGAAGATCCATTTTACACCTATAGCCTTCTTTCCCTCTGGTAACTCACATAGCTGCCAAGTTTGATTCTTATGAATAGACTCAATCTCTTCTTGCATAGCTTTTCTCCAAATAGGAATGTTAAATGCATCTTTAACACATGCAGGTTCATCTTCAACTCTAGTAAGTGCCAAAATATCATGAATCTCAAAGTCTTCAGCAAAACTTACATGATCTTTTTGTTGTTGTTGTCTAGTCTGACTTCTTGTTCTTATATGATCTTGTTGTTGTTGTCTAGTCCGACTCCTTGTTCTTCCAGTAAAACTCTTTATATCAATATCTTTCAAAGTCTGATATAACCAAGTAGGTGTATCCTTAAAAAGTGGTGAAACTCTTTCTGAACTTTCAGCTTCCACAGGTTCTAGAACTTGTCCTGCCGAGGTACTAGGACTTTCTAGAACGTTAACTTCTTCCATTTCTGGAACCAAAGTCTCATGTGGAACTGACTCTGTAGAAGGTTGTGAAATTCCTCTTTCTTCAACTCTTTCTTGAATCCTAGGAATTTTAACTCCCTCTGACGCAGATCATATCTGGGAATCCAAGTTGGAATGTGGAGAAGTGTGGTGGACCTTTCAGTTCTTCTCACGAGAATTTGAAGCATTGCAAAATGTTGCCCCTCTTCAAGATATTTGGCAAAAAGCGGGATTGCAAGATTATTTTAGTGCAGCCTTGCCCAGACCGGATTTTCTTCGGTGCTACTACTTGATTGCAACTCTCAAGGCGACAGGAGACAAAGATCATTTAGGCACATTCTTGGTGCCCTCTCTATCAAACCAGGAAGAAATGAAGAAGTTTGAGTTGAATATCGCGTTAATCAGGGAGGCCCTTCAAATGTATGGCACCCATGTACCTTCCGACCGAGATCCTTTGATATCAGAGTCGATGAAGAACAACAAAATCAAGAAGTTGAAAGAAATGTGTGCCCTCACCCCAACATCGCCATACCACTGCGGATGTGCCTTCAACACTTCGCATTTCCAGCGCAAGACCGGTTCACGCAACCTCATAAGAAAATATGGTATGGATTATACCTAGCAGAGACTGGAGGCTTGCCAATTAAAATGCTCGTATGGATCCTAGACCAGTTATATGAAGCAGGCAAGCGAGGAGTGTAGAAGCCTACTTTGAATGGCTGCTGTGCCATTACAAGAATTATCTACAGATGCCTTGCCTATGATGTACCGATCGCAAGGGCCCTTAAGTACTCACAACTGGAATTCTTCAAGGGGCGGAAGTCAGGGGTGCAACCTACAAAAAGAATGTGTGGTTTGCTTCACAGGTTCTAATCCCTCGTGAGGCCACCACAGAAGTCTCTCTCAGAGAAGAGGAACAAGTTGCCCCTTTCACTATCCATCTCCAAGGAACACAATCAGGGGGTATGGTACATCCCACTCCATCTGCCCCTCCACTACCCATTGATGCTGAGTTTGCATCCATGGCCACTTTGGCAGAGGATCCAAATTTTGATTTTGAAAGCTTCCTGCAGACAGCCCACTTATCTGAGAGTGAGTGTTTTTCTGAGACCGACGGCCCTGAATCTCCATCCCAGGGAACACGACCACATGGTGAAGCACAAAGAGTACATTGGGAGGATGAGGCACAACGCACGCAGGAGGGCAGAACACATGAACAAGTGGAGAGGCAGAGGAATGAACCGGAGGAGAGTGAGGAGGAAGCCCCAGCTTACACTGCACAACTCAAACGGCTCTACAAAACGATCAAGCAGGTACAAAAGAGACATAGGCTATCAGAAGAAGCAAATAGAGCACTCGTGAACCAGATGCTGCAAGCGGAGAATGTAGACCCACATTTTGTAGAATCATTGAATCTTTTGGCAGATACCTGTGGGATAGTGGAAGCCATGAGGACCATGGTACAGCGCACTACCCATCAATATGACAAACGAAGGATCGATACGCGACCGCAAAGGGGAAAAATGATTCAAACGGAAGTTTCTACCGCCCTGCCTACCACCACTTCAGAAGATGTTCACATGGCCAGCCCAACTCACAGTGAGGAACCAGATGTAGATACACAGATACCATCTCCACCATCACCTCCCATCCAGCCCTCAGAACCCTTCCCCACTAGCCTTCCTGAACAACCAGTATCCACCCATGGTGAAACTGTTATACACACCACCATTTCTCCATCCTCCCCTTTACCTACATCCACCACTTCCACCCAATTTTCTGAACTCCATATAGGTCATCCTGCCACCGATCAAACTATAATAGGTCACCCTTCATATCTCCCAGCCCTCGGACAGCCACTTGCCACTAGCCAAACCTTAACACACCCATTTCCATCCACCGATACATTTCCTCCCTCCCAACCCCTATCCATTGTACCCCTTTTAACCCCCTCGGAATCAACCCAAATCACCCAACCTCCATTCTGGACACACCTTGTAAATATACTCCAACAAGTTGAGAATTTTAATAAAAAGTCCCTTCCCCAACCCAACTCCCCCACATTCACTGCCACCACTAACACACCACCTACCATTCCCGTATTCACAATTCACACTTCACACACTATCACGTCCGATCCCATGGACATTTCACCACCCACAGGAGCACCCACCACTACGTTTGTTCCAACATCATCACATTTCACTTCACTCATAGGCACATCATCCACTTTTCCCTTTCCCATTTCCCGACCCTTTGCATTTTCTACCTCTACCCCTGCATCCACATCATTTAGTAATGCACTAGACACCATGTTCGAAGCGGCCACTCAACTTAAGCAAGAGTATAGGTTACTAGAAGAAAATAACACAGAGTTGTGCAATCTCTCGGCTCAACTCCAGGCATGTGTCAATGCCTTGGAGCTAAGTAATACAGCACTACAACATGAAGTGACCACCCTCCAACAATCCCAGGTGGAGCTCGAAGCCAAACATATAGAGACGACTAGGGTAATGGAAGAACAATTCAGGGATCAGCTGGGCCGCAATGCTAGACTACAAAGAAACATGGCTTTACTTCGTCGCCACTTAGTAGCGGCTCAAGAAGAGAACAAAAGGCTACAACAACAAAACCAGGAGAATCTAGAAGCAGCCATGGAAAATACCCCTGGAGCACCTATAGAACCTGCCAAATTCCAAGTTGTTCCCTCAGAACACATTCAGCAGGTGTTAGAAGATTATGCAACCCTCTTGGAGGCACATGACCAGTTGGCAGACCAGGTAAAGGAACTACAAGGATCCCAAGTGCCTACACCACACCCACCAACACCTAAAGAGATGGCCAATGCTGCAACTTCACCAGAGCCTGAATCATCAATGACCAATGAGGTACTTGAGCTACGACAGCAGGTGGCTGAATTAAAGATCAAATTGTTACAGTATGAACGACCCCCCTCTCCACCGGATCAACCACTAGAAGAAGAAGCAGTAATCATTCTAGTGGAGGAAACATTTGAGGACAACTATGAGCCTCAACCACTTCCAGGAGGACGAATCACGGAGGAAGGACAAGATACATATGAGGAACCCCCTTCGGCATGGATGAAACAGGTAGAAGAAATGGGGCCAACTCACGAGGAACGAATATCTACTCAGATGCGGGCAATGCGGACCATTGAAGAAACCATACTTCAATCAGAGTATTTTAGAAACCTGGCCCCTAGAAGACCGATAACTAGTTCAGAGTCACAGTATAAACCCTATTTTGTACTGCTAGCTGACTATAATGATGAGATCAAACACCTCATCAGCAAGTACCCTACCTTTGCAACTCAGTTCGAACCAGAGGATATCCCAGAGGCAGCCAAAAAGGGGGCCATATTCCAACCCATCTGGAGGCAGAAATTACTGGAAACCTAGGACATGGGACCATGCTCCCATGCATTTGAAATATAACCCTTGATTCGGACCATTCCAAAGGAGACGATCATGGAAAGCATTTTCTATAAAGGTTCAAAACAACACAAACTGCACGCAATGGTTGAATTACCCCTCGATCGCACCACCAACAGGCACACCTACAGTAGCATATATGATGGCTACTATCAGACATTGGCTTCCACGACTTCACCCCATGCCAGATGTAGCTGCCCAGATGATGCTCAAAATCTTGGATATGATGCAGGTAGTGCTCAAAACCTTCCGCAATGTATGTCACGTTCAGCCTCCGATTCTCGGCTTCATAAATGGTAATTATGACCTACTTTATGATATGAGCACAACCCCGAGCATACGAGTCGCTTATGCATGGCACACAAGAATCAGATATCTCCCTGCCTGCTACAAGCAAACCTTTGACGATATGTTCACCACGGGGTTCTGGGAAGCACACTCAGAAGTGTTCGCGCCACGGCCCTCTCATTTGCTACAACTCTTCGCGTGCAAACAAACGATGCATTCAGAGCTCTACACAACGCCACAACCGGACATACCGGGAGCAGTCAATTGGGATGCCCTTCAACGAGACCTGATCAGGGGACTACGGATCAAAGAACAAGAAGTGGCAACCGACATACTGCAACACTACATCGATCAGACCGCGGAGCAAAGGTCTGTCAGAGGCGACAGATGCTAGGGGGGGTGAGTGTTGGCATCATATGGAGAGTGTTGGCAGATGAAGCAAGTACAAGCATACATGCAGATCTAGCACTGAGGCAACCCATCATTTTTTCCAATCATTACATCATTTTAAAAGTGATTCTCATCACTAACAACCATTGTAAATATCGGTTCATCTTTTTGTAGCTCCATTTTGTGCAAGCCGAGCAGTCCTCGAACTTGGGGAGCCTTAGAAGTAGTTGCTTGCCAATTTTCATATTTTTTGATCTCGTTTGAGTCCTCAAATAAGCCCTGGAACCTAATTTTTAACTAGGCCGGACACTAGGTCTGGACAGGGCCAAAGCTAGTCAAAAACTATAAATAGAGCTAGAGAGCTCATTTTTGGGGCTAGCTTCTTGTAGTTTTGAGCTTGTATGAGAACTTGGTTATAATAGAAGTGATTCCATTGTCTTACTCTCTTTGTTTTTGTCGTGTGTGCACATGTGTGTGTATGTGTATGCATGTTTGTGTGCTTCTCACTCACACATTTGTGCCTTCACTTGCTCGAGGTCTTCATACCCTCCTCATGTCTTCCCGGATTGACATTAAAGGAGGTGCTACTCATCACTGAGCTACAAGGTTCTAGCTAGAGCCTAGCATAGATTCAAACTGACATGCAGAGGAACCTCTTTATCAACTACAGATTTGTGATTAGCTAGATGAATATCTGAGGTGCTAATTGGATCAAGACAATTCTCAATCATTCAATCTAGAGAACTATCCAAGTAAATGTGTGTGGACTATGCATCATGTGTGTGGTCAATTGTACAACAATCGACATTGACGTCCATTGTAGAATGGGTTTGGAGGAATATTGGACCTCTCTTCCTTGATTTTGATGTTGAAGATTGGGCATAAGTCTTATTTTCAACAAATGATTTACATTTGGCATTCTCACTTGTCACAATTTCCATATTGTATGCAACATCACCATCGTTAGTAAATGTCACAAGTTAGGTATGGGCGATTGCTTAAAACAATTAAAGTATCCATATTATTATTTTGATAGATTGCTAAATAGTAAGAAAGAGGTAGAGAGTTGATGGATGTCTAGAGTATAGACAGGTATAGTTGGATAACTATTTAGCTAGATAGCTATGAACTAGATAGATAGTTGCATAGCTATTTAGCTCGATAGGTAGTAGCTTGATAACTATTTAGTTAAATAGATAGTTTGATAGCTATATAGCTAGATAGGTAGATAGTTGGGTAACTATTTAACAAGAAGTTTAGTTGGATAGTTATATAACTAGAAGCTATATAGCTAGATAACTATATAGCTATAGCTAGATAGCAAGATGACTATTTAGCTAGATAGATAGTATATAGCTATCTAGCTATATAGTTATATATCTAGATAGCTATATAGCTAGATAGTTATATAGCTATATAGCTAGATAGCTAGATGGCTATTTAGCTAGAAAGATGGTTGGATATCTATTTAGCTAGATAGGTAGATAATTGGATAAGTATTTAGCTAGATAGATAGTTGGATAACTATTTAACTAGATAGGTAGATAGCTGAATAACTTTTTGGCTATCGGATAGCAATTTAGCTTCATAGGTAAATAGTTAGGTAACTATTTAACTATTGGGTAGCTATTTAGATAGATAGATAGATAGCTGGATAATTATTTAGCCATTAGGTAGCTATTTCAATAGATAGGTAGATACTTAGATAACTATTTAGCTAATAGGGATCTATTTAGCTTGATAGGTAGATAGTTGGATAACTGTTTGGCTAACAGGAAGCTATTTAGCTCAATAGGTATCTAGTTGGATGACTATTTAGCTAGCAAGAAGCTATTTAAATTGATAAGTATCTAATTGGATAACTATTTAGATATTGGGTAGCTAAATAGTCAAATAGATAGATAGCTAAATAACTATTTAGTTAATAGCTATTTAGCTTGATAGGAAATTAGTTGGATAACTATTTAGCTATTGGATAACTATAAATCTAAATAGGTAGACAATAGGATAACTATTTAGCTAGATAGTGAAATATTGATATGTTGATTAAAAGCGATTGGTAAGTATGGAAATAGATGAATGGAAGCTATATACAACTATTTAGTGACATCACAAATTGTAAATAGTGGTAGCTTATAGTCGAAAAGCAATAAGAAGCCACAGTTTAGATAAAAATCAATATTTCTAATATGTTTGGTACTTAGAAAATGTTAAGAAGCCATAACTAAAGATTGTTAGGTTAATACTTAAAATCTAGTAACAATGCTATATTTAATCAAATCCACAAACTTACCTCTGTCAAATGCACCATTAAATCATCAAGAGAATGTTTGCCGCATATGTTATGGTGTTTCAATACCGCATTCACCTAAACAATTGACTGACATACAACAATGTGCTGCAAAACAAATGTATTGATATGAATGGTTGCATGGCATAATATGCACTATAAAAATCACTCTCCTCAATATTCAAACCACATGCTATGCACATGGATGAAACATTGAATGAGAGAGATGATGGTGATTGTGGGGAAGGTAATGGCAATGAGGGTGACATGTCATGTGACTCCAGCATGCTTAACATCTTGTTTACAAATTATAGATGTCTATTTGCATTATTGAACCAATCCTCTTGCAACTTGTTGCAGCCTATATATGCAACAATACACATGATCAATATTCAACCCTTTGAACCCTTAATAACTCAAAATTAATAGTTATATCTAGATTCGTTTCTCCAAATGAATCTTCCTCTCAAGAGCCATTCCCACATCACCTTTTAATTCCTCTAGAGCTTCTTGTAACTTTTTTCTCATCTCAATGACTGTTGTACTCACTTTAGACTTAGCTGCCTTTAATACCTTGGCTTGATCAAAATCAAACTTGACCCTATCCAACTTAGCCTTTTCATTATCTGTTGATAGTTATAATGTAGATATAAGCTTACCACCCTCCACCTACCTAATGGCTACAAGTTCCCTAACTTGTGGAACATGTAACTCAGCTACATCCTGTTTCTGTTCTTGCAAGTCTCAATCCACCATGGGCTCTAAAAGTGATGAAGCATCATCACGAAAAATTGTAAAAATTTTGCATCTTCAATTGTAGCATACCCATCTTCCTACATATCTCAACATATGCTTATCCAGCTACAACCCATGCCATCTGATACATAGTTGGACTTGTTGATGTTTGTGGAGTCATGTAGTTATCAAATGCAAAGGCTCTTCCAAATTGTATAGATAATTCATAGTTTATTTGGTATCTCATGGTACACCTTTTGATGCAACACCATCACTACATCATATAACTCTGACCTTACATGTTTCATCTTTATTTTTCCCTTGATTCGATTTAATTTGAACATATACACCGAATCTACCTTGCTAATTCATTTGTTTATATAATAGCTGGATTTGAACTGGTAATAGAGAGGCCATACATGGTGTTGAATTCTTCTTTTGTCTCACAAGATACATTGTGGTTTAGCACTTTTGAATATGGCGGATATAACCGTTTGCATCAACAATGTAAATTATTGGTGATGAATGAAATTGAGAAGGTGCAGATTGACTAATAAGTTGAATAACTTGGATCAATGAGGGGTTTTCCTCGTCCATCTCTTGCACTGCAAATCAGACTCCTAACTGTTGAAGCCTCTCCTTTGTCGAAAGTAGAAGCTCTCATATAAGAACTAGTGGGGATACTCTTAATCATGGCCATGTGATCTCCTAAATGATGCATGCATGCATGCGATGCTACATGCAATAAAAACCCATTCTTTTCACATCTTCAAACCTGCTCACACTCATTCCTGGTGTTTTTGCTTCACCTTCATCCAATATAACAGCTCCATTTGTGGTAGCTTTCTTCCATGACTGAGGAAGTTTCTCAAACCTTCTATCTTCCACTACCCCAAACTCCAAGGATATCTAAGTTTTGAAAGATGTGATGAGTAATGGCATTACCTTCAAGGTACATGTCATGATACCCTACCTTTCACATGAGTAATGCGGATATTCAAAAATCATTGTCATGATTTTCAAATATCTGGATGAATGATATTACATTGAAGAGAGAAAAAAATAAATGTAGCTTTCTCATATTTAAAAAAGCTTTTGAAATAGCCAAATCACGATGCACATAAAAGTGGTATATAGTCCTAAAAAGTTTTCACATTATTATGATTTCACCCTATAGACAATATCGGGGATGTTTGAATCGTGAGAAATGTGTCTTTATGGTCCACCAAGGAAACATCTGAGGTCATATAATCTCCCAAAATGGTATCTCGATAGATGAAGAATAAATCAAAGCAGTCATGGATTTGCCAAGACCTAATAATGTTAAGGAAGTGCAAGCTTCTATGGGCCATTGTGGATATTCTCATCAATTTATCCACATGTATGCCATTATTATAAAACCACTATATTGTTTGTTGGTTCACTTTGAATGGATCAATGATTGTAAAAAAGCTTTCAATGAATTGAAAAAAAGATTATTTTCAGCTCCTATACTGAACGTGCCTAATTGGGATAAGCCATTCCATATCCATGTAGATGTTTCCAATTTTTCCATTGGGTTTATTTTGGAACAACCAGCAGATAGAAGGAAATTGGACCACCCTATTGCATATGCTAGTAGACAATTGAACCAAGCATAGCAAAATTACATAACCACTAAAAGAGAAGGATTATGAATGGTCTATGCAGTAAAGAAATTCCGAAATTACTTACTAGCAAATAAATTCAATTTTTTCTTTTATTGTCAAGCCTTGTTGTACTTTGTCAACAAACCTTGCAACACAAGAAAGTTGGAGTTTGAGGTCTCCAAAAGCACTTGAACAACATAAGGAAGAAGAAGAAGCTTGGGTCACAACACAAAATACTAAATGTATTACCAAGTGAATGAAAAAAGATAATTAAATTGTTAGGGTTATATATCTATATAGAATTCAAGGGAGGAAACCTTCTAAAGAGGGAGAAAACTGCCCCCATAGTCCTAAGTGTGTTTGCACATATCACTTCCAAAATACATCAACGAATCCCCCCTAGGAGTGATGCAATGAACAAGGAATTGGCACTCATGTATAAGGAAGTGACAAGCTATGTGGAAAGAGATCGATCCACAAAAGGAAGTAAGCCCAAAGCTTTGCAAAAAGCTTCAAACTTCTCTTGAGGCAAAGCCTTTGTGAAAAGATCGACAATGTTATCCTATGTGGGCACATATGCCAAAATGATCTCTCAAGTACAGAACCTCTCCTGACACATAGTTGGAAAAATTCACGATTTTTTGGTTGAAATTAAATTCGTAAAATTCGCATCACGATTTAATTCATGATGCACGAATTTTATCACTTTTTTTTTATAAATATAGCATGCTTCATATGCTTCACTTTCTACTCAATGACAGATGGTTGACTTATGAATCATGATTCATGATGTATCATGTAATATTTTTTGCTAGCAGTTCCCAGCTACATGTATGATGCGTGATGTATCATGTATCATGTATGATGTTTGGAGATTACTAATCAATGTCATGAGTCATGATTTCTATGATGTAATGTGTTATAAGTTGTAACTTATAAAGTTATATGTTATGTATGGACCATGGTGACTAGTTATTGGTTGAAAAATGATGAAATCATGAGTCATGATGTTTTAGATTATTATCTAATGTCAATTTAGGATTTGAATTTTGATGTTTGATGTTGTCTTACATATGATTGGAATTTGGGATATGTGTATCATATATATTATATATATTTTATGAAAAAAATAAAATTCTCTCTTGATGGATAAAATTCCCGAATTTTATTTTCGGTCCGAACGTTTTAAACGAATTAAACGAATAATTCGCGAATTAATTCTCACGAATTAAATCGCTTGTTTGTACTATGTCCTGACATAATGATAGTGCACCTCAATGTCCTTTGTGCGAGCATGGAACACAAGGTTCTGCACAACTCTCAATGTGCTCTGATTGTCAGTGAAGATGGTGCTAGCAAAGGGCTGACCAACACTCAAATTAGCCAAAAGGCATCTATGCCACACACACTCAACAATAACTATGAACTTCCATTTACTCAGAATCACAACTAGAATCAGCCACAATAGGCTGCTTCTTGCTTAGCCAAGATATGCATCAGCTACCAAGCATGAAGCAAAAACCACTAGTGAACACACGAGTGTCATAGTAACTAGCCCAATCAAACTCAAAAAAAAAAGCATCTAAATTTTGTGGTAGTGATCCCCGCTTGGGATAAAACGATCCAAATAGTCGGGTACCACTCAAATAGTGAAAGATGTGCTTAATTGCCTCCCAATGCTTGACACCTGGGCCATGCTTAAATATGCTCATCTGAGAGATAGCAAACTGAATATCAGACCCAATTATGCATGAGTAAATCAAGCATCCAAATATCTTGCGATAGAGAACAAGATCAAATGCATCTCCATCATCATGAAGACTCAATCATAAACCTTTTTCCATAGGAGTGGCAATAGGCTTACAATCTTCAAGGCCAAAATGTTGCAATAATGTGTCAATATATTTCATTTGACACAAAGTTACTCCCCCATCAACTTGCATAAACTGAATGCCCCAAATAATGATTCAAATCCCCCAAATGTGACATCTCAAAAGAGGCATGCAAATCAGACTTAAATTTGGTAGTATGCTTCTCATTTGGACTAATGAGCAGCATGTGTCATCAAGATACACAACAATGATCAAAAGTACATCATCTACACACTTAACATATAAGGTCTTCTCAGTTGCATTGTTCTCAAAACCATGTGCAATCAAGTAGGCATGTATCCTTTTATACCAAGCACATGGTACTTGCTTCAAAGCATATAATGCCTTTTTCAGCCTACACACTTTTTTTCTACGTACACTTCGTCATGTAAGACAAAACCATAGAGCTGAAATACATACACTTCGTCATGTTTTGTGTTTTTACACAAAACCATAGAGCTGAAATACATACACTTCGTCATGTAAGACACCATTGAAAAATGTAGTTTTAATGTCCAAATCATGTACCCTCCAACCATGATGAGCTGCAAGTGCACAAATGCTAGGAACAATGGTCATTCAACATGTGGGTGCAAAGGCCTCATCAAAATCAATGCTCTCTCTTGAGCATAACCTTTTTTCAACAAGCCTAGCTTTATACCTATCAACTGTTCCATCAAGTTTACACTTCAGCTTGTATACCCATTTAGTGCCAATAGCCTTTTTTGCTAGAGGAAGATCACATAAAGACCAAGTACCATTATTCATAATAGCATCATATTCTGATTGCATAGTAGCCATGCAATTTTTCAAATTTTGTACCTCATCAAAAGAAATAGGTTCATTCACATCATAAAGACTAGAGGCAGCCATTGCATAGCAATTTGATGCAAAAGAGGCACTATGGGATACTAAACAAGTGCGATATGACATAGGTGCATCTAATTTTCTATCTCGCAAAGTCTACACCACCCATTTAGGCATAGTTTTTGCCTCCTCCATATCAGCCCTTATTGAGATATTAAGCTCAATATGTGATGATCTAGGATGACACGTATCACTTTTTCATTTCTCTGACATGTATAGTGGTCACGCTAGTATACATCAGGGATACTTCATTGAGCTTTACTAGATTTATCTACGAAGAGTGATAGCACATTTGTTTCTTTCCAGCTCACTCATTTGTAGACATTAGAATTCTCCTTATGTACTATTCTTTATATATTGCACTTGTTGTATTGTTGTTTTAGGTCATTCTTGTACATTCCTTTTATGTAATAGAAGAAGAAGAAGAAGATCATTCTTCCTTGGCTCAATCTATGTGTGTGCTCCTCTTTAATTGTGAGAGTGTGTGTGTGATCTTTCTTCCTTATCTCCCTCCTCGTGAAATGGTATCAAAGTCAGTGTGGCTCTAGAGAGCTCATGGAGAAGGTTGACGGTGAAGAGTACATGAGAAGTCATAGAGAAAGTGCGATTCGCAAATGACCTTAGATTGCTATGAAAATTGATGTGAAGGTAGAAGACGTCAAAATATTTTTGATATTTATCCGTTTAGTATAAATTGTTTTTGTCATATTTCTATTTTGGAGCCATCTAGACCTTTGTTTCAAGCCCACAAGGTGGGGCCCACAGAAAAACTAGGTCAGTTTGCAAAATTCTAATTTGCGTCCTATTTGAAAATAGTCATATATTCTAGATCCGGAATTTCAAGCGATTTTGTGTATTGTTCATACACGAAAATTGTGTTTTTCTGATATCAAACCATCACCTCATAGTGCGATAGTGTTCAAGCAAAAGTAATGTTTGTAGTGTTTTCGCAATGTTGTGAATTGCTGCAAAAATGGCAAACACAGATGGAATGAGTCAACTTATGAGCGATAAGCTAGACATGAACAATTTCCATGCTTGGAGATTCAGAATAAAAAATTTCCTGATGGGAAAAGGCTATTGGAAGTACATTGAAGGAGAGAATGAAAATGCTCCACGGTTACCAGAGAGGAATTGGACTGCAAACCAGTTAAGAGCATATGAGGAATGGAATCAAGGATCACAAAAGGTAATGTATTGGCTATTTGTTAGCATACAAGATAGCATGATTGTGCACATATAGAATGCAAAGACTCCAAAAGAGGCTTGGAACAGTTTGGTCACATTGTATGAGACCAATACAAAGGCACGGGAATTGCCACTCAAGAACGAGCTACATACACTGGAGAAAAAGGGCATGTCAATAATTGGCTACACCCTAAAAATCAAAAGCATATGTGATTCACTTACATCTATTGGCATAAATGTAGATGACGATGATAAGGTGGAAGTGTGCCTTCATGGTTTAGGAGCTACATAATAAGCAGTTCAGAACTTCTATACAGACCAAGGAAAATATTCTAGATTTTTTAGTTTGGTTTCCATGTTGATTATTGAAGAAAAGAATTTAGTGAGGACTCAAACCCCAAGAAAAACCTAGTTCTAAGTAGGTATTCTACTCTGGAAGAGGAAGAGACAGAGGTACAGGTTTTGGAAGTGCAAGAGGAAACAGTAACCAAGACCAAGGTCAACATCAGAATCATGTCAGAAGTAGAGGATAATTTTGAGGCAGGGGGCAGCCAAAGAGGCCGCAAAAATTTCCAAAGATATGATTCAGGTAATGACAATAAAGGATGTTGGAATTGTGGTAGACCTCGATAATCTGAACGTGATTGCAAGTTGAAGAATCAAAATAATGAAAGGCAGCAAAACAACTATGCATCCACATGTAGATGATTCTGAAAAGTTGTTCATGGTTCAATATCATATGATAAATATGATGTTTGTTGATGTTTCATAATCGAATGGTAATGTCTAGTATGTTGATCTAGGTGCTTCAAATCACATGATTAGTCATGTAGAATGGTTTAGTAGTTTGCAAAAATTGCCAATTCTTAGATACATTGAAACAGGTGATGACACATCACATCCTGTTCAAACTCAAGGTCAAGCACAAGCATGGAAGCGCATCAAAGAGGTTGACACACAAGAAGAGGATCATATAGGAAGCTCCAAGAAGTACATGTCAAATTTTCAGAAGAAATCCCTATAAAAATAGTGATTTTCATCACTAAAGTCATTGTAAATATCATTTCACATTTTTGTAAGTCCATTTTGTTCAAGCCAAGGAGTCCTTGAGCTTGAGGAGTATCAGAAGTATCGTCCTACCAATCTTCATAATTTTTAGACTCCGTTTGAACCCTCAAATAAGCCCTAGAACCTAATTTTTAACTAGGTTGAACACTAGGTCTGGACAGGGCCAAAACTACTCCAAAAACTATAAAAAGATCTAGAGAGCTCATTTTAAAGGTTAGCTTGTTGTAGATTTAAGCTTTTGTATGAGAACTCTTTTGTAATCGAAGCTTTCCATTGCTCCTCTCTTTGCTCTTACCGTGTGTGTGTGTATGTGTGTGCATGCTTGTGTGCTTTCACTCACACACTTGTGCATTCACTCGCTCATGGTCTTCATACCAGTTCACACCTCTACGGATTGACAAGTAAAGGAGGTGATACTCATACTTGAGTTACACCAAATATTGGTGTCATTCCCGGGGAGAGAGCTTCAAGGACGCGTGTGTGATGGTAAGACATAGAGTTGCGACGTTGGATTTGTAGGTAATTTCTTTACTTTTCCCTAATCTTTCTCTTTCTTATTTCATCTCCATCATCATCCTCACCATCCCCCACCTCCACCTCCATCTCCATCTCCATTGAATTTTCAGTTCTTTGGTCATATCACCTTCCCAACTCCATTCCCCTCATTTCATTTGTGAGAGAGAGATTTTACACGTGCTTGTTTGCATTTTTTGGTGCACTAACATTGTAGGTCAACCTCTGGACAGCACGAATCTTCAAGAAACATAGGTAAAAACTCATTTTCTGTCAGAAATTGTCGTAGAAGCTGATCATCATGACTCATAGACCAAGGTGGGTATTTGGGTGAAATTTTTGCATGAAAGAGGAGCTAAGGTAAGTGCTTGCACAGATCTAAGCTCATTTTTTTGAAATCATACATTTGGCTAACCATCACAATGGTGACTCATCATCGCGACTATGTCTAACCATCACGACGGTCACTAACCGTTGTGGGGATCAGCTCACGCCATCGCAATCATGTCACATCATCGTGATCTTCAATGATCTTTGTGGTCTTGATCTTCGTGACTTGACCATCGTGACTGTGTGTGACCATCGTGACTGTGTGTGACCATCACGACTATCACTCACCATCGTGACTGTGTGTGACCACAACGACTGTCACTAACCATCATGACTATGTGTGACCATCGCGACTGTGTCTGAGCATCGCGACGGTCACTGACCATCGTGGCCCTAATCATTGTGCATTTCTTGACCATCAAAATTTTCCCTGATCATCGCGACTTTGACTGATCGTTGTGGCTTGACCATCGTGATCTCTGACCATTGTGGGCTGATCATCGCGGGTGTTCACACCATCATGACGGTGACACACCATTGCGATTGTGTTTGACCATCGTGACGGTCAAGCAGAAGGAGAAAATTAGGGTTTTTCAATTTTTTTAATTCTTGGGGTATTTTTGGTCAATTATTTTGAACTCTTGTGTGCTTGGCATAGAGATATCGCATTGTCAGACCCAGTATCATGTATCATCTATTCTGAAGTACTCCCAGAGAGATCCAGTTTCCTTGTTTTAAACCCAAGAACCCTGAATTGGCATAACTTTCTCATACGAAATCCGTTTGTTGTGATTTTGAAGTTGACCCTTAGGGGGATTAGGAAACCAAAGGGGTTCCAAAGGATTTTGAGCAATACAAAGGGAAATTGTGAACTAGAAGACAAAGCTTATGAACCTAAGATCTGGTAGACACTTAGGCAAGGATAGGCAAAGCATTAGATCATCTGAGGCTAGTGTCAACCATACAAATAGGTCTTGGGCACAACAACCAAGTGGTTATCCCTACAACCTAAGTTCAGAAACAAGTGACTCAAAAATGTCTTTTAGCATGGAGAGACCCACACGTACCTCAGGAACTACCTATTTACAAACACCAAAAGGTCGCTATAAGACACAAATAGAGTATATTCGGACCAACCATTTAGGTGCTCGCATCTATGAGGATGGTCTGAGGCGATCATTAGTCCAACTCAGAAATCCCGATCAACCCTTTGGACTTGAACACCCAGTGGTCAAGTTTGAAGATGGTTCATACATTGATAAGGAAGGAACCATGTATGTGGTCACCAGCTTACCAGATAGGATAGATGAGTGTGGAAATATCATACCTCATAATGAAATAGGAGACCTAGAGCAAGGGACCTAGGATGGGAACCCAAGACCCCTAGAGGAAAATCTGTCTTGACGAGAGTAATCACTCCAGAGTGGATTCCTCAAGACAACAAAAACATAGAACTATATCTTAATAGAGAAACACAAGAAGCCTTTTGGAGATTCAAGACAAATCAACCTAACCCAGTAATCACCATCTATGAATTCAAAGACCCTGAGACACTAGGCAAAGTTTTCTACCTAGATAACGCATCTGAGAAAATGTTCTTGGTAACAGAGCATGATAGGCATGCCTACATGTGGCAAGGAGAATCGGTTTTCCCTCCACCAAGATCTAATATCTCCCATGGCCTCTAAGGAGTAGGATCATCCCAGGCTCATGAAAACCAGAGGGAAAGAGCTAGAGAGAGACCTAAGGTAAGCTTTGCACACAATGTGGGTAGAGACAGATCAAGATTTTAAGGTGAAAGACATGAAAGATAGAGACATCAAGCACATAGGCATCAAAGAGATGAACACGATTTTCCATTGTCTAGACCCCAAGAGTACCCAAGAACCCTTAGACCCTTATGATCATGTGGCCGAGTTAAAACAAGTGCTAAGAGCTGAACAGGTTGAGGACTTGTTCACCCAGTTTGAGGCATTTGGTTTGACCCTCAAGGGTACTACCTTAGCTTGGTTTCACCCTCTAAACAGTTGCAACTACCAAAACATAGGTCAACTACTAGAAGAATTCATATTCTCCAAGAGTGGCATTAGGCATACCACATCATCCTTGATCCACAACTTCAAGCAAACACCCCAAGAAACAGTTCGAGGAAGATGGTTTAGACAGTACTTGGAAAGATTCCCTATTCCATAGTTACCCACACCGGCCAAACAAGTGGCCTTGTTTTTAGATGCCTTACTAAGCACCAAGTTAAGATCATATGTGTACTTGAAAGAGCCTAGATCCATAGAAGAATGTGTGCGGATGTGCATTGACATAGAAGATAACTTGGGTGAGGAGTTAGGATTGTCCAAACTATACAAGGATTCAGACAGCTCTACTAGTCATACTTCCAGAACCTCCATTGAGATAGATGAGATAGCTGATCAGGTTGCCAAGAAGCTAGGAGTCCAAAATAGACAAACACCAAGGGTCACCACATTGAAGAGATGTTGTACTTGTGGAGGAGACCACATGGCCAATGTATGCCCGATGCAAAACCAAAACATGAGAGAAATGAATGCTCCATATTGCACTATTGAGAGAAAATACACAAACCATGTGGCTCGAGATTGTCCCTACAATAGGCAGGTTTTTAGACAAACTTATCAGCAACCTTACCAACAGGGTAGGTACCAGAACCAATACCAACAGCTATATTATAGACCACAACAGCAATATCAACCTCAATACCAACAACAATGCCAAGCACCATATAGGCCACAACTGGTCCTAGGAAACCAACTGCCAACTCCTACCAACGTAATTCCAGTTAAGTATGTAGTGGCAGCGGAGAACCCAAATAGAGCATTGGTACCAATGACCCCTTTAGTCTCAGAAAATGACCATCATGCTCAGAATTTTGACTACTCCTATGAAGATAGTCCACAAGCTTATTACATAGAGTCACTAGAGGATACTGAGGATCATTCCTATCCATACGAGCCACCACTTATGGAACAAAATTGGGAGCCAGAATACTCCAATGTCATGTAAATGAATCCTAAACCCAGGCCCCAATTGAGACAAATGAGACCACAAGCCCCTAGAGGACCATGTTTTAGATGTCAAGGTGACCATTTCATTCGTGAATGCCCCCATCCACCAACTCTAGGACAAGGACGGACCATCACAATACAAGTCTTTTGTCCTGAGTGTGGCAAAGAACATCTCCTGAGAGAATGTCCAAGGAATCCCTCTAGTGCGGATAAGGTTACACCAATTAATGTGGTAGGCTTAGTGGTGGATTCAAGCTCAAGTAGCAGTAATGTGGCTCCTATACAAGCAATCACTAGAGCACAAATCTTAAAACAAGATAAGCCAGTTAAACAATCAAAGTCAAGTGAATCATGAGAGCCTAGTAGGAGGAAAACAAGGACATGGAAGGATACCAGAGAGAAAGCCAATCACAAGTGGAATAGAAAGTTGTCTGAACTAGACGAAAGCCTTAGAGATGCAAAAAGCAAAATAGAAGATATTGCCTCGCAGAATCCCTCACATGTCGAAACTCCATCCACACCACCTCATCCCACCCCACCATCCATTGTAAATAGACCACAACTAGCTTCTGTTCTTGCAGATCCAACCCCAGAAGGTTTGGACATGATGTTCAAGGCCTACCAGGCTCGACTTCAAGAAGGGCCAATAGTTGCAAACCTAGACAAGAGCTACCCTAGAGTAGATTTGGAGATTGAACGGACAAAGATGTGCATAAAAATGGTAGAACTAGCTTAGGCTATGATAGAGACTAGTCAAATGTTCAATAAAACAAATTTTATTAAATCGGGTTTGCATTTCTAGGGCTTACTAGAAAGATTAGAGTAGTTCGTAATCAAACCACATGTTTCTTTACCTCCACAGGCTCAACCAATTGTTGAAAGAGAAAGCTCACCACCAACAAAAGATTATGTTCCTGATTCCATAGATGATGGAGCACCTCTTTCAATTCAACACTACTCTCAAGAGTTCTTGCGGGAAATACAAGACAAGAAATGGGCCAAGGAGAAGGGTAATCCTCCTCCTATTTTTGAGATTGATGACCATGACCAGTTTCCCCAAGACATTCCCTCTATTTATGGAGACCAAGCTGAGCAACACGAAGATGAAAGATTAGATTTTGAATCTAATTCTTTACAAGAGTTGCCACAATTCAGGCCCATGAGAATCTGAATCTCTTCATATCAGAGCTCCCACAATATTGATAAGAAATGAAGACTCAGTGGTTCCAAGAAACATTGAAGTTGTGAAGAACACTAAGGTACAGTGTCATCTCACCTTAGAAGAGCTGCTCAAGGTAAAACCTGAGTTATGGAAACATGTGGCGAATCAAGTTCCAGAACTTGGTTCCAATGTGTCGAAAGCAAGCTCTAAACAAAAAATACCAGAGATACCTCTAGACAAAATAGGGGACATGAGCAAAGGTGAAGAAGGTAATACTTATCTCCCGATCACCTACCAAGGTTACACAACCAAAGTGATCGTAGATTCAGGTGCTGGTGTTGCTATTGTGACCACCTCCTTATGGAAGTAATGGGGTAAACCCGCATTAAGACCAACTAGAATGAAGCTTTAGATGGTTGATGGCCATGTTGAAAGACCTCTAGGATTGCTTGAAGGGATAACTCTAACCACTTGTGGTGTCGAGTTTGAGCCCACCTTTGCTATATGTGACCTTGGCAAGAATAATGTCTATGAGATGATCCTAGGAAGACCCTTCCTATGACAACTGCAAATAGTACAAGATTAGGGAACCAACTCCTTGTACTTGCTGCACTTAGGGATCACAACCAAGGTCAATCTAAAAGATTATACCTTCATAGATGTACCACTTCTATAGTGGAATCCTATCCACAAGGCACCAAAAGATTCAATCTCAGTGCATTCTTGAAGTTCTTGTGATCCATCCTGGATGCATGAAGATACTCACTTGTGGATGTGAAAAGTCGCAGAGGAAGAGGAAAAACACTTAAAGGTGAGAGAAGATGGAACTTTTCAAGGAGATAGACTAGTTAGAGACCCAGCCTACACTCTGATTATCTTTTACAATGAGGAATTTGAACCTCATGGCTGGGCAGAAATCTTAGCTACCATGGACATTGTTGTCAATGGAGAACAATGGACACCTCATTGTGATGAGGAGGGCTATGATATCTCTGTGTTCATGTATCAGCCATTACTAGAAAAGTGTGACTCCAGGGATGTCATAAGAGAAGAAGAGGATAGCGATGATCTAGAATCCATTGTGATGGATAGTTGCTTTCACTCAGAGAAGCATTATCTAGAAAATGTAGGAGTATTTACCCAAAAAGAAGAAGAACCTATCACAAGCATTAAAACTATAAATTCGAAGGAAGGAAGTCAAGGTAGTCAGAAGAAAAAGAAAAGAAAATCATTGAAGTAAGAAGAGGAGGATTCATTGTTTGAAGTACCAGAGAATTTCAAGAAATATGAAGTTGAAGATCGGAAACTTTTGGTATGAATGCCTAAGAGAGAGGCCATCATAGGAGAAGCATATGATAATAAAGAAAAGACCAAAAAAAATGTTCTAACCATTGAAGAGAATGAAGAGCAATGTACATACATAGGAGAAGACCTACGTGCAGAAGAAGAAATAGAGCTTGTAGCTCTATTAAGGGAATATAGGGATGTGTTTGCATGGCACTATAGAGACTTGAAGAGAGTAGATCCGAAGATATGATCTCATACGATCCCCATGATATCTTATGCCAAGCCCACCAAACATAAGCCCTACACATATAATGACACTTATGCAGCTAAAATAAAAGAAGAAATTGGCAGGCTGATTGAAGCTCAGTTTATCTATGAGATTGAGCATACTAAATGGGTGTCCCCTGTTGTGGTGGTGCCCAAGAAGAATGGAGAGTTGCAAGTGTGTATTAACCTTAAAATAAGTTAATGCCGCTACAATTAGAGATAGCTATCTGCTTCCAATCACCAAACATTTATTGGAGTGTATTGCAGGCAAGGAAGTTTATAGCTTCCTTGATGGATTTTTAGGTTACAACCAAGTAGCCATTGCCCGAGAAGATCAACACAAAATGGCTTTTGCCACAGAGTGGGGAATCTTTGCATTTTGTGTGATGCCATTTGGAATAACCAATGCACCTCCAACATTCCAAAGGTTCATGTGTCATGTCTTCAAAGAGTTCTTGTGAAAGAGCTTAGAAGTATATGTGGATAATTTATGTGCTCATTCCCAAGAAAGAAGACTCCACATCCCTGAGCTTAGGCAAATCTTCAACAAGTGCAAAGAATATCGAGTGTGTTTGAGCCCAGAAAAGTGTGTGTTCATGGTACGACAAGGTGAAATCTTAAGTCATATTTTTTCTAAGAACGGAATATCTGTAGATGAGGATAAAGTAAGAGCCATAACGGAGCTATCGAGGCCAAGGAATGTTAAAGAGGTACAAGCCTTTATGGGCCATTGTGGATACTACCATAGGTTTATTCACATGTATGCAATTATAGCTAAGCATCTTCATACCTTGTTAAGAAATTTTGAGTGGAATGACAATGCAAAAATTCATTGAATGAGTTGAAGAGTCGTTTATGCACAACACCAATATTGATGACTCCTAATTGGAATAAACCATTTCATGTCCATGTGGATGCATCCAATCATGCAATAGGATGTGTGCTAGCACAACCCACTCGTGAAGGAAATCTAGATTTGCTTATAGCATATGCGAGTAGACAACTAAATGCAGTTGAACGAAACTATACAACAACTGAGAGAGAAGGCTTAGGTATGGTATATGTCGTAAAGAAGTTTAGAGACTATCTATTGGCCAACAAGCTTAAGTTTTTCACTGATCATCAAGCATTATTGTATTTGGTCAATAAACCTTGCAATACAGGATGTTTAGTAAGATGGTTCCTCTTACTAATGGAATACAACTTTGAAGTGGTTGTCAAGAAAGGTAGAACCCACCTTAGGGAAGATCATCTTTCTCGCATCACTTCAAGAGAGTCACCTCAAGGAGTTTCTGATGAACTACTTGACGCTTATATGTTCAATTTAGAAGTTGTTCCTAAATGGGCAAATAAGTTGGTACCTGTCCTAACCTTCAAAACTGCAAACAAGGATGTGAAGACGAACAAAGAAGAAATGGTAAAATCACAAAAATATCACATATTGGCAGGAAGCATGTACAAACAAGATACAGAGGGTGTATTAGCTTGTTGTGTCGAGGACGATGAACAAAGCAGTTGGTTGCAACAAGCCCATGAAGGATTGCTAGGAAATCAGTATTCTAAACAAAGAGCATTGCAAAATCTAAAACGATTAGGAGTGTATTGGCCTAGTATGGACAAAGAAATAAATGAGTGGATTAAGAATTGCCCTGTGTGTTAGATGAGACCCCCAATGGAGCATGCTACCCTTTATCATGTGTCATTAATTCCGGATTGGAGCACACCATTGGTAGAATTTATGAGATCAGGAACACTATCCAACGAGGCTAGTCTAGCAAGAAAACGAAGCATGGAGCAAGAGGATCAAGACTATGCCTTAGTAGGAGACAACCTATACCGGAGGGGGAAAGATGGTTACTTCAGATTGTGCGTTCAGGAATTAGACTATTTGAAAGTCTTAGAAACTGTACATAACGGTGTTGCAAGTGGGCACTTCGGCCTTGACCGAGTAATTAAGACCATTCTATTCTCAAGACTTTGGTGGCCCACTCTTCATATGGATGCACATACCTATGTGAAGATATGTGACACATGCCAACGTGCACAATATCCAATCAAAAAAGATGAGATGCCCTTGAGGCCAACGATGGGAGGATGCACATTCTCGAAGTGGGGTATAGACTTTGTAGGTCCTATTAACCTCCCAGCTCGAAACTCCCATGTAGAGTACATTATTATAGCCACAGATTACCTTAGAAAGTGGGTAGAAGTAAAAGCCACGACAAAGAATGATGCTCAAACAATGGCTAAGTTCTTATTTGAGAATGTGTTCAAGAGATATGGACTACCAATAGAGTTAGTGAGCGATAGAGGCACACACTTCTTGAATAAAGTCACTGGAAATCTTCTCCAAGAATTATTGGTGACACATAAGAAGTGTGCCCCCTATCATCCACAAGCTAACGGACAAGCCGAGAGCACAAATAAGATCCTATGTAATGTATTGGAAAAATTGGTAAATAATAAACACCCTAATTGGGATAAATAGCTTCATCATGCTATTTGGGCTTACCGAGTTGCCTACAAAATGGTACTCAATGCTACCCCATTTCAGATGATCTTTGGACAAAATGTTGTGCTACCATTAGAATTCCTATTCCCAACTTTCAAAGTAGCACAAGAGCACTAGTGGACTGGACATGAGTTGTCCTCTAGGATCTTTGATCTAGAACGTTTAGGTGAGACGAGGCTACGAGCAGCAACGGGCATCTATGCTACAAAGAAAAGACAAAAGGCATACTTCAATGCACACATCAAGGATAAAAAGGATTGAAAGAGGGAGATCTAGTGTTGGTCTATACACTAAAGCAACATACCCACAAATTGGAAAAGCGAGGATATGGAGCTATGGTCATTAATAGAATTTCCACTAGTGGTGTAGTTCAATTGGCCACCCTAGAAGGTGACATCTTGCCCAACTATATTAGTGGATGTCGAGTCAAGCTATATCAAGAACCTCTTACAGAGGATATACTAAGGAGACTCAACCCTGCTAAGAAGCGAAAAGAAGAAGAGATAAGGATTAGAGAATAAGCACACGTAGAGGCAGAGAGCGCATTATGAAAAATAAGTTAAGGTGACTAGGCCTAGATGTCAATCTTGAAGCCCCACGATATCACATGGACATGTGCCAAACATCAGGTGCAATTGCTTCTCGAATAATTGACCAATGTCCCTTTGTGACCTTAGAGGTAGGATATAGAGAGAATGTAAGGCCTGTGAGAGCATTGATTGATGTAGGTGCAGCAACTAGTGGAGTTAAACTTTCATACTGCCAAGACCTACAATTAAACATCAATCCCATAGAAGCCTATCTCATAGAATTGGGAAGTGTGGAAACCCCTTGTTTGGGCAAGGTGGAGCCATCTACCTTCAAGATGTCCCAATGATCATCAAAATGCTAGTGTGTGAAGATGAGGACCATACAGAACCACTTGTTTTGGGCCAAGATTGGATCTACGACCATTGAGTCAACTTCAACAAAAAAAGTCAACTTCTACAAGTTTGGGTACATGAACAATTCATTACATTAGAATTAGAGAACTGCATGCTCACAGGTGTCACACATTCTCTTAGTTCTTCTAAGACTAATCTTATAGAAGAAGATGTTGTATGTGTCAAAAGCTCTATGATGTAGAAGGAGTCAATCATGGAAGAACATGCTTGAAGGTGAGTGGCTCCCTCTTCTTCTTCAAAGACTAATGTAGCCACACTAGTTCCACCACAAAGGCAAGCACAATAGTTCAAGAAAACTGCCATATCAAATAGAAAGTCACCATTCAACAAGAAAGTAGTTTGGGGTATGAAGCATATCTGGGTACAAAAGCTCAACCCCAAGGTATCCAACAAGTTTGGGTGCCTAAAAAATTAGCTGCAGCTCAACAAGGAAAATTACAAATATGGGTACCCAAGGAGCTCTTACATACACAACAACCTATGCCCTCCCACATGAGAAAAGTATCAACAAAGAAGCCAAGGAGAAGCAAGGGTTTGAACCAGGCACAAAGAGCCAAAGAAGATCAAATCACCTCTTCGACAATAATAAGAAGACAAACATCAAAAATATGGGGTTGGAAGCCAAAAGCACCAGTAGCGCCCACAGAACAAGAGCACCAACTACAAGGGCTACAAAATTTAAGCAACCACTCAAAGATGAAGAAGTCAAAAGTGACTTGTATGCAGTCCCACACAGTTCTAAAATGGATCTCTATAAGGAGGAACGATCAATTGTCACTCAGGGATCCATTGGATACCTCCAAAAAATGCCACATCAGCATCTGCAAGAAACATTGAAAGTCTCGACGAGTGACAACCATGTGCTCCTTGCACAACCCATTCTTTTGCACCATTAAGGTCATGCATTTCCAAATTATGCATTAATATAGGGCCACATTACACGACCGTGCATAGACACATTTGAGAGTCATAGGCACAAGAGCACATTGACATATGTCAACTATTTTTACTGTTTCTAACCTCTTTCTTCTTGTTTTGTGTCGTTGTTCCTTAAAATTTAAAAAAAAAGGGGGGGGAGAAGAAAGAGAGAGAGAGAGAGAGAGAGAGAGAGAGCTTGTTCCCAGTGAGTCATGCTTAGTTGAAGGTCGAATCATTGATGATTGGGCATTTATTAGTTTGGATAGAAGTATGTCTTGACTAGCAGACAATATTATTGCTGCCTTATCTGGTAGATGTCCAGAACTTGGCATGAACATGGCATCCACAAATATTGTTTCCCCTTACCATGGTAGGAGGTAAGAGCTTGAAGGTCCACAACTTGAGCGATGCTTAACTATTGTATGTATGAGAGCATCCAAGGACATATCTGTAAGGGGTAGTTCTGGTCCCCGGCAAATCCTTGTATGTATACTGGATGAGAAGACTCCTACTTATGAGAGGAGACAGGACAGGCACTCAAAGAATTTCTTCAGTGGACCATCAACACGGACATTCATTGACAACGAGAGACTAGCAGATGGTCCATCACACAGTCAGGTGTACAACACGAAGAGATAAACATTGATCGACCATTCACCATGGTAAGAATCCTTAATTTGGCAACACGATAACCATGATAGATTAGGAAACCTCCTCGTCAGCATACCCTCGAGCGCTTAGCTCAAGATCTCCAATTTTTGCACCATACTTCTTCCAATGCATTTTCCAAGTAATCATGCATAGGGCCACACTACAAGGCCATGCACAAGGCACATGCTTTCTCCAAACCATGCACTAACACACTTACCCATCATTCACTATGGCTTACGAGTACTTGGCATGACTATAATGAGCATCACCTTTGGAAGATCTAGAGGATATCACGGGGACAACATCAATACCTAGGAAGCAATTCAAAGACAACGTTGCTCCAACTCAACCTTGACCACCTCTTCTTGAGCAACTAGTAGTTTTTGGTAGTTCACAATGACCCATTCTCACTATAATCCAAGGTAGAAGCAATACAAAGGAAAGGAGACTACTTCTCAAAGCACTACATGGAACAACCCTTACAACTTGGGTCTATCAGGGATGACAGACTCGAGAGGGGGGGAGTGTTGGAACTCAAGGTCAAGCACAAGCATGGAAGCGGATCAAAGAGGTGGGCACACAAGAAGAGGATCATATAGGGAGCTCCAAGAAGTACATGTCAAATTTTCAGAAGAAATCCCTATAAAAATAGTAATTTTCATCACTAAAAACCATTGTAAATATCGTTTCACATTTTTGTAACTCCATTTTGTTCAAGACAAGGATTCATTGAGCTTGAGGAGTATTAGAAGTATCGTCCTACCAATTTTCATAATTTTTAGACTCTGTTTGAACCTTCAAATAAGCCCTGGAACCTAATTTTTAACTAGGACAGACACTAGGTCTGGACAGGACCAAAACTAGTCCAAAAACTATAAAAAGAGCTTGATAGCTCATTTTAGAAGTTAGCTTGTTGTAGATTTGAGCTTTTGGATGAGAACTCTTTTGTAATCGAAGCTTTGCATTGCTCCTCTCTTTTCTCTTATCATGAGCGTGTGTGTGTATGTGTGTCCATGCTTGTGTGCTTTCACTCACACAGTTGTGTCTTCACTCACTCATGGCCTTCATACCAGCCCACACATATCCAGGGACTGCCAAGTAAAGGAGGTGATACTCACGCTTGAGCTTCACCACACCCTATCGAGCATACACGAAACATAGCATTGTCTATGGAGGACGAGAAGGTAAAACATCTTGCTGATGTGCTGCATGTTTCAAATATAACAAAGAAGCTGGTTTTTTTTGGACAAATGGTTGACTAAGGATACAAGTCAGGTTCAATGTTGATGGGTTATATGTAGAAGAGTACAAAAATGATGGATGATTGATTGCCAAAGGAATCAAAGTGGATAGGATGTTCACCTTAAATGTGAAAATTCTTGAAATGAATGTAGCCATGTTTGCAAAAGGTGTAGGAGATATTGTTGATATAGAGATCTAGCACAAACGAATTGGACATGCAAACTTGCAGAGGCTAAAATTGATGTAGCCAAGCGAGATTGTCAATGGACACCAAATTTCAAAGTTGCAGAAATCCAAAAGGTATGTGCAGCATGTCAATTTGGAAAACAATCAAGAGCATCATTTCTACATGATAAGCATGTTAGTGAGAATGTGCTAGAAATAGTACATAGAGATGTTTGGGGTCCTACAAAGACCACATCTATGGGTGGTTTCAGGTTTTATATTACTTTCATTGATGACCATACAAAGAAAGTATGGGTATATTTCATGAAAGAGAAGAGTGAGGTGTTCACTCACTTCCAAAACTTCAAAGCTATGGTGGAAAAGAAGACACAAACGTATATTCAGACATTAAGATCTGATGAAGGAGGTGAATATATGTCAAATGATCTCACCAACCTTCTAAAAAGTTATGGAATTCGATGTCAGTTTTCATGCAGGTACACATCACAATAGAATGGCATTGTTGAACGCAAAAATAGACATATGGAGCTAGCTAATGTCTCCTTAGTACATGAAAGTAAAGGTTGAATTGCATCCTCCACACAAACAACATCATGGTTAACCAAAATGTGTTTAGTTTGTGGATGAGATAGATGGTAATCTTTGCTTTGAACATTGTACCCAACAAAAACACATTTTACTACTTTATCATCCAATTTTCTACGTTGTTGTTCAAGCACTAATGCATATGCCAGACAACCAAAGACACGCACGTGAGCACTAGATGGCTTGCAACCATGCCAAGCCTCATATGGAATGATCGATTGCAGTGCTTTTGTGGGACACCTATTAAGTACATATGTTGCACACATAATAGCCTCGAGCCAAAAACTATGTGGTAAAGCCTAAATTTTGACTATACACCTCTCCATCTCCATGAGAGACGTGTTCTTTCTATTTTTTTGAGGTGTATATGGCACCGTACACTAATTTTGTATCCTAAATTCAGCCAAAAAGTATTAAAATTAGAAGACATGTATGTCCCCCCTCAATCAAAATGGAGGGTGCCCATTTTACATGCTCATAGATTTTCAGCCAAGACCAGAAACTGTTTGAAGCACATAAATACT
Organism: Ceratopteris richardii; assembly: GCA_020310875.1. NCBI lineage: Eukaryota > Viridiplantae > Streptophyta > Polypodiopsida > Polypodiales > Pteridaceae > Ceratopteris > Ceratopteris richardii. The sequence continues at coordinate 88,475,726 of CM035431.1, read as the reverse complement.
TTGGACTTTGATTTCAATGGATACACCCATGTGTTGCAGAGTAAAAGAGCACAAAAGAGGAGCCCCAAAATTTTCAAAATTATGGGCACAAATTTTTTCTTCAAAATCCTATGAAACTCCCTTGAAGCTATGTGCACTAGAGGAGTCCTCTAGATGCATAAGCGCAAATCATTGTAACAGAACTCTTGTAAGATATTAGGAAATTAGAGTTAGTCAATAAAAGTGCCGGTCTCTTGTGTGAAAAGACCATTTTTAGGGCACTTGTATATAAGTAACTTTGTGACTCTTGTAAACAACTTTTTGCCATTGTGAGCTTTGAAGAAGATTTTTGAATTGACTTCTTTCCTACTGATTTCCTCCTTTTCCATAGTCTTTTGTGTGTGTGTGTGTGTGTGTGGGTGTGTGTGTAATGCTTGAAATGTGTGTGTAGGATTGTTGTCTACCCCTTCCCATCACTTTTGAACTGCTATAATGTGTGTGTGAGCCCTTACGAGTTGTGGAGCAAATGTTGGTGTTTCCCTCCATTCCCTATTTTGTTCATAACTTGAGTCTGTTTGTCGAATTTGATTGAAAATACAAAGAATAGATGCGTCTCATCAAGAGCTTCAAAATGAACCCACTATTGATGATATTCGGAGATTGAAGCTGAGAAAAAAGTTCAAATTTGTGCTTACTATTGTAACTCGTATCGCGGCATGCATTTTCAGAGGATTAGTGAGTTGGAGAGGTACTTGAGACTAGTCACATGCATTGTAGCTTAGATACTTCACTTATCATCATGTGTGCACATGTCTTCATACACTTGGTTCATTTGGTTCCTCGGATTGATAATTAAACGTGTATAAATCCACCACTATATGCACTTGTGGGGCGATTGAGGTACAGTCTCATCGATACAAGTCCCTAAGGCTTCACAACTTAGGTACACATGTTTTTGGCACTGTTGCCAGGGAAACTACCTAATCAAGGTTCCTTTGTGATGGTTATAGCTCTAGAGTGAAGGAATCATACTTGTAGAGGTGAATTCATTTAGTGGCAAGTCATTAAGTATTTCAGCACTTGTTACTTCACACTTTTGGAGTGTGTGTAATGAGTTTTTAGGTTTAGGGTTAGGAGTGAGGAAGTAAGGGAAGAGTTAGGGTTAGGTAGGAGCAAGGAGTAGAGTAGGGAGAAGTAGAACATCTCAAGAAAACCCAAAAAAAATATCAAATTTAGTTCACTTTAGGCACTTGGCAAAACAAGGCTATAAAAACCAAAAAATTCAGTTCATTCAGTCACTTGTGTGAACAAGTATTGTGGGAGAGTAGCGACCGGTATCACTGAGCTCATATCATGCCAAACAAGCAAATAATAGACTTTGTGAGCACAAGGCTTAGTCAAGGCACTCTTGAAGGTGAGTTCTTCAACTATAGTACCTCAAAAACATCACAATAACATGCACAAAATGTGATTAAAGTCGCATCTGGTATCACGGGGTAGAACAGAAGATTTTTAAGTAGTTTTTGAGTGATACAAAGGGTCAAGAGTGAAGGGGAGAGAGAAATAAGTACATTGCACAAAAAAAAAAATTAGTTTTGATCATTTTTTGCTGCAGTATCGCTATCGATTGAGTTTTGGTATCACGATACCAAAATTCCCTAGTATTGTGATACTCACTCGGTATTGTATTGTGCATGCCCACTTGAGGTATCGTGATACCGTCAAGGTATTGTGTATCATCAAGTGTTGGTATTCCGTTCATGATCACCCGGTGGTATCATATCGCGATCCACCTGGTATCATATCGTGTTGGTCAAGGTATCATATTATTGATCAATCAGTATCGTATCGTGTGCATGTTGGTATCGTATCGTGGCCAACTTGGTATCATATCGGCCAGAGAATTCCAGGTATCATATCATCTCTTATTCTGGTATCGGATCGTGAGGGGTAGTATCGTATCGTCAAAAACCTGGTATCTTATCGTCCAGAGAATTTTTTGGTATTGTATTGTTCCTACTACCGGTATTGTATCGTGGGGATTGGTATCGTATCATGTACCAAGTATCGTATCGCCACTTATCTTAGTATCGTATCGTGTCTTGAGTTAGTATCATATCGTGGTAGACCCTTGGTATTGTATCGTGTCAAGTGTGGTATCGCCAAAAATGGGATCGTCCAGAACAACTCAGACAAATTGAAGGTAAAAATTAGAGTGATTGAGGAGATAATTAAGGGGAAGAGGAGAGTAGATATAGACCTAAAGGGGTGAATAAACTTAAGATTGGGACGAGTGCTAAGTAGCCAGAGAAGTGTCATCTCATCGTTAGGAAGTGAAGCACAAGCTAGCTATCACTCAATCTACTCAGACACCTCTAGTGACTCAGAGGAAGAACTACCCATGGCCTCAGAGGACATGCATGGTTTTGTTCCTAGGGAGAGTTTTATGTCAACCACAGAGGGTGAATACCGTACCTCTGTGCAATATGTGTCCACAAATCAGCAAGGAATCCCTATTTACCTTGACGTCTTGAATAGGTCTATCATGAGAATGGAAAACTCTACAAAGTCGACAATAGTGCCCAGACTCGTAGTTAAGTACGAAGGAGGAGTGTACATGGACAAGTTAGGTCAAATCTACATAGTGACGAAAAACCCAGATCAGATCAATCAGAGAGGAGAACTAGAAGGACAAGGGAATTCGGGGAGGTCTAACCCTGAATAACTTGTGACTACCCAAAGGGGGAAGTCTATGGTGACTCATGCCTTAAGAGGGGATTTGATACCTCAAGATGATTACCTCTTGGACGTACATCTAATCCATGGGTTAGACCTACTATTATAGACTAATTCACCCACCTGAGGACAAGAGGTGAGTCTGATGACTATTTATGAGTTAAAGGATCCGGAAGATGAGTCTAGAGTCACATACCTAGACCAAAACCAAAGAAGGTATTGGCCTGTAGATGAAGTCGATAGGTCTCAATTGAAATACATGGGGTTTCATGTATTCCCTCCTCAAGAGTAGGCAACTACTTCCCACAACCCCTTTGGAAACCACCAAGGAAGAGGGAATACAATGTTAGGACAAACAAGTCAGTGAAAACTGAACACATGTATAGTTCACAATGCCAGGAATGCATTCACACAACCAGGCCAACTCAAGGATAGGTAACATGAACCGTCCACCCATCAAACCAAGGCCATGACCAGGTGTGCAACCAGGAATGCATCCAATTAGACTAGCAATTCCTATAATGCCCAGACCACCAGAACCTGTAAGAAGGATGAGACGGATTCAAGTTGCTAAATGTATGAGAAACAACTATGATGGTACGAGAGAACCATATGACCACATAGCAGAATTTAAGCAAGTGTTACGAGCAAAACAAGTGGATGACTTCTTTGTGCAGTATGAGTCCTTTGGAATAACCCTCATAGGAACAGGATTGACTTGGTTCCAACCATTGGATCCAAATCATTTTGGAAATATTGAACAATTTTTCCAAGAGTTTATTGGAGAATTTACTAAGCGAGGGACTAAACACAACTCATCATCCTTAATTCATAGTTTTAAGCAAAACCCAAATGAAATTGTAAAAATAGCTACTCGAAGATTTAACCAATATGTTGACAGATGTCCAATAACAAAAAGACCCTCCCAGCAAAAAATGATATCACTATTCTTAGATGGATTGACTATCAGAACCTTGAGAACTTTAGTTTATGTGAAATGGCTTCAGACATTGAGTGAGTGCCTCCAGGAATGCATTGACCTAGAAGACAACCTAACTGATGACTTTAAAAGTTCACCGAGCTCTCCTAAATCAGAGACCAGGATCAATCGTACCAGATATAGTACCAAATGACCTAGACATGTGGTTGAAAGGGTATCAATCCAGAATCACAACTGGACCAAGTATAGAGAAGTATGAGAAACTCTACCCACAAGAGGAGCTAGAAAAGGAGAGATTGGCGATATGTAGGAAGCTCATACAGGTAGCCCAAGCCACCCTAGAAAAGACTATCCTAGTCCTCCTAGAGACTAGAATATTTGAGAATCAATTCAATGAGTGTTTTAAAGAGAACGATCAGAAACTAACAAGAACACCTAAAGAGAAAAGTAGTGAGGAAGAACAACAGAGCACTTAGAGAAAACCACCTTCAATAATTCCAGAACTAGAAGCCAATTGGCCACAAGACTTATGGGCCAAGATCCAGGAAGAGCGATGGAAAAAGAATGAGAGTTCAAGACCACCCTTTGAGGAATTAGACATTGGGGAAACCCAATCGACTCAAAATTTAGAAGAGGTATATGAAGAAGTTTCCATGTTATACTGAAATAGGGAAAAAGTACATAGCTTTTCCACTCTACCTAATTATACGGGAGAATACGAGAAAGGGTCTATAATTTTTCATACTCCCACAATTCAAGGAAAAGAAGGCAAAGAAGATGGGTCTTTAGGTAAGACCTCACAGAATCTAGCAGAGCTCAAGAAGACCAAGGTACAATGCCTCTTGACCATGGAAGATTTACTACGAGCCAAACCACAATTATGGAACCAGTTAGCTGGACAATTGAAATTAGAAACTGAAGAGACTAAAAGGGAAAATTAAAGAAACTGAAGTTCCATCCACCATACAAATCCCTATTGACAAGGTCAGAGAATTTAGTGAAGGAAATGAGGGCAATACATGCTTACCCATCATCTTTAATGGATATATGACTAAAGCCATTTTAAACATCGGAGCAGGCATAGGCATAGCCACCAAAGAAATTTGGGAGAAATGGGGAAAGCCATCCCTATGACCAACTCGCATGAAGCTTCAATTAGCAGATGGCCATGTGGAGAGACCCCTAGGAATATTGGAAAAAATTAAGTTGACTACCTACGGAGTAGAATTCAAACACACTCTATCCATATGTCAATTTGGAAATGCAAATAATTACGAAATGATACTAGGATGACCTTTTATGAGACAACTCAGGGTAGTACAAGACTGGGGAAGAAACACTTTATACCTACAACATCAGGGGGCCACTATGAAGATAAATTTGCATACATTTTCATATAGAGATGTACCCCCACTACAATGGAATCCCATACACAAGGAAGAGGATGATTTGTCAATTCATAGTGCAGGCTCAAGTGACCAATCATGGATGCATGAAGATGCTCAATTGTGGATGTGCAAGGAAGCAAAACGGGAGGAAAATAAAACTCAATTATGGCCTATTGGACATCAAAATTACCGACCCATAGATGATCCTATGTATATGCCTCAGTTTTCCCGGATGAAGCATTCAAACCACATGGTTGGATCAAGATTCTAGCCACCTTAGATGTGTGTGTAAATGAAGAAGTGTTAACTATGAATGGATGTGTAGATGAAGAAGGTTATGATGTAAGGTTTTACATGGTAGTCCTTTCGGAAGTAGAGGCAAGAGAAGTACTAGACAAGGAGTGGAGGGAAGAGTACGAAAGCATAGAAATGGAGGCAAAATTTGATTTGGAGGAACCGTATTTAGAAGCAATCCAAGCCGAGAATGAGAGAGGAACACCCAAGGTATTAGCCATAGAAGCAGCGCAAACAAGACCAAACAATGAGGAAACATTAGATAAGGTGGAACCAACCCCAGAACTTTTTGAAGTCCTAGAGCACTTCAAAAGATATGACGTAGAAGAGAGGAAGATAGTTATTCAAATGCCCAAAAGAGAGGCCAGAGAAGGAGAAGCTTATGATAACAAGGAGCAAATGAAGAAAGTGATAGTGACCATGGAAGATGGAGAAGAGAGATGTACATACATTGGAAAAGACATGTCACCCAAAGAGGAAGAGGAACTGATAAACCTAATTCGAGAATATCGAGATGTATTTGCATGGACCTACAAGGACCTCAAGGGTGTAGATCCCTCCATTTGTTCTCAAAGAATTCCAATGACACCTGATGCAAAACCATCAAAGCAATGCCCTTATACTTATAATGATGTCTATTCGGTGAAAATTATGGAGGAGATAGAAAAACTGTTGGTAGCCGGATTCATTTATGAAATAGAACACATAGAATGGGATTCCGGAATTACGAAGGATATTTGGGAAGTGTTGGCAATATCGAGTGTGCCTGAATCTTGAAAAATGTATCTTTATGGTGAGATAGGGAAAGATCCTAGGACATATCATATCTAAGAATGGAATTTCTACATACGATGATAAGATTAAAGTAATCCTAGAGCTACCAAGACCAAAAAATGTGAAGGAAGTACAAGCTTCTATGGGCCACTGTGGATGCTATCGTAGATTTATCCACATAAATCCCATAATTGCTAAGCCGCTATATGGATTATTAACCCAATTTACATGGACTGACGAATGCAAAAAATCATTTGATGAATTGAAAAGATGATTAAGTACGGCTCCTATTTTGAAGGTACCCAATTGGAATAAACCATTTCATATCCATGTAGATACCTCCAACTACACAATAGGATGCATCCTAGCTCAACCTGCAGATGAAGGAAAATTAGACCACTCTATTGCATATGCAAGCAGACAACTAAACCGAGCAGAAAGAAATTATACCACTACAAAACGAGAAGGTTTAGGAATGGTGTATGCAATCAAGGAATTTAGACACTATCTTCTAGCTAACAAGTTCAAGTTCTTCATCAACCATCAGGCCTTATTGTACCTAGTCAATAAGCCCTGTAACATAGGAAGGCTAGTGCTATGGTTTTTCTTGCTGATGGAGTTTGATTTCGAAGTAGTGCTCAAAAAAGGAAATACCCACATGAGAGTCGATCATCTGTCTAGGTTAACTCATGGAGAACCACCCAACGGAGTGTCGGATGACCTACAAGATACCTATTTGTTCAACTTAGAAGTATGTCCGAAGTGGGTAGAAAAGTTAATTCCAATACTCACCCATGGACCACAACATTGAATCAATAAGGATGCTAGGAAAGGATTTCTGCAATCACGTAATTTGCACATTGTGGCAGGAAGTGTGTACTATAAAGAACCCAACGGTGTATTATTAAGGTGTGTAGAAGAGGCTGAACAGAAGAACTTAATGGAGAAAGCTCATGTAAATCAATGGAGAATGCACAAAGGAGCTCATGGAACACTAAGAGAATTAAAATGATTGGGAGTGTACTGGCCAGATATGCCAAAAGATGTTCATGAGTAATTGGCAGTTGCCCAGAATGCCAAGAAAGTACCCCAAAAGACCACACATCATTACAATTCTCTACAATAGCACCAGAGTGGAGTAGGACCTTGGTTAAGTTCTTAAAGACACACAAGCATGAGGAAGGAGCAAGTCTAGCTAGAAAGCGATCCCTAGAAGAAATCAGCAAGGATTATATAATACTAGGAAGGCACCTATTCAAAAGAGGAAAGAACAATAAGCTACGGCTATGCGTACATGAAGGAAAATACTTACCTATATTAGAGATGGCACATGCAGGTGCCGCAGGAGGACACTTTTCAATCAAAAGAACCATAAAAATATTCTCTTTGCAAGTTTGTGGTGGTCAACTCTACATATGGATGTAGACACTTATGTGCGGAGTTGTGAGGTGTGCTAGAGAGCCGAGTACCCTCTTAGGAGAGATGATATGCCTCTAAGACCCATGATTTATGTGATAGCCTTTTCAAAATGGGGCATTGATTTCATAGGCCCTATTAACCCTTTAGCCAAAGGATCACATGCTGAGTACATAATAGTGGCAACAGACTATCTAACTAAATGGGTAGAAGCAAAAGCAACAAGGAAGAATGATGCTCAAACCATAGCGAAGTTTCTCTTTGAGAACGTCTTTGCTCACTTTGGACTACCTATAGAGATAGTAAGTGATAGAGGAATGCATTTCATCAATGAAGTAATAGAATCCTTGATTAATGAATTCCTAGTAATTCATAAAAAAATAGCTCCTTATCACCCTCAAGCCAATGGTCAAGCAGAGAGTTCCAATAAAGTGTTATGTACCATGTTGACAAAGATAGTCAACAATGGAAGGTCAAAGTGGGACAAAAAATTGCATCATGCAATTTGCACCTTTCGAGTGGCTTACAAGATGGCCATTGGTACTACTCTGTTTAACCTAGTTCATGGACAAAATGCGATCTTACCAATTGACTTTTTGGTACCTACTCTACATGTAGCACAACAGTATGAGTGGACAAGACATGAACTATCCAAGCAATTAGAGCAAATTGAGAAATTACATGAAATAAGACTACAAGTAGTTGTGGGAATCTATGTTGCTAAATGGAGGCAGAAAGCATATTATGACACACACACATCAAAGACAAAGGCTTAAAGGAAAGAGATTTAGTCCTTGTATATACATTGAAACAACATGCCAAGAAATTGCAGCAATGCGGATACGGACCATTACAAATTAATAGAATCTCAATGAGTGGAGCAGTGAATCTAGCCACATTAGATGGGGACATACTCCCCAACTACATAAGTGGATGTAGAGTGAAGTGATATATGGAGCTATTAACATACTAGATGTTAGCACGACTCGTAGGAGCACAAAATTGAAAGAAGGAGGAAGAGAGGATTAGAGAAAAAGCATGCCAGGAAGCCTTAGAGCATATCAAGAGACGAAAAGAGTGGATACGGCAAAGGGATGAACGATATCTATAGGGAAAGGTACCTATACCCATGGCCAACTACCAAGTCAGTAATGCCAATAATGAGAGCCTTAGCAGATATCTCCCAACCATACTTAAACCGAGGAGTTGAAACCAAAGAATATCAGCTAGTAGATGCTCTGATTGACTCAGGAGAAGCTCTAAACTGCATATGAATGATGTTAATTACGCATCTCCAAACAACCATAAGCCCCACTAAAGCATGCATGATAGGAATCGTAGGCCAAGTTATAGAATGTGTTGGAGAAGCCCTAATATCCCTTTGTTGACACTCAAGGTGGATCTCAAAGCACACAAGCGCATCAAAGAAGTGGACACATAAGAAGAAGGAGCATGTAGGGAACTCCAAGAAGCACATGTCAAATTTCTAGAAGAAATCCCTATAAAAAGAGTGATTTATATCACTAAAAACCATTGTAAATACCATTTTCCGATTTTGTGAATCCATTTTGTTCAAGCCCAGGAGTCCGTGAGCTTGAGGAGTATTAGAAATATCACCCTACCAATCTTCATAATTTTTAGACTCCATTTGAGCCCCCAAATAATCCCTGGAACCTATTCTTTAACTAGGCCAGACACTAGGTCTGGACAGGGCCAAAACCACTCAAAAAACTATAAAAAGGGCTGGAGAGCTCATTTTTGAGGTTAGCTTGTTGTAGATTGGAGCTTTGTAAGAGAGTTCTTTTGTAATCGAAGATCTTCCATTGTTCCACTCTTTGCTCTTTCCTTCTGCGTGTGTGTGTGTGTGTGTATGTGTGTGCATGCTTGTGTGCTTTCGCTCACGCACTTGTGCCATCACTTGCTCTCGGTCTTCATAACGGTCCTCACGTCTCCATGGATTGACATTTATGAGGTGTATCTCCTCACGTTGGTACTTGCCATTGTGCTAGAGTGACACCAAATTTGGCGTCGTTTTCGGGGAGAGAGCTTGGAGGACGAGCGTGTGACGGTAAGACATAGAGTAGCAACGTTGGAAGGTAAAAAAATCACCATTTTCAGTTCAGTTTCTATTTTTTTCTCCATTCTTCATCCTCATCATCATCACCATCTCCACCCACCTTCATTTTCTCAAATTTTTCCATTTTTGAGAGTACATTTGCTTTGTTTTCATTTGTGGCTGCGAGCAAGAACCTCAGAGAGGGTGCAGAGTTGAAACGCTGAAGAAATACACCTCAATATACCCAAAAATTGAGTGAACTGTCCCGGATATGACAAGACCTGTGCCAAGTGTCATGAGTGTGGTATCGTGGGTTTGAAGATATATTTTGCATCTAGAGGCACACAGGAGTGACAAGGAGGACACAAGGTACTCATATTTGCAAAACTTTTTTGAATTTGGACTCCAAAAAATCCAAGTGTCGTGACTGGTTGAGTTCTAGTGTCGCAATACTTGAATTCTCATGTGTCGCGATATTTGTTAGATATCAAGTGTCGTGATATCTAACAAGTGTCACGATATTTGTGACATCCAAGTGTCGTGATATCTGTGACTTTCAAGTGTCGCGATATCCCTCACGTGTCGAGTGTCATGACCGTCAGGTGTCGAGTGTTGTGGAGATCAAGTGTCGCGATACCTGGCAAGTGTCATGTGTCGTGATCTCAGATGTCGTGTGGCCAAGTATTGCGACATCTGACAAGTGTCGAGTGTTGTGTAGGGCAAGTATCACGATATTCCTCACGTGTCGAGAGTCGTTCTCAGGGCCAAGTGTCACGACATCTACAAGGTGTCGAGTGTCGTGACCACCCAAGTATCATGTGTTGTTTCCATCAGGTGTCGTGATATTCCTCAAGTGTCGAGTATCGGGCTCACGACCAAGTGTCGTGACATCTGCTAAGTGTCGAGTGTCGTGGTCATCAAGTATCGCGACATCTGTCGAGTGTCGTGTGTCGTGACTGAGGTGTCGAGTGTTGTGGACATCAAGTGTCAAGTGTCGCGATATTACTCAGATGTCGAGTGTCGTGATTTCTTAAGTATCGTGTATCGTCTGCTTCCAAGTATCACCGATACTTACTAAGTGTCGTGTGTTGCCTGTTTTAAAGCAATCCCAGAGAGGCCCTGTTTTAACCCCCAAAACCCTGAACTGGCATAACTTTCTCATACGAAATCGGTTTGCTGTGATTTTGGGTTTGTTGGAAAGCTCGTGGGGAGTACTACCAAAACTTCCGCTGGTTATGGTAAAACTAATACGTGGATTATTAGATATAGTATTTTGAAGTTGCCCCTCGGGTGGACTAGGAAACTAAGGAGTTCCACAAGATTTTGAGCAATACAAGGGGAAATTTTGGACTTGTAGACAAAGCTTATGAACCTAAGATCTGGCAGGCACTTAGGAAAGGATAGGCAAAGCATTAAATCATCTGAGGCTAGTGTCAACCATACAGCTAAGTCTTGGGCATAGCAACTAAGTGGTTATCCCTACCTACTAAGTTCCGACACAAGTGACTCAGAAATGTCATTCAACATGGAGAGACCCACACATAGCTCAGGTACTTCCTATTTACAGACACCAGAAGGTCCTTATAAAAGACAATTGGATTACATCAAGACCAACCAACTAGGTGCACGCATCTATGAGGATGGCCTAAGATGATCAGTGGTCCAACTCAAAAATCCAGATCAACCCTTCGGACTGGAACACCCAGTGGTCAAGTTCGAACAGGGTTCATACGTTGATAAGGAACCATGTACGTGGTTACTAGCCTACCAGATAGGACAGATGAGTTAGGAAACATCATTCCTGAGAATGAGCTAGGAGATCTGGAGCAAGGGAACCTAGGAGGAGAACCCAAGACTCCTAGAGGTAAGTCAGTGTTGACTAGAGTAATCACTCCAGATTGGATCCCTCAAGATAACAAAAGCATAGAGCTATTCTTGAATAGAGAAACAGAGGAAGCCTTTTGGAGATTCAGGCCAGATCAACCCAACCCAGTAGTCACCATCTATGAATTCAAGGATCAAGAGACACTAGGGAAAGTTGACTATCTAGATCCTGAGAAAATGTTCTTGGCAAGATAGGCATGCATACACTTGGCAGAGTGAATAAATTTTCCCTCCATTAAGATCTAGCATTTCCCATGGTATCCAAGGAGCAAGATCATCTAAGGCTCATGAAACCAAGAGGGAAAGAACTAGAGAGAGACCGGAGGTAAGCTTTGCACACACTTTTGGCAGAGACAGATCAGGACATGAAGGTGAAAAACCTGAAAGGGAGAGACATAGAGTACATAGGCATCAAAGAGATGAAGATGATTTTGCATTTCCTAGACCTTGAGAGCACTCAAGAACGCTTAGACCCTCTCAAGTGGTTAAGACAATGAGGAACTACTTTGATGGTTGAAGAGACCCTTATGACCATGTGGCTGAGTTCAAACAAGTGTTAAGAGTTGAACAAGTTGAGGAATTGTTCACCCAGTTCGAGGCATTTGGTTTGACTCTTAAGGGTACTGCCTTAGCTTGGTTCCAACCCTTGAGCAGTTGCAATTATCAGAACATAGGTCAACTGCTAGAAGAATTCATTGTAGAATTTTCCAAGAGTGGCATCAGGCATAACACATCACCCTTGATCCACAGCTTCAAGCAGACACCCCAAGAAACAGTGCGACTTGCAGGAAGACATTTCAGATAGTACATAGAAAGGTGCCCTATTCTAGAATTACCCACAGCAGCCAAACAAGTGGCCTTATTTTAAGACGGCTTATTGAGCACCAAGTTAAGATCATATGTGTACTTAAAAGAGCCTAGATCCATAGAAGAGTGTGTGCAGATATGTATTGACATAGAAGACAACTTAGGTGAGGAGTTAGAATTGTCCAAACTCTATAAGGACTCGGATAGTTCTACTATTGATACCTCTAGAGCCTCCAATGACATAGATGAGATAGCTGAGCAGGTTGCTAAGAAGCTAGGAGTTGAAAATAGACAAACACCAAGGGTCACCTCATTGAGGTGATGTTACAATTGTGGAGGAGACCACATGGCTAATGTTTGTCCAATGATGGCTCAACCCCAAGGAAACCCTAATGCTCTATATTGCACCATTGAGAGGAAATACACAACATACGGCTCAAGATTGTCCATACAATAGGCAAGCTGTCAGACAAAATTATCAGCAACCTTACCAGCAAGGTAGGTATCAGAATCAATACCAACAACCATATTATAGGCCACAACAACAAAAGCAACCTCAATACCAGCAGCAATATCAGGCACCAAACAGGCCATAGCCAGTCCTAGGAAACCAACCATCAGCTCCTTCCAATGTGATTCCAGTCAAGTATGCAATGGTAGAGGAAAACCTTAATAGAGCATTGGTACCAATAACTATGCTAGTCTCAGAAAATGACTCCCATGCTCATAATTCAGACTATTCCCATGAAGGTAGTCCACATGGTTACTACACAGAGTCCCCTGAGCATAGTGAGACCTATTCGTATCAATATGAGGCACCACCTATGGAACAAAATTGGGAGACAGAATACTCCAATGTCATGTACACAGATCCCAAACCCAGGCCCCAATTGAGACAAGTAAGACCACAAGCCCCTAGAGGACCATGTTTTAGATGTCAGGGGACCATTTCATTCGTGAATGTCCCCACTCACTCACTCCAGGACAATGAAAAAATATCACAATACAAGGCTTTTGTCTTGACTGCGGCAAGGAACATCTTCCAAGAGAGTGTCCTAGGAATCCCTCTAGTGCACCCAAGGTTACACCCATCAATGTGGTAGGCTTAGTGGTAGATTCAAGTTCAAGTAGCAGTAACATGGCTCTTGTACAGGCAGTTACTAGGGCACAAGCATTAAAACAGGATAAACCAGTTGAGCAGTCAGAGCCAAGTGACTCAGGAGAGCCTAGCAAAAGGAAAACAAGAACATGGAAAGATACCAAGGAGAGAATCAATCGTAAGTGGAATACAAATTTATCTGAACTAGAAGAAACCTTAAAAGACACAAAAACAAAAATAGAAGACATTGCATCTCAAAGACCCTCGTATGCCGAAACTCCATCCACACCACCTCATTCCACCCCATCGGCCATTATAAATAGACTGCAACCAGGGTCTGTTCTTGCATATCCAACCCCAGAAGGCTTGGACTTGATGTTCAAGGCCTACCAAGCTCGTCTTCAAGAAGGGCCAACAACTGCAAACCTGGAGAAGAGTTACCCAAGAGCAAATTTAGAGATTGAACGGACAAAAATGTGCATGAAAATGGTAGAAGTAGCTCAAGCTATGCTCGAGACTAGTCAAAAGTTCAATTAGAGAAACTCTATCAAGCCAAATTTGCATTTCCAAGGGTTACTAGAAAGATTAGAGTAGTTGATAAACAAGCCCCAGGTTTCTTTACCTCCACAGTCTCAACCAGTTGTTGAAAGAGAGATTTCACCACAAATGAAAACTTATGTTCCTGATTCCATGGATGAGGGAGCACCTCTTTCAATTCAGCAATGCTCTCAAGAGTTCTTGCGGGAAATACAAGAGGAGAAATGGGCCAAGGAGAAGGGTAATCCCCCTCCCATTCTTGAAATTGATGACCTTCATGATGAATTTCCTCAAGACATTCCATCCATTTATGGAGAACAAGCAGAGAAACAAGAAGATGAAAGATTAGATTTTGAATCTAATTCTTTACAAGAGTTGCCTCAATTCACAGGCCCATGGGAATCTAAATCTCTTCATATCAGAGCTCCCACAATATTGGTAAGAAATGAAGACTCAATGGTTCCAATAAACACTGACGTCATGAAGAACACTAAGGTTCAGTGTCATCTCACTATAGAAGAGCTTCTCAAAGCAAAACCTAAGCTATGGAATCATGTGAAGGATCAGGTTCCAGAACTTGATTCCAATATGCTAAAAGCAAGCTCTAAGCAAAAAGTTCCAGAGATACCTCTCGATAAAATAGGAGACATGAGCGAAGGTGAAGAAGGTAATACTTATCTTTCGATCACCTACCAGGGTTACACAACCAAGGCAATCGTAGATTCAGGTGCGGGTGTTGCTATTGTGACGACCTCCTTGTGGAAGCGATGGGGCAAGCCCACATTAAGACCAACTAGAATGAAGCTTCAAATGGCCGACGGTCATTTTGAAAGACCTCTAGGATTGCTTGAAGGGATAACTCTAACCACTTGTGGTGTAGAGTTTGAACATACATTTGCTATATGTGACTTTCAGAAAAATAATGTCTATGAGATGATCCTAGGAAGACCCTTCCTAAGACAATTGCAAATAGTACAGGATTTGGAAATCGACTCCTTGTACTTACAACACTTAGGGGTCACCACCAAGGTCAATTTGAAGGATTACACCTTCAGACATGTACCAACCCTACAATGGAATCCTATCCATAAAGCAAAAGAAGATTCAATCTCTGTGCGTTCTGGAAGTTCACCTGATCCATCATGGCTGCATGAAGATACTCACTTGTGGATGTGCAAGCTTGCAGAGGAAGAGGAAAAGTGCCTAAAAGCAAGAGAAGAAGGAACTTCCCCAGGAGATAGACCAGTTAAAGACCCAGCCTCTACACCGATGATATTTCCAGATGAGGAATTCGAGCCTCATGGTTGGGCAAAAATCTTAGCTACCATGGACATTGCAGTCAATGAAGAACAATGGACACCTCATTGTGATGAGGAGGGTTATGATATTTCAGTGTTCATGTGTGAGCCCTTGTTGGAAGAATGTGACCCTAGTGATGTCATAGAAGAAGAAGAAAACGACGATGATCTAGAGTCCATTGTGATGGATAGTTGCTTTAATTCAGAAAAGCACTATCTAGAGGATGTAGGAGTATTTAACCAACATGAAGAAGAACCTCTCACAAGTATTAAAATTGTAAATTCAAAGGTTGGCAGTGAAAGAGGTCAAAAGAAAAAGAAAAGAAAAGTTGTGAAACAAGAAGAGGAGGAATCATTGTTTGAGGTACCAGAAAACTTCAAGAAATATGAAGTTGAAGACTGAAAAATTTTGGTACGAATGCCTAAGAGAGAGGCCATTATAGGAGAAGCATATGACAATAAAGAAAAGACCAAGAAAATTGTTGTAACCATTGAAGGGAACGAAGAGCGATGTACGTACATAGGAGATGACCTAAGTGCAAAAGAAGAAGCAGAGTTGGTAGCTTTATTAAGGGAATATAGGGACGTGTTTGCGTGGCACTATAGAGACTTGAAGGGAGTAGATCTGAAAATTTTCTCTCATACAATCCCCATGACCGCTGATGCCAAGCCCACCAAACAGAAGCCCTACACATATAATGACACTTATGCAGCTAAAATCAAAGAAGAAATTGATAGGTTGATTGAAGCTGGATTTATCTATGAGATTGAGCATACTGAATGGGTGTCCCCCATTGTAGTGGTGCCCAAGAAGAATGGAAAGTTGCGAGTGTGTATTAACTTTAAAAAAGTTAATGCTCCTACGATCAGAGATAGTTATCCGCTTCCAATCACTAAACATCTATTGGAGCGTGTTGCAGGCAAGGAAGTTTATAGCTTCCTTAATGGATTTTCAGGTTACAACCAAGTAGCCATTGCCCCAGAAGATCAACACAAAACAACTTTTGCCACAGAATGGGGAGTTTTTGCATTTCGTGTGATGTCATTTGGGCTCACAAATGCACCTGCAACTTTCCAAAGGCTAATGTGTCATGTCTTCAAGGAGTTCTTGCGAAAGAGCTTAGAAGTATATGTGGGCGATTTATGTGCTCATTCCCAACAAAGAAAATACCACATCCCTAAGCTCAGACAAACCTTCAACAAGTGTAGAGAATATCGAGTGTGTCTGAACCCAGAGAAGTGTGTGTTCATGGTACGACAAGGTAAAATCTTAGGTCACATTGTTTATAAGAATGGAATATCTACAGATGAGGATAAAGTAAGAGCCATAGCAGAGCTACCAAGACCAAGGAATGTTAAAGAGGTACAAGCCTTTATGGGTCATTGTGGATATTACCGTAGGTTTATCCACATGTATGTAATCATAGCTAAACCTCTTTATGGTTTGTTGGCAAATTTTGAGTGGAATGAGGAATGCGAAAATTCCTTCAATGAGCTGAAGAGACGTTTGTGCATAGCACCAATACTGACCACTCCTTATTGGAATAAACCATTCCATGTCCATGTGGATGCATCCAATCATGCTATAGGGTGTGTGCTAGCACAACGCACAGGTGAAGGAAACCTAGATTTGCTAATAGCATATGCTAGTAGGAAATTAAATGCGGCTGAATGAAACTATACGACAATCAAGAGAGAAGGATTAGGCATGGTATATGCTGTGAAAAAGTTTAGACACTACTTATTGGCCAACAAGTTCAAGTTTTTCACTGATCATCAAGCTTTATTATATTTGGTCAATAAACCTTGCAATACGGGATGCTTAGTAAGATGGTTCCTCTTACTAATGTAATACGATTTTGAAGTGGCTGTTAGGAAAGGTAGGACCCACCTTAGGGCATACCATCTTTCTCGCATCACTTCAGGAGAGCCACCGCAAGGAATGTCGGATGAACTACCTGATGCTTATTTGTTTAATTTAGAAGTTGTTCCTAAATGGACAAATAAGTTGGTACCTGTCTTAACCTTTGGACCTGCAAATAAAAATGAAAAAACAAACAAAGAAGAAATTGTAAGATCACAAAAATATCAAATATTGGTAGGCAGCATGTACAAATAAGATACAAATGGGGTTGATGAACATAGTAGTTGGTTGCAACAAGCTCATGAAGGAATGCTAGAAAATCACTACTCTAAACAAAGAACATTGCAAAATCTAAAACATTTAGGAGTGTATTGGCCCAGTATGGACAAAGAAATAAATGAGTGGATCAAGAATTGTCTAGTGTGTCAGAAGAGACCCCCAGTGGAGCATGCGACTCTTTATCACGTATCATTAATTCCAGATTGGAGTGCTCCATTGGTAGAATTCATGAGATCGGGAACACTACCCCATGAGGCTAGTCTTGCAAGAAAACAAAGCATGGAACAAGAGGCTCAAGACTATGCCTTGGTAGGAGACAACCTATACCGAAGAGGAAAAGATGGTTACTTAAGACTATGCGTTCACGAATCAGATTATTTGAAAGTCTTAGAAACTACACATAGTGGTGTTGCAAGCGGACACTTTGGGCTTGATCGAGTAATCAAGACCATTCTATTCTCAGGACTTTGGTGGCCAAATCTTCATATGGATACACATACGTATGTGAAGAAATATGACACATGCCAACGTGCACAATATCCGATACGAAAAGACAAGATGCCTTTAAGGCCAATGATTGGAGGACATGCATTCTCAAAGTGGGGTATAGACTTCATAGGTCCTATCAACCCCCCAGCTAGAAACTCCCATGCAGAGTACATTATAGGCATAGATGTCAACCTGAAAGTCCCAAAATATCACATTGACATGTGTCAAAAATCAAGCATAATTACTTCTCAAATAGTCGACCGATGCCCCTTTGTGACCGTAGAGGTAGGACAAGGAAAGAGTGTAAGGACTGTGAGAGCATTGATTGACTCAGGTGCAGCAACTAGTGTAGTTAGACTTTCGTACTGCTAAGACCTGCAATTGAACATGAAGCCTATAGAAGCCTATCTCATAGGTTTGGGAGGTGTGGAAACCCCTTGCTTGGGCAAGGTGGAGCTTCCCATCTACCTTCAAGATGTCCCAATGGTAGTCAAAATGCTAGTGTGTCAAGATGAAGACCTTATTGAACCACTTGTCTTGGGTCAAGATTGGATTTATGACCATGCAGTCAACTTGAACCTAAGAAGTCAACTTTTTCAAGTTTGGGTACAGGAACAATGCATCACATTGAATTAGAGAATTGCATGCTCACAAATCCCGATGTCACACATTCTCTTAGTTCTTCTAGGACTAATCTTAGCAAAAAAAATGTTGTATGTGTAAAAAGCTCTGTGTTCCAGAAGAACTCAATCATGGAAGAACAGGCTCAAAGACAAGCAAGCTCCTCCTCTTGTGCAAAGACTAATGTTGTCACCATAACTCAACCAAAACAGCAAGCAAAACAGTACATGACAACTGCCATATCAAATAGACAATGAGATTTCAAGAAGAAAGTAGTTCCGGGCATGAAGCAAATCTGGGTTAGAAAAGGAGAGCAACCACCAGCTTTGCCACAAAAATTTCCATCCAAGCAGGCTAATCACGCCAAAAGAGACAGCAAGAAACAAGGAGAAGCTCAACCACAAGGGCTCCGACAAAAGTGGGTACCGAAGCAATCGATGAAGGCCGACCACAATGACGTACAAATTTGGGTGCCTAAGAAATTAGTTGCGGCTCAACAAGGATGATTACACCTATGGGTTACAAAAGAACTCTTACATGCACAAAGGCCTATGCTCTCCACCATGCAAAAGGTCTCAACAAAGAAGCCAAGGATAGAAAAGGGTAAGAACCGAGCACAAAGAACAAAAGGAGATAAACTCAACCCTTCAGCAAAAGTAAAAAGACAATCATCAAGGATATGGGTTTGGAAGCCAAAAGTACCAGTAACTTCCACAGAACAGAAGAGCCAACCACGCTGGACACCAAGTTTCAGCAACCTTCCAAAGAGGAAGAGGCCAGAGGTGATCACTATAAGGCCAACTACTATTCTCAAATGGATCCCTATAAGGAGGATTAAATCATTTCAAGATCCACCTAACACCTCCAAACAAAGATTGCATCAAGTTTGCAAGTAGCATCAAAAGCCTCGACTAGTAACAACCATGTCCCTTTGGCATAACCTTGTCTTTTGCACCATTTAGGCCATGCATTTCCAAAGTATGCATTAATATAGGTCCACATTACACGGCCGTGCATAGACACAATTGAGAAATCGCAAGCACATGAGACACAATTTCCACATGTAAAATATTTTCTTGATACTAACCTCTTCCCTCTTGTCTTGTTTTGTTCCAAAAAAAAAAGAGAGAGAGAAAGAAAGAAAGAAAAAAAAAAGAGAAAAAAACAAAAAAGGGGAGAAAGCAGAAAAGACAAAGAGAGGAGACATGACCATGCGCTGGAGGAATCTCATCAAGCAAGACAAGGCAAATGGTCAATCACCATGCTAGAGCACAACACGAAGAGATGAATATCAAAGGACCTTTGACCATGGTAAGAACGACCTACTTCAACAAAACTCTAACCATGATAGATTAGGAAACCTCTTCATCAGCATGCCCTTGAGCACTTTGCTCAAGACCCCATTTTTGCACCATATTTTTTACATTGCATTCCCCAAGTACGCATACATAGGGCCACACTACAAGGCCGTGCACAAGGCACATTCTTCTTCCAACCCATGCACTAATGCACTTAACCATCAGTCATTAAGGGTCACGAGTACTTGGCATGAAAACTAGGGACACCATTTTTGAAAACCAGAGGATGTCAAGGTGACAACAACAAGTGCAAGGAAGCAATCCACCGCCAAGAGCTACTCACAATCAACCATGATAACCTCTTTTGAGTGGCTCACAACTTCTAAAAGCTCAACAATACACTCATGCTAGAATCAAGGAAGAAGTATATATAGAGGGACTAAACATGAAGAATGGGACAAGAAACCTAGCTAAAGGTGGAAGGCAGACCACCTTGGTGGAGACATAAGGAACTCTACCTCTCAAAGTACTACATGGAACAACCACTACAACTAGAGTCTGTCAGGGATGATAGACTCTAGAGGGGGGGGATGTTGGAAAACAATGTTCCTATTGGTCAGGATTGCTCACAATACATACATGAGTATGTATGTTCTTATAGCACTCTCCAATCCAAACCGTAGCGGGCAGTCACAACAGCGATCATAGAATATGTACCACTGTTTACTAATCGTTAATACATCGAAAGCGCCTAGCGCAATGGATAAAACACTCGCCTCCCACGATGGTGACCTGGGTTCGAATCCCCTTGGCGGCAGCCCGCGGCAATTTCTTTTATATCATGCTTTTCATAATAGCTAAATGGCGAAAAAAAAACGGAGAGCGGACGGGTTTGTTTTTTTTCACAAAACTCTTTTGCTTTTGGAGAAGTGCGATCGCATAGCTTTATGTGCTTTATTATGAGCTTTTCAAGGATCATCAAATACTATAAAAGAAGCACTTTGGGTTCATTGTATTCATCCTTCACCAATATCAACATAAGCTTTGGAAGCTTGGACCTCAATAGAGGTGGTGTTTCTTCTAGCACATGGGGCAGCCATGGTGCTAACTTGAACCATGTTGAGGAGCAGCTATGGAGTTCTTCTTGGTGATTCTTCTTGGGGAAGATGAAGGGTGTGCTCACACTCTAGCTCATGGAGAGGAGGTCATCTCTTGTTCATGGCAAGAAGAGTTGATTATTAGCAGCTTGATGGTGAGGATCGCCCATCTACATGATGTATTTGAAGATCATCTTCTACAGGAAGATGTTAGGTTGAAGATTATCTTCTACAAGAAGATGTCTGGCTACTTCAAAGACATTGGATGGGACCATCTACATGATTTTGAAGATTATCTTCTACAGGAAGATATTAGGTTGAAGATTGTCTTCTACAAGAAGATGTCGGGCTACTTCAAAGACATTAGATGGAGATTAACATAAGATTCACATCTTATGTTAAGTATTCAGGTACATATTCTCTTTATGCACACAGGTACTACTTGAAGTTTATGGAAGCTGTGGCGTTCATATCAGAAGGAGTCCTATTCGGCATAGGTACAAGAGAATCAGTACTTATATGCTTTATGCATATTTTTATGAGGTGTTTGTGAAGGTGTGTTCACATGAGTTTGAGGATTTCCGGCAACAATCTTGTTAGCATTCTATGCTACTTTATAAGTATGTGATCTTTTCACACACATATCTAACTTAGGGTCTTCCATAGCCTAAGTTTAGATGTAGGTTTGTTGACCATCAGTTTCACATTGATCCTTCCTCATTCAGACACTCATATTCACTCTTCTATAACCTATAAGGTCACACATCTCATGTATATTCAGAGTATTGGCCATACATCTGAATATGTTTGTTACATTGTACATTCACTCATGCATCTATTTCTCATCACATAGAATGGTTGAGAATTTTGCTCCCACATTGTACATTGAACATTGGTATATATGATACTATGAGTAAGCGATGGCTTACGTAACACCTTACACATGTCGTCTATTCTTTCTCTATCTTTGTCTCATCATCTATATGATTAAGTTGTGGTATGTTCATGTTTTGTCAATATGGAAGATTGCTGGAATTAATGTTGTACATGACTGGAACTATGGAACCATGGACCTGTGACATGAGCCTAAGGGCCTACCTCACTTCCAACATTTGGTATCAGAGCACTAAGGTTTTGGTTTCAGAACTTTAGATCTTTGGCATCAATGCATTAAGGCTCATTCATAATCCCAGGTTCCCAGAATTCCAGATTTACAACATTTGATTTGAAAGCATCTTCTAACATTTGACATTTGACATACACACTTAATCTAGATGAGTAGAGATTTGAGAATTAGACATTTCAGTTACATGTGTATTCATCAGTGTGGAGTATGAAGTTGATGATCTGTTAGCAGCCGAATATTTTTGAAGAGTATGCAAATACTTTACAAAAGTATTGTTTGAAGACCCAGAATTGATGAAGAGAAGACTACTTCAAATTCAAGGAAGAACAATGGTTTAGAGAAGATGAAGAAATCAGATCAACATCAAATCACAGGTATCAGTTTCTACTATCAGATTATCATTTGCAGGTCATATCTTAGAAGAGCAGTTATGAAGAGATTTGAAGAAATTCAAGGATTGCTTTTATACGCTTTCATCATTTGAAAGTTAAAGGCTACATCGAAACAGGTATCTAGAGGTTTTTCTAGAGAGTTTTTGAGAGATCTCTTTCATGGCAAGAAAGTGCATCTAAGAAGACAAGTGCAGAGGTGAGATGAGTTTTTTCAGCCAATTTTCTGTTGTAAGTTGGTTGGATATCAAGGTACAAATGTATCTAGAGAAGATAACTCTAGAAGGGCAATTCATCATTCAGACAACGATTGGTGAATTTAGTCATTTCAGACATTTGAAGCAGAATTTTGATTCAGAGATATGAGGAGATGATAAAACATGTTTCTATAATCACTTCCATTTGTATACCATAGTTGTTTTATCTCTTACTCTTAGCATTATAGGAAGAGAAAAGTTCATTTGAAGAAGTCAAGAGTGTTTCCTACTTCAAGATGAAGAGAACAAAAGGTATGGAAGAGAAGTTTGAAGATGTTGACATCATCAGGTGGAAGAAAGATGCAGAAGAAGAAAGTCCATCATTTCCAAAAGAAAAGTAAGACTTCCTTTTCTCTCATATTTTCCATATACTTTTCCTATTTTATCCTCTACATCCAAAGACAAGTCTACGAGAACATCTTGTTTAAAGAAGAAGCAGTTTCTTGTTTTGCATTACACTTGGTCATGATTTAGTAGATTTGACAAAGAATTGCATTGAGAGAAAGAAAAGCAGCAGATATATGTTTTGACTCATATGTATATGAGTTATGAAGCTTTTAAGCAGGCAGCTTATATGTTCCCTCAAAGAATTCTTAGAATGTCAATACAGAACTACTTGATATATGACAAGTTGTAGAGAGGTATATTTCTTTATCTAACTCTTGAGGTAAAAGAGTTTTTTGTAGCAGATGTTGAAGACTTGGGTTGAGGTTTTATGTTTGGAAAAAGATTACCTCATATTCAGTATTTTCAGAAACTTCAGAAAATTCAGACTTGTTGATGTACCAGTCAGTTGAAGAATCTACTTTTTATGATTGTCTTAATTTTTGGATACATGCTTGTATTCCAAAAGGTGTTCCATCATATCCTATCACTTGATTGAAAAGTGGAGTTAGCCAAAAGAAAATCAAGCAGGTACTATCACATTTCACCCGGGTAAAATATGAAAGTTATGAAGTATCAACTTGCAGCTTTTGGAGTTCTCAAGGTGAGAAGTTTGTCCACTTATGTTTCAAGTAAGAATTGCAGATTCTTGGAAAGGATTTGTTTGAAGAAAAGTTTTACAACTTTTTGAGAAGCATGGACACTTGGAGACATTCAGGAAGTAAATCAAACATTCAGTCATGAAGGTTTGATGACAGCAGATTCTACACAGGAGAGATCATTGATCTTAAATAGATCTTGTATGATCTTGAGTATTTATGATTCAGTTATTTATCCTTTGTTTTGTAAGATTCTTAACATTGGAAGAAGTAAGTCAAAGATTCAGATTCTATCAGATTTGTGTTGCAGAGAGAAGAAGATACTTGTTATGTTGCAGAAGGTTATGAATCCTAAAATGCTTTCAGCAAGGTTTTGTTATGTTAGGATCAGCTAACCTTATTCTACAATATGAAAAGTTGAAGACTTATAGTGGAAGCTATTGGCAACTGCGCAGTGCTAATAAAAGGGTTCAGAGATTTTGTTTCAGATACAGGTATTGATCACTGAACATCAGATTTATTGAAAGAAGGAAGACGTTCCACATTTCATAAAGTCTGATATATTTGAAGAATTTTGGATACTAGTGTTAAGTCATCCAGGGGTGATGAAACATGAAGACTTATTTTCAAGCCATATGTAAAAGAATGCAGAGTCATACCTACAGGTATTCCTATTTCAGGTATTCCTATATTTCCTTTGTCAAGTTCTCTTTATGTTCCATCTTTGAAAGAAGAAGGAAGAAGAACAATGTTTGGAGAAAGTTCCTGTTAGGATGTTCCTGTTCAGGAGAAGGTTCCAGAGTTCTAATGAGGAGAAACATGATATTTCAGAAAGGTGTATTTCAGAAGTGCGCACATATATGTTTATACCAACTTCTGAAGGAAAGAGGTATGAAGGATTTAAAGGATGAAGACATGATGACATCATAGATTTTTTGACTCATATTGACTTGAGTACAGTCAGAGATGAACCAGCAGTGTTCATAATGCACTAAGTTGTGAGTTGACAATCACAAGTTCCAAGATTCAGTTCCTGATTTTGTTTAGTGTATTCACATGACACAGCAGAAGTACGTTGAGAAACCTTTTTTGGAAGGTAAATGCAAATATGTCGATCCTAGTGTATGTTTTCAGGTTTTTGAAGACAAGAGATAGCAAGTTCGGAGACAGTTCATGCTATATTTGTTGTCAAGCAATGATTGCTTGATGAGAACACTATTGGATATCTAGTTTGCATATTTTCTCAAGTATTATGGTTCATATTCAGCAAGTTCAGGTTTTTTGAAGCAAAGTCAATTTCAGTTTTGAAGAAGACTTTTGAAGAACAAGTTCTGAAGTGCGGGAGTACAAGCTTGAAGCTTGTGACAGGCTATTTGAAGCTTGTGGTAATTTGCAGATTATAAAGTTTGCAGATCCAGTCCAGTTTATACCAATATGACATTGCAAGGGGGATTGTTGGAAAACAATGTTCCTATTGGTCAGGATTGCTCACAATACATATATGAGTATGTATGTTCTTATAGCACTCTCCAATCCGAACCGTAGCGGGCAGTCACAATAGCGATCACAGAATATGTATCACTATTTACTAATCCTTAATACATCAAAAGTGCCTAGCGCAATGGATAAGACACTCGCCTCCCACGATGGTGACCTGGGTTCGAATCCCCTTGGCTGCAGCCCGCGGCAATTTCTTTTATATCATGCTTTTCATAATAGCTAAATGGCGAAAAAAAAACGGACAGCGGACGGGTTTGTTTTTTTTCGCAAAACTCTTTTGCTTTTGGAGAAGTGCGATCGCATAGCTTTATGTGCTTTATTATGAGCTTTTCAAGGATCATCAAATACTATAAAAGAAGCACTTTGGGTTCATTGTATTCATCCTTCACCAATATCAACACAAGCTTTGGAAGCTTGGACCTCAATAGAGGTGGTGTTTCTTCTAGCACATGGGGCAGCCATGGTGTTAACTTGAACCATGTTGAGGAGCAGCTATGGAGTTCTTCTTGGTGATTCTTCTTGGGGAAGATGAAGGGTGTGCTCACACTCTAGCTCATGGAGAGGAGGTCATCTCTTGTTCATGGCAAGAAGACTTGATTATTACCAGCTTGATGGTGAGGATCGCCCATCTACATGATGCATTTGAAGATCATCTTCTACAGGAAGATGTTAGGTTGAAGATTATCTTCTACAAGAAGATGTCTGGCTACTTCAAAGACATTGGATGGGACCATCTACATGATTTTGAAGATTATCTTCTACAGGAAGATATTAGGTTGAAGATTGTCTTCTACAAGAAGATGTCGGGCTACTTCAAAGACATTAGATGGAGATTAACATAAGATTCACATCTTATGTTAAGTATTCAGGTACATATTCTCTTTATGCACACAGGTACTACTTGAAGTTTATGGAAGCTATGGCGTTCATATCAGAAGGAGTCCTATTCGGCATAGGTACAAGAGAATCAGTACTTATATGCATATTTTTATGAGGTGTTTGTGAAGGTGTGTTCACATGAGTTTGAGGATTTCCGGCAACAATCTTGTTAGCATTCTATGCTACTTTATAAGTATGTGATCTTTTCACACATGTATCTAACTTAGGGTCTTCCATAGCCTAAGTTTAGATGTAGGTTTGTTGACCATCAGTTTCACACAGATCCTTCCTCATTCAGACACTCATATTCACTCTTCTATAACCTATAAGGTCACACATCTCATGTATATTCAGATTATTGCCCATACATCTGAATATGTTTGTTACATTGTACATTCACTCATGCATCTATTTCTCATCACATAGAATGGTTGAGAATTTTGCTCCCACATTGTACATTGAACATTGGTATATATGATACTATGAGTAAGCGATGGCTTACGTAACACCTTACACATGTCGTCTATTCTTTCTCTATCTTTGTCTCATCATCTATATGATTAAGTTGTGGTATGTTCATGTTTTGTCAATATGGAAGATTGTTGGAATTAATGTTGTACATGACTGGAACTATGGAACCATGGACCTGTGACATGAGCCTAAGGGCCTACCTCACTTCCAACAGGGGAGAGTGTTGACACTCAAGGTGGAGCTCAAAGCATGGAAGCGCATCAGAGAAGTGGACACACAAGAAGAAGGAGCATGTAGGGAACTCCAAGAAGCACATGTCAAATTTCCAAAAGAAATCCCTATAAAAAGAGTGATTTTTATCACTAAAAACCATTGTAAATACCATTTTCCATTTTTGTAACTCCATTTTGTTCAAGCCGAGGAGTCCTTGAGCTTGAGGATTATTAGAAATATCAGCCTACCAATTTTCATAATTTTTAGACTCCGTTTGAGCCCCCAAATAAGCCCTAGAACCTATTTTTTAAATAGGCCGAACACTAGGTCTTGACAGGGCCAAAACCACTCAAAAAACTATAAAAAAGGCTGGAGGGAGCTCATTTTTTAGGTTAGTTTGTTGTAGATTGGAGCTTTGTAAGAGAGTTCTTTTGTAATCGAAGATCTTCCATTGTTCCACTCTTTGCTCTTACTTTGTGCATGTGTGTGTGTATGTGTGTGCATGCTTGTGTGCTTTCACTCACCCACTTGTGCCATCACTTGCTCTCGGTCTTCGTACCGGTCCTCATGTCTCCACAGATTGAAATTTATGAGGTGTATCTCCTCACGTTGGTACTTGCCATTGTGCTAGAGTGACACCCTTCACTTAGGAAATTCCACTATGGAGCAAAGAGTTTTGGTATGCAAAGATGAAGACCTAATTGAAAATCTGATCCTAGGGCAAGATTGGATTATTGAGAATTCAGTGAGCATCCATCTTGCACAAGGATACATATCAGCCAGAATAGGACATAAAGAAATCTTTAGCTTGCTAGAAGAAAGGCCGTCTCAAATTCACAAGGTCACCAAACCTAAGGAAGAGAACTTAGAAAAGGAGTTGGAAAATGACTCAATAACAAATATATCCCAAGAATGCCTTAATCTAGAATTGCCTGCAAATAGGGAAGTGTTGCATGAGTGTGTGACCATTTTTCCCATGAGAGATGAACCTAAGAGAGAGTGTGAGGACATTACCTCTAAATCTATCTACATTATAAGAAGAAAACCCACATGGACATCTACTGTTCGAACATCACACCCATGTAATACTCATCTACAATGGGCACAGAAGGATCGAACGAATAAACTAGGCAATTCAACATAGAAGCAGATTAGCCACTCAGTGAAGACAAGAAGACACAACCATTACTCACAATCGCAATCAAAACCACGAAGACTTCTTCATGTATGGATTTTAAAGTCAGTAGTAGAGGCCCAGAGGACACAGCAATGCATATGGATCCCGAATAAGGCCCAGCACAGTGCAAATCAAGAACTAGAAAGGCTTAATGAGATATCATGCCTACAAAGTGAAGCAAAGAAGTCCAAAACGACACACCAAGGGTACCAAAAGAACACGACACGTACAACTCAGACTTCAAGTAAGAAGGAGACAAGGATCAGGAGACGAGGAGCCCGAAAGAAACAAATGTCTCTAACATCAACCACAAAGTGGATATGGAGACCCAAAAGACAGCAAAGATAGGAACAACAAACTCAACAAGATTCTACTTGCACTCATGAAGAGTCCATTGCACACAAAGTATGCATGACAGGGCCACAATGCAAGGCCATGCATTCGACACATTATCTCTTCAACAAAACTAGTGGTACACATTTCCATCATTGGAATAGGCCTTAGTCTCTACTGCCATAGGAATGATCATACGTTGTAAATAAATAAGTGCTTTGGCTAGATCTAATTTTGTTGTCTTTCAGGATTAAAAAATCAAAAGAAGTGTGGTAAGAGACCTTACTTACTTAAGCAAGGGGGAATGTAGTGACAGAGGAAATGACATATTAATTGAACCACACAAGAAACACATGAATTAGTTTCTCTTGTAAGTTGATTCCTTCCTTATTACAAGTGTAGATAGCTTCCGATTTTGAGGCAACCATTCAAGAGGAAGTATTGGAATTTCCACTACAAACTGTAACCAAAGTCAAGGGCCATTGGTTCTGAGAAGACCAACTGGCAGGAGAGCATCTCTTCTTGATCACCATAAAGATCGTGGACACCGATCATCAGCTCCCCCTTATGTCCCAGGATTTTAAAGTCTTACACAAAATCCCAACCACCATGGATGTCGTGACAAAGGCGGGAATTCATAAGTACTTCGAGCTACCCATCTACAAGAAAGATTTTCAACGATGCACTCAGGTGATGAACACTCTTCAATCAACTCTACATAACCCTTTAGTACGAGAAGCCAAAGTTTTAGATGCGGAAGGAGAATGGGTGATTATTCAATTCACTCACGAATTGATTAAAGAAGCATTTGGATGGGAAAAGGATGGGAATACAGACCTAAAGGATGAAATCCAAGGAACAAAAATCCGCACATTCATGGACATTAATGTTATAGACATTGAAGAAGAGGTCCAACTCGTTCACCAACATTTCTGCTTTCCAAACATGCACCACTACACAGTGCCTCAACAGATCATAGTACAGCTTTTATCTCATGCAACACAACAAATTGGTAATCAAGTGAACATGACTCCATACATCCAAGAGTGATTATTCTAAGCCAAGAAACAATGGGGCCACAAGAAGTTCTTGAATGGAAGTGTAGCATTGACCATTCTGATCTACCATGTCTTAGGTATTCGGGAATATCTTAAGGAGATGTGTGTACCTAAGTCACGAGGTCTTAGGGACTTGTGTCAAAGAGACTTGTTGGAGTTAGACGTCTGTGGAAGCACGCGAACAGCACAAGGACTAGAGAATGTACAAAGATAATTAGCCCATTAGGGCAATAGGCATATATACAAGCCGGGGGAAAAAAACCTCCTAAAGAGGGAAAAAAGTGCCCCGACGGTCCTAGTGTGTTCACACACATCACTACCTAAATATATCAACAAATCCCCCCTGGGAGTGATGCGGTGAACAAGGAGCTGGCACTCATGTATAAGGAAGTGCCAAGCTATGTGGAAATCACTCCACAAAAGGAAGTAAGCCCAAAGTTTTGCGGAAAGCTTCAAAATTCTCCCTAGGTAGAGCCTTTGTGAAAAGGTCTGCTCTGTTCTCCTGCGTGGGCACATATGCCAAGCTGATCTCCCCAGCAGAGAACCTCTCCCTGACATAGTGATAATGCACCTCAATGTGCTTAGTGCGAGCATGGAACACAGGGTTCCTCGCAACTGCCAATGCGCTCTGACTGTCAGTGAAGATGGTGGTGGCAAAATACTGGCCAACACCCAAATCAGCCATAAGGTGTCTGAGCCACACACACTCAACAGTCGCTCTGAAAGCTGCCCTATACTCAGCCTCACAAGTGGAAGTGGCTACAGTAGGTTGCTTCTTGCTCAACCAAGATATACATGAGCTACCAAGCATGAAGCAAAAACCACTGGTGGACACACGAGTGTCATAGCAACCAGCCCAATCTGAGTCAGAAAAAGCATGCAAATCTGGCGGTAGTGATCCCCCCTTGGGATAAAACAACCCAAGTAGCCGAGTACCACTCAAGTAGCGAAAGATGCGCTTAACCGCCTTCCAATGCGTGACTCCTGGGCAATGCATAAACCTGCTCATGTGTGAGACAGCAAATTGAATATCCGTCCGAGTAATGCATAAGTAAATCAAGCATCCAACAGCCTGCTGATAGAGAACAACATCAAATGCATCTCCAGCATCATGAAGACTCAATCATAAACTTGTCTCCATAAGAGTGGCAATAGGCTTACAGTCTTCAAGGCCAAAACGCTGCAATAATGTGTCAATATATTTTGTTTGACACAAAGCCATTCCACCATCAACTTGCATAAATTGAATGCTCAAATAGTGATGCAAATGCCCCAAATCAGACATCTCAAATGAGGCATGCAAATCAGCCTTGAAATCAGCAATATGCTTCTCAATAGGACTAGTGAGCAGCATGTCGTCAACATAGACAACAATGATCAGAAGCACAGCATTAGCACGCTTAACATATAAGGTGCTTTCAGTTGGACTGTTCTCAAAACCATGTGCAACCAGATAGGCATGTATCTCCTCATACCAAGCATGTGGTGCTTGCTTTAAACCATATAATGCCTTCTTTAATCTGCACACCTGGTTTTCATGCCCTTTCTGCACAAAGCCATGGGGCTGAGAAACATACACTTCTTCATGCAAGTCACCATTCAAAAATGTTGTTTTAATGTCCAACTGATGTACATTCCAACCATGATGGGCTGCAAGTGCACAAATGCTCCGAACAGTAGTCATACGGCAAGTAGGTGCAAATGTCTCATCAAAATCAATGCCTCTTTCCTGCGCATAACCCTTTGCAACAAGCCTAGCCTTATACCTGTCAACTGTACCATCAGGTTTACGCTTCAGCTTGTATACCCACTTAGTGCGAATGGCCTTCTTGCCAGGAGGCAAGTCACATAAAGACCATGTACCATTCTTCATTATAGCATCATATTCATATTGCATAGTGACCATCCAATTTTCTGAATTCTGTGCTTCATCAAGAGAAACAGGCTCATTCTCATCACAGAGACTAGACGCAGCCATAGCATAGCAATCTGATGCAAAAGAGGCACTATGAGAGCCTGAACGAGTACGACATGACAGAGGTGCATCTAATTTGTTGTCACGCAAAGTCTACACCAGCCATTTTGGCATAGTTTTTGCCTGCTCAATATCAGCTCTCTCATCAACAAGTGCATCATGTAAATCTGCATCAGAAATGGAATGATCTGCATCATCACATGAAACGTGCAAAGGCTGAGAAGTTGCCTCATTAGGACCAGCATTAGACTGTCCACCTGTAAAAAGAGGCATCAAAGTACCATACATGTCTTTGGAGCTAACAGATGTCTCCTTAGTACATGAAAGCAATGGCTGAATAGCATCTTCCACAAAAACAACATCACGGCTAACCAGAATGCATTTAGTTTGTGGATGATACAGACGATAGCCTTTACTTTCAGAATTGTACCCAACAAAAATACATTTTACTGCTTTATCATCCAATTTTCTACGATGTTGTTCAAGCACTAATGCATATGCCAAACAACCAAAAACACGTAGATGAGTAATAGATGGCTTGCGATCATGCCAAGCCTCATATAGAGTGATAGACTGCAGCACTTTAGTGAGACACTTGTTCAGTACATATGCTACACACATGACAGCCTCAAGCCAGAAACTATGAGGTAAAGCCTGACGCTTGACCATACACCTCGCCATCTCCATGAGAGACCTGTTCTTCCGTTCAGCAACTCCATTCTGTTGAGGTGTATACGGCACTGTACACTGGTGTTTTATCCCACGTTCAGCCAAAAATGCATTAAAATCAGAAGACATATATTCCCCCCTCGATCAGAACGGAGGGTGCCCATTTTACATGCTGACAGATTTTTAGCCAAAACCAAAAACTGTTTAAAGCACATGAACACTTCGGACTTTTCTTTGAGTGGATATACCCATGCATGCCTGGAAAAATCATCAATGAAAGTCACGAAGTAAAGGTAATTTCCAAAAGAGGGTGTTTGCATAGGACCACAGACATCACTATGTACAAGCTGCAATTTTTGTGTAGCCCAAACTGAACCATCTTTTGGAAAGGAGGAACGCTGCATTTCGCCCAAAATACAACCTTCACAAACATGTTTTCCAGGTGCCTCAAGTTTGGGCAAAGAGGACATCATTTCAAATTTCTACAGGCATAGCAAACTAGCAAAATTCAGATGACCAAAGCATGCATGCCAAAGCTTTGCATCTGACATAGCCTGAGAATCATTTACTGCACATGCCAAATCATTTTCAAATCTTTCATAGTCTATGAGCTTATACAGCCCACGACATAAAATGCTAGAAGCAATAATAACATCTCCATTTGATAGATCATGAACTGTACATCTGTCATCAACAAATTTCACAACCAAGCCAATCTTGGCTAATGCAGAAACTGATAATAGATTCTTCTTGATCCCTGGAACAAACAAAGCATTTGGCAAAGTGAAAGAACTACCATCAACAGTAGTCAAAATGATCTTACCAACTCCCATAACAGGATAAGAGGAGTTGTTGGCACATGTAAGAGTATTCCCTGCTCGAGTGAAGAGAAGAAACTGCGCTGCGAGGCAATATGTTTGGTCGCCCCACTGTCAAAGTACCAAACATCTGAGTCTACTGGAGACATGCAATGCTCATGAGAAGATGGGTCAAAACTGCAAACAGTAGTGAACGCCCATTCTTCTTCCTGCACAAGATTAGCAGACTCCGTTTTTGGTGTAGAGGCTTCTGCAACAACCATTACAGCCTCTTTCTTCTTTGCCTCTTTTGCAGCCAGTTTTGGACAGTTCTTTATGATAAGATCATTCCCTTTATAGTACTTACAAAACAATTTCTGCTTTTCTGATTTTTTCTCATCTTTGTCTTGGTTCTTTGAATGTGTAGCATTTGCAGATTTCTGCTTACTAGTAGAAGAACTCCATTTTCCTTTGCCCTTCTGACTAGCCAAGAAAGCTTGATCTACAACACGCATAATGGACCTGTTCTGCATGGACTGATCTTCCTGCAACAGGACAAAGACTAACTCCTCAAATGACAAGGCATTTGGATTGCCTTTCATCATCAACCGAAGAGTAGAAGCAAAACTCTGATATGAATCCGGAAGACCATTCAGAACGGTCTGCACAAGTGAGCTATCCGATATAACCTCATCAGCAGAAATCAATTGTTCCTTCAAGTCTTTGATCTTTGTTAGGAAATTGTCCATAGAATCACCTTCATTCATGTGCTCACTCTCCAACTATTTTTGGAGGTAAGCAACACGAGCCTCATTCCTAGCTTGGTACAATGTGGTAAGTGTATCCCAAGCATCCTTAGTTGTTCTGCAAGAGCGAATGTGAGGAATAATGGCATGTTTGACAGACAAAGCTATCAATGCATGTGCCTGGGCATCTCTACCATCCCAGCGAATCTGCTCTACTGTAGGTGCAACAAAAATAGCAGTACGAACAAGAATCTACGGAATATCATCTTCGACACCATCTTCATCAACTCCAGCACCTGTATTTGCAGTACCTATAGTCAGAGATGTAACAGGACGTCTTTCAACACCCTGCACAATGTTCCACAATCCTTTTGCAACCAATACATGTCGCATCATATAAGCCCATAATGGGTAGTTGGTACCATCCAACTTATCCTCAACAGCCAACATACGGAATACATCACTGCTTTTAGCCATGGCCGGTGACTAAAATACCTTGATACAAAAAATTGACTATATCTCAAAAAGTTGAACAGAACTGCCCAAACGAGTTCTGCTAGACCTGTAGCAGACTTCGAGACTCTTAAACTGGCAAACAGAAACTGGTATATACCTTTGTCACAAAAAGATTAAATAGCCTGCACAAGCACTGCGATAGTGCGCTCGGAGGTCGAAATGAGCTCAGATCGCGATTTCGGCACCACAAAGCGAAGCAGTTTTGATCTCGGAAGCACGCTGAGTATGCTCACCAAAATTTGTGCGATTCTGAGACTGCAAACGGAGGAGTGTCGATGGCACCCTAGATGAAGCGACGACCTGCTCTGATACCAATTGTTGGAGTTAAACGTCTGTGGAAGCACGCGAACAACACAAGGAAGAAAAAGAAGCTTGGAGCACAACACACAATACTGGATGTATTACTAGAGAATGTACAAAGATAAGTAGCCCATTAGGGCAATAGGCGTATATACAAGCCGGGGGAAAAAAACCTCCTAAAGAGGGAAAAAAGTGTCCCGACGGTCCTAGTGTGTTCACAAACATCACTACCTAAATATATCAACAAGACTAAATCTCACTTGCCCCACAAGTGTGTATAGTGGTGGACTCACACACGCTTAATTATCAATTCGAAGAACCACATGAACCAAGCATATGAGGACGTTTGCACACGTGATGGAAAGTGAAGTGGTTCAACTATAATGCATATGGAAAGACTAAACTACCTCTCCAACTCACTCAATTTCTGGAAGTGCCTATCGCGATACCACTTACAACAGTAAACACAAATTCAAATGTTTCTCCCAGCTTCAAACTCCGAATATGGCCAATAGCGGGTTGATTTCAAAGCTCTCAACAAGACGCATCTATTACTAGTATTTTCACTCGAATCTGACAACCGCTCTTCAAGTTATGGATATGTAGCTCAGTGATGAATAGCACCTCCTTTAATGTCAATCCGGGAAGACGTGAGGATGGTATGATGACCTCGAGCAAGTGAAGGCACAAGTGCGTGAGTGAGAAGCACACTAACATGCACACACATACACACACACGCACACACGGCAAGACAAAGAGAAAGACAATGGAGCTCTTTTAGATTACTTCCAAATTGCTCATACAAGTTCAAATCTATTACAAGCTAACCTCAAAAATGAGCTCTCTAGCTCTATTTATAGTTTTTCACTAGCTTTTGGCCCTGTCTAGACCTAGTGTCCGGCCTAGTTAAAAATTAGGTTCTAGGGCCTATTTGGAGGTTCAAACGGAGTCTAAAAAATGTGAAAACTGATAGGGAGGTACTTCTAAAGCTCCTCAAGCTCAAGGACTCCTTGGCTTGCACAAAATGGAGCTACAAAAATATGAAATGGTATTTACAATGGCTTTTAGTGATGAAAATCACTATTTTTGTAGGGATTTCTTCTAACATTTTGACATGCATTTCTTGGAGCTCCCTACTTGCTCCTTCTTCTTGTGTGCCCAACTCTTTGATGCATGAAAAATTTAAATGGCCTACTTGCCAGATCTTCTTTGACTACTGTGTCTGCTTGTGCTTTCTCTTCGCTCCGACTTCCTTCGTAGGCTTCCTTGTCTTGTGAGTCCTTCAGTTCCTTGACTACTGCCAACACCCCCCCCTCTCTCGCATCTTTCGTCTCTGACAGACCCTTGCCTAGCTGTGCATTGGACGTAATATTGCACCACATCGGAAGCAAGGTGGTGTTCTTCTAATCGTAGCCCCCGTGCTAGGTCTGTTAACAATGCATCCCAATCGACTGGACCTGGGACATCTGGATGGGGCACCCGCAATTGATCTGAGTAGATGGTCCTCTCCACAGCGAATAGTTGGAGGAGATGTGAGGGCTTGGGTACAAATATTTTTGAGTGATATTCCTAGAACCCTGTGATGAACATCTCCTCGAAGGTCTGCTTGAAGCATGCTGGGAGGTATTTTATTCTTGCGTGCCAGGCATATACTACCT
Source organism: Ceratopteris richardii (assembly GCA_020310875.1). Taxonomy (NCBI): domain Eukaryota; kingdom Viridiplantae; phylum Streptophyta; class Polypodiopsida; order Polypodiales; family Pteridaceae; genus Ceratopteris; species Ceratopteris richardii. The sequence goes on along the minus strand of CM035431.1, from coordinate 88,439,823 downwards.
TTATTGAGGGGGTAGTGCTCATATCATATACCAGATCTTGGTTGCCTATAGTGAAGCCAACTCCTGAAAAGTGGGGGTCCTTGATATTCTTGAATGTCCTGAATGTGATGAGCATTAATTCGAAGATCTTCATGCACATCTGTGCCATCACATCAGGGGTGTTCCGTAGGCGAATGCTCCAGTGACGGATTGTAGAAATCATGTAAGCAACAGTAGGAGGTCCTTGTAGAGGTGCTAGATAGACATAATTTAACCACTTTGCACAACCTTTGACGTTCTTTACAGCAATGGTAAATTTGGGCCAGGTGCGTCTGTGGAAGACTGGAACATAACAGGGATTGTATTTAATAAAGAGTGGCATGTTAGTCCAAGTACGAACCATCTCGGGATAGGTCTCAAGAAGACGGATCCTCTAGGTGGGTTGATGGATCCTTTTTTAGCACTCTTTGGGATATCATCGAGCCCAAATTGTGTGGCAAAGGTTGGGGCCTTGCCACATCGTCGTTGAATCTCTGTGTTGTAATGTGCTAGGAGTACACAGTATGGCACATACTGATCATCGTTGATGCCTATCCATCTATGATGAGACATACTATGGAAATACTCTAATTTTATGATGGTGTCTTCTAATTTGGCCATTGATTGGATTTGGATTGCCACTCAATCTTCATGGGTTTTCGCTATCTTTTCGAGTGTCTGGAGCCATTCGGGTACTTCGACTTCCAAGGTATCCATTCCTTCTGAGGTTTGCTGACCTCCTGGCATCGGCATAGGAACATATGGTTCCTCATACGATTCGTCTACCTCAATGGGTACCAATTCATCTGGCTCTGGTTCTACAACTAGAGAGGGCTGTCTTTCATATTCCAGTAACTTTTTCTGCAATTCCGCCACCTACTCTGTTAATGCCTTTACTTCCTCTGAAGTCGTGGTTGTTTCTATAACTTTGGGTTTTGCCTCTTGTTCCTTGAGCTGGCGGCGTAGCGCATCCCGTTCCTTTTCCAAATCGTCATGTGCTTCTAATAGATCTGCATAGCTTTCCAAGATTGTCTTCATTGTGTCTGAGGGGACTGCTTTGAATTGTTCTGGGTTGATTTTGTGGGGAGATCCTTCCATGGCAGCTTCCAGGTTTTCTTCGTTTTGCTTCTGCAGACGCTTGTTTTCTTCAAGTGCGGTAGCCATGTGTTTTCTAAGTAGAGTCAAATTACGCCGGACTCTTAGATTATCTGCTTGGTAGACTTCTAGTAAAGCTTCAAGTTGTTTGACTCCTGACACTTGTGATGGTTGGGGTGTCTCCAGGAGGGTTTGATGAGCTTGCTCGAGTGTGGTGAAACGTTGATTGAGGTGTGCATTTTCTTCTTCTATAATTGTAATCCGTCTCTGTAGTTGTTGATGATTCGTAGTCAGTTGATGATGACGGTCTTCCAGGGCCTGATACTCACTCTGAAGTTGATACACACATTGATGTAATGCCATGAATATACTATTTACATTAAACGATGCAGGGAAAGATGAAGATGCAGGGGGAATGGGGAAGGGAAAGGGAGTTGTGAATGTTGTGGAGTCAAGTGGTGAGGTAGGTGGAGGGGGTATGGGAGATTGAGGCTACGTGGGGGGAGGGAGTGGTGATGTGGCTGGTGATGTTTGCATTGTGTCGAACGTGTGTGTGACTTTGTAGATGGGAACAGTGGGTGGGGTGGATGTGATATTTGTGAAGAGTGTTGTGAAAGTGGGCATGGTGGCTCCTCCCAATTGGATGTCGGGAGAGAGAGGAATTCCCATGACGAATGTGGTAATGGTAGGAATAGGCGTGGTAGTGCCAGGTGGTGAGGTGACTTGTGTAGAGGTGAGGTGGGTGGTGAGAGTGGTTCCTCCTGATGTTCTTCTATTTGTGTGTTACCTCCTGGCTCTGATACATTGATATGGATTTGTTTGCCAGATCGCATGGGGCGAGTAGGCACTCGTTTCTCAAATCGAGGAATATAAGCCATGGCTGCATGAACAGCCTCATCTAAACCTACCGCGTCAGCGTGCAGGTTCATTGATTCAATAAACATGTCATCCACACCTTCCTCGGCTAACATTTGGCTCATGATCATCTTTCCTGTCTCGAGCGACAGTTTGTGTTGTTCTTGTACTCGCTTCATGGTTTCATATAATCTTTTTATTTGGGCCGAGTATGCCGGGGTGCTTGCTAGTTCTGAAAGTTCTTCATATTCTTGATCATACTCCTCGTTTGCTTCTTCTTCTTTTGTCTCTTCTTCATCCTATTCTACTTCTACTACTCCAGGTTGGGTCGGGGTTGAAGTTGTAGTCGTGGGTTGCTGTCCTTGGGTCTGCTCTGCTTCTGTCTCCAGGTTAGACTCATTGATCAAACGGGCAATTTCTTCATCGGTCAAATCAGTAAGGGTGTAACCTTGTGGGAACTCCAAGTCCGATGGAATCGGAGGGAACACCAGATTGGGTCCTTCAGCGCTTGGTCAGGGCAGGCGAATGGTGAATGGTCGGACACGTCGTGTTTGTGGAGGGGTCACCTCTGGTGTGGTGGTGGCTCCCCTTGCTTGGGCACATGGTAATTGAACTCCCCCTCTCATCTTCTTCGATGGAGGACCCGCCGTTGATAGCCATCTTTGGAATTCTTGGGCCCTGGACCATACTAGTGCTCTTTGAATGGGCATGTCGTACACTAAGCATCTGTAAATTATTTTTGTCAGGGCAGAGCATCCATGAAGCACATTCTTCTGTTTCTTATTCCATCGTTGATGGGCTAGGTGGATCTGAACTATGATCCAATGTGGTATATTGATGGTGAGATTCTCTGTCTCCGCCAAGTACAAGCTGAACCATATCTTTTTTGGTGGCATAGTGAAGCGTTCTTGGGCGGGAAAAGCAAAACCCTGCATGATCGTTCGTAGGTGGAGAGCAATGGTAGGTGTCATTGCTACCATGTCCTTCAATTTATTGAGATCCTTATGCTTCATCCTGCCTGGAACCAATGTTTCTTTCTCAGTGGGGATATGCATGCCTTGCATGTTCAATGTTTCCCGTACCAAATTGAGGGTCAATTTGAATCTCTTGAGTTCGTGGCTTGGCAACAGTGAGGGTAGCACAAAAGTAATATCGCCGCCCTTGGCCCTGCTAGGAGTGATGGTACTGATAAAATAGGAGCAGCGTAGGAAGTCTGGCTTAGGCAAATGTGCCCTGAAATAGTTGTCCAAGCCCGCCTTAGTCCATACCGATCGCATTACTTCTGCATTCTGATATTTCTCAAATTCGCGAGTGAAGAAATGGTAGCGTCCCCATTTGCCATTGAACTCAATTTCTGCTTCCCAGAAGTAGGTGCCATCACCCAATGGCCCTGTGACATCACTAAACCAATGAGCGTGTTTGCCCACTTGAGAAGTGTGTCCCTGAGGAGGGTCCTGAATGGGAAGCACATGCACCGCTTGAAGCTCTTGAGACCTCTTGGTGAGTTGTGGTTCAAGGAGGAGGGCTTCAATGTCCACAATCTATGCGCTAGACCCTACCTGGGAATTGGTGCCTCCGGTTTCTGCCATGTTACAGCTTGCTTGCTAGTTCTGTGAGAATATAGAAGCAGGCGTTAACATTGTAAAGGACAAGTTAGAACAATTTTTGTCCCCCTTACAATATTAACATGAGGTGAATGATGAGTTAGTCGATCAGTGAGTGCTCGATGATTGTGTGTGTTGTTAATCCTATGAGCTAAGTGAAAAGATGCAGTTAGTAGGTGGAGAGGAATGTACAAATGGGATCGGGGGGTTTATTACAAGCTTTTGGCTGCCAAACACAATGAATGACTTTATTTTTTGGTTTTGTGGAGACTCTGGAGGGCTTTATGAGGGTGTCTGCTTGGAAATGAGGCTGTATAGGGGCCCATTTGCAAGTGATTCCACCGGTGCTCATGTGTAAATGTGCGTTTGTGTGTGTTGAATGAGAATTGGCATCGGCTCTTTGAGTGAGTGAACCCTGTCGTGTATGGTGTGATTTGTGTGTGACTAGTTGAGCCCGTAAGCAAGCCGTAGGCACCCAAATTTGTCTTGATTGTGGGCCACCCTTCATCGACTTCTTGTGTACCCAGATAAATTTCACTTTCACAAAAGACTTTTTGGGAGTCTTCTTATTAGTATCATGTCGTTGATACTAATAGGAAGTTGAGATAGTTGTTGTGGCTTGACCGCAATAGGACGCTCGCCTTTCCGCACCCACACTTGTTTCAATGGTTGAGACATCCTGCTTCGCACGTTCCTTTGGCCTCCAGCATAGGTAGTCTTCAATAATTGATCTGCCTTTGGTTGCTGCCTCCCTCTGGCCTTTGGAAAAGAAGGGAGTTCCGTTGAGTCCTTGACATCTTTATTGAGATCATCATTCCTCTGCATCACATAGCTTTGGACAAGAATAGCATTGTCAACTTCATGTGTACCCCTGGAAGGACCAGGAGTCTATGCCTTTCCTAGTTCCTTGAGTGCTCCATTATCTAACTCAACTGTAATTCGACTCTGATTTACCCATACCTGAAGAAGTCCACTTCTTAGGTTTAGGTTTACTGCATGATCATAGATCCAGTCTTGACCCAAGACAAGAGGTTCAATGAGTTCCTCATCTTGACACACTAGTACTTTAACTGTCATTAGAACATCTTGAATGTAGAGGGGGAGTTCCACCTCGCCCATGCAAGGGGTTTCCACACCTCCCAATCCTATGAGATATGCTTCTATAGGATTGACATTTAATTTCAACTCTCGACAGTAAGAAAGTTTAACGGCACTAGTGGCTGCACCTGAGTCAATCAAGGCCCGTGCAGTCCTTGCACTCTTCCCTTGTCCTATCTCCAAGGTTACAAAAGGACATCGGTCAACTATTCTATGGGGGCTTACACTTGAGACTTCACACATAGCCATATGATATCCTGGGTTCACATAGTCATCTATCCTAGGCTGATCTCATCCCTGTCTTCTCATCTTCATTTTTTGGATGCATTCCAAGGCTTCTGCCTGTGCTTCTTCTCGAACTCGTTTTTCCTCTTCTTTACGTTTCTTGGCAGTGTTGAGTCGATTGAGCATTTCCTCGATGAGAGGTTCCTGATACAACTTGACTCTGCATCCACTTATGTAGCTCGGGAGAATGTCGCCTTCGAGTATGGCTAATTGGACTGCTCCACTAGTCGAGATCCTATTTATGATCATAGATCCATAACCACGTTTTTCTAGCTTTCTCGTATGTTGTTTCAGAGTATATACCAAAACTAAGTCTCCGGCCTTTAATCCTTTATCTTTAACCTGGGCATCAAAATACGCCTTCTGTCGTTTCTTAGCTGCATATATTCATGTGGTAGCTCTCAGTCTTGTTTCACCTAATCGTTCGAGGTCAAAAATTCTCGAAGAGAGTTCATGGCCCGTCCACTCATGCTCCTGTGCTACTCTCAATGTGGGAATCAAGAAGTCCAGAGGTAGCACACCGCATTTTAGCCAAATACCATCTGAAAGGGTGTGGCTTGGAGTACCATTTTATAGGCCACTCGGTATGCCCAAACAGCATGGTGTAGTTGTTTGTCCCAATCAGAGCGTTTATTATTTACCAATTTAGTCAACACATTGCATAGGATCTTATTTGTGCTCTCAGCTTGGCCATTAGCTTGTGGGTGATAGGGGGCAGACTTCTTATGTACTACCAAGAATTCTTGGAGAAGATTTTCAATAACCTCATTCAAGAAGTGAGTCCCTCTATCACTAACTAGCTCGATAGGTAGCCCGTATCTAGTGAACACATTCTCAAATAAGAACTTAGTTGTCGTTTGAGCATCATTCTTCGTTGTGGCTTTCACTTCCACCCACTTGGTTAAATAGTCTGTGGCCACAATGATATATTCAGCATGTGAACCCTTAACTGGGGGATTGATCGGGCCAACAAAGTCTATTTCCCACTTAGAGAATGCACGTCCACCCATCATAGGTTCCAGTGGCATCTCATCTTTGCGTATAGGATACTGAGTTCGTTGACAAACATCACACCTCTTCACATAGGTATGTGCATCCATGTGAAGGGTCGGCCACCAAAAGCCCGCAAATAGTATTGCCTTGATCACCCGATCTGGTCCAAAATGTCCTCTTGCTACACCTTGGTGAGCAGTTTCCAAGATCTTGAGATATTCACTCTCATGCACACATAGTCTCAGGTAACCATCTTTACCATGCTTGTATAGATTATCACCAATGAGTGAGTAATCTAGGGCTTCTTGTTCTAGACTTCTTTGTCTGGCCAATGTCATATCTTGAGGGAATGTCTTCGTCCTCAGAAAGGCTACTAGTGGTTCACTCCAATCCGGCACTATGGACACTTGATATAGAGTGGCATGTTCCACGGGTGGTTTAGTGCAGCAGATCAGGCATTCCTTGCACAACTTATGGACATCAGCTTCCATAGTAGGCCAATGCACTCCAAATCTCCTAAGTGTTTGTAAAGTTCTTTGCTTTGAGTAGTGTTGCTCTAATGCACCTATATGTGCTAATTGCAATCATTTTGCGTACTCGTCCTCTTCCACACAACAAGCCAATATCCTATGATCGGTCTGTTTGTACATACTTCCTGCCATGATATGGTACTTCTGTCCTTTTACTACCTCTCTATCTTGAGTGTTTGTGACTGGGTGATTAGGCCCATATGTAAGTACTGGCACTAATGGCTTAGCCCACTGAGGTACAACTTCCAAATTAAACAAGTAAGCATCAGGAAGGTCATCTGATACTCCTTGTGGGGCTTCTCTAGATGTGAGCCTAGAGAGATGGTCTAATCTCAAGTGAGTCTTCCCTTTCCTCACCACAACTTCAAAGTCGTATTCCATTAGTAAGAGAAACCATCTTACCAATCTACCTATATTGCATGGCTTGTTTACCAAGTACAATAATGCCTGATGATCGGTAAAAAATTTAAACTTATTTGCAAGCAAATAGTGTCTAAACTTTTTAACTGCATATACCATGCCTAATCCCTCTCGTTCAGTGGTTGTATAGTTTCGTTCAGCCGCATTCAATTGTCTACTAGCATAGGCAATTGGAAGATCCATATTGCCTTCGCCCGTAGGTTGTGCAAGTACACATCCAATAGCATAATTGGATGCATCCACGTGAACATGAAATGGCTTATTCCAATCTGGTGTGGTCAAGATTGGTGCTGAACACAATCTTCTTTTGAGCTCATTGAAGGAGTTTTCACATTCATCGGTCCACTCAAAGTTAGTCAAAAGTCCATACAGAGGCTTGGCAATGATGGCGTACATGTGTATAAAGCGTCGGTAATAGCCACAATGCCCCATGAAAGCTTGTACTTCCTTGACATTCTTTGGCCTAGGTAACTTGGCTATGGATCTTACTTTCTCTTCATCGGTGGATATGCCATTCTTTGACACTATGTGTCCTAGAATCTTACCTTGCCTGACCATGAAAACACACTTTTTTGGGTTCAAGCAGACTTGATATTCTCTGCATTTGTCAAAGATTTGTCTGAGTTCAGGTATATGTGTCTGTCTGATGTTGGAATGAGCACAGAGATCATCAACATAGACCTCCAAATTCTTCCTCAAGAACTCTTTAAACATGTGACACATCAGCCTCTGGAAGGTACCGGGTGCATTGGTAAGCCCAAATGGCATTACTCTAAAGGCAAATATACCCCACTCTGTGGCAAAAGTTGTCTTATGCTGATCTTCCGGAGCAATGGCTACCTGATTGTAGCCTGAAAACCCATCAAGGAAGTTGTACACTTCCTTGCCTGCTACTCTTTCTAAGAGATGTTCTGTGATAGGAAGCGGATAGTTATCTCGAATTGTGGCTGCATTGACCTTTTGCAAGTTAATGCACACACGTAGCTTTCCATTCTTCTTGGGCACCACTACAATGGGGGATACCCACTCAGTGTGCTCAATTTCATAGATGAATCCATCTTCTACCAGTCTATCTATCTCCTCTTTGATCTTAGCAGCATAATTATCATTATATGTGTATGGTTTTTGCTTAGAGGGTTTCGCGTCTGAGGTCATGGGAATTGTGTGTGAGCATATGTCTGGGTCAACACCTTTCAAATCCTTGTAACTCCAAGCGAATACATCTCTGTATTCTCTTAGCAAGGCTACTAACGCATGCTCTTCTTCCTCTGTTAGGTCATGGCCTATGTACGTGCATCTCTCCTCTCCTTCTTCTAGGGCTACCACTATTTTCTTGGTGGTTTCTTTGTTATCATAGGCTTCTCGTGATTGTGCCTCTCGTTTAGGCATTCTTATCATGACTCTCTTGTCGTCTATCTCATACTTTTTAAAGTTTTCAGGGACCTCAAACAAAGATTCTTCCTCTTCTGGTGTGCCTTCTCTCTTCTTTCTTTTCTTTCCTTCATCCTTAGGGATCACTTGTGTGGCTAACCTTACATCATTTGTTATCTCTCCGTGTCTCTGGGGTTGAAATTCTACTTCATAGAAGTATTCTTCATCTGATGCAAAAGGTGGGTCCATAATGATTGACTCTAGATCGGAGTCGCTTGCATCCTCAAATGCATCAGGGCTAGGTTCACACTCTTCTAAAACTGCACCTCCCATGATTGGCTCTATTGAGAAAACTGAAATGTCATAGCCATCCTCATCACAGTGGGGTGTCCATTGTTCTTCGTTGATGGCTACATCCATTGTTGCTAAAATTTGTGCCCAACCATGAGGCTCAAATTCTTCATCAGGAAATACTACAGGTGCATAGGCTGGGTCTTGAATGGATCTATGGGTTTCTTTTGCACCTATCTCTCTGGCCTTTTCTCTCTTCTCTTCTTCCATTGCCACTTTACACATCCATAAGTGAGTGTCTTCATGCATCCATGAGGATCCGGATCCTATGGAGTGCACAGACTCCGTGTCATCCTTGGCTCTATGGATGGGATTCCATTGAATAGGTGGTACATCTCTATGAGAGTAATCCTTGAGATTGACTTTGGTCGTACACCTAAGTGTTGCAAATACAAGGAATTGGCTCCCCAACCCTGGACCACTTGCAACTGTCGCATAAATGGTCTTCCCAAAATCATCTCATAGGCAGGATTCTTGCTGAAATCACATATGGCGAAAGTATGCTCAAACTCAACACCGCATGTAGTGAGAGTTATTCCTTCCAGCAAGCCTAAGGGTCTTTCTATGTGGCCATCAACCATCTGCAATTTCATCCTCGTGGGCCTAAGTGCTGGCTTGCCCCATCGTTTCCATAGAGAAGTGGTGGCAATAGCAACTCATGCGCCTGAGTCTAGAATTGCCTTGATTGTGTACCCCTGATGGGTGATGGGAAGATAGGTGTTTCCTTCTTCACCTTCACTCATATCTCCTATCTTGTCCTGAGGAATTTTCGGTACTGTTCTATGAGAGCCTACCTGGGAACGAGATTTTGCTATCTCTGGTACTTGTTTGGCTACATGTTTCCATAGGTTTGGCCTAACCTTGAGTAGCTCTTCTAAAGTGAGATTGCACTGCACTTTAGTGTTCTTCACTACCTCCGTATTCCTAGGTATGACTGAGTCCTCATTTCGTACCATGATCGTGGGTGCTCTCATACAAGTAGACTTAGCTTCCCATGGGCCTGTGAAATGCGGTAATTCTTGTAGGGAGTTAGACTCGAAGTCTAACCTCTCTTGACTTTGTGCACTCCCCTGCTCTCCATAAATGGAAGGAATATCTTGTGGGAATTGATCATGCGTGTCATCCACAAGTTCAATGGGAGGGGGGACTTCACTTTCATTAGCCCATTTGTCTTCTTGAATCTCCCGTAGGAATTTTGGTGTGTACCTATTCATGGAAGAGGGGGTGTCTGGTTCAGTGGAATCGGGCACAAAAGCTTCCTGTGGGGGAAGGCTTATTCTTTTACTTGCCTCATCTCTTCCTTGATTTTTTTCTTCCTTAGCAGATCTTGCAATTATGCTCTCTAACTTCTCTAGGAGTCCATCCAAGTGCAATTGTGTCTTAGTTGAGCCAGAGTAGTTGAAGAGGCAACTGGCTTCAAACATGGTCTGAGCCAACGCGACCATTTTCGCGCACAGTTTGGTTCTTTCTATCTCTAGGTCAGTTCTAGGGTAGCACTTGTCATGATCCGTCACATTTGGCCCTTCTTGGATTCTGGCCTGATAAGCCTTAAGCATCATGTCTATGTCTTCAGGAGTGGGGTCAGCTAATACTGATCCTGCTCTAGGGGGTGGTGGGATGTTCTGAGGTAGGTGGACAGATGGTGGGTTAGATGGTGATGGAAATGAGGGTGGTGGTGGTATGTGAGAGTTTGTTTGAGAGGTGAGTTCAACAATTTTGGCTTTTGTTTCTCTTATTCTTTCTTCTAAGTCGCTCATCTTTTTAGACCATTGTCTTTTCATTCTCTCTCCGCTATCCCTCCAGGCTCTCGATCGTTTCTTGGCTATGCTCTCGGTTTCACTAACCTCTGCACTCTTCTCTTGACCTATTCCTGGGTTTTGTTGCAAAGCCTGGGCTCTAGTGACCACTTGCACTGGTGCAGTGGAAGTGACACTTCCTGTGGAGTCTACAACTAAGCCAATAATGTTAATTGGAGTTATTTTTGGCATATTATTGGGATTCTTTGGGCAATCTCGTAAGAGATGCTCCTTTCCGCAATCTTGACAAAAGCCTTGTATTGTTACTGACTGTGGTTGTGTAGATGCAGGCATTGGGCAATCACGAATGACGCGATCTCCTTGACACCTATAGCATGGTCCCCTAGGGAATGGGGGTCTTACCTGCCTACATTGAGGTCTAGTGTTGGGATTTGTGTACATGAGATTTGCATACTCTGGCTCCCAACTAGGTTCACTCGGTTCTTCACTATAGTAGGATTCACCATGTTCAGGAGACTGCATATAGTAAGCCTGTGGACTATCTATGTGAGTGGAATCAAAACTATGATCATTTGGGTCACTTTCTAAAAGCAACGGAGTCACTGGGACTATGGCTCTATTCAAATTTTCCTCAGTTGCAGCATACTTCACAGGAATCACATTAGCTGGGGTTGGAGGTTGTTGAGCTAACACAGGTTGAGGCCTTTGTTGGTTTTGGTAGGGTTGTTGATAGGATTGATGTGGTCTACCATATTGCTGTGGGGGGTACTGGTTCTGGTATCTTCCCTGTTGTGGATAGGGCTGAGGGTAGGTCTGCCTAACTGCTTGATTATTGTATGGGCAGTCCTGTGCAGTGTGATTAGTGTATCTCCGTTCTATGGTGCAATATTGGCTGCTAGGGTTCACTTGGGGTTGAGCCATGATGGGACATACGTTCGCCACATGGTCACCACCGCAAGTATAGCACCTCTTTATTGGGGCAAACCTCAGAATTTGTTTACTAGTGACACCTAGTTTTTGAGCTACTTTCTCCGCGAGTTCCTCAATTGATGTGGATTGCGAGAAAGAGAGGATAGAGGCACTATCTGAATCTTTGTAGATTTTGGAAAGCTCTAACTCCTCCCCTAGGTTATCCTCAATGTCGATGCACATGTGTACACATTCTTCTATCGTCCTAGGGTCCTTCAAGTACACATATGACTTCAATTTGGTACTTAGCAATCCATCCAAGAATAAAGCCACTTGTTTGGTTGGTGTGGGTAACTCAGGAACAGGGCATCTCTCAAGATATTGCCTAAATCTTCTTCCTACAAGTCTCACGGTCTCTTGAGGGGTCTGCTTGAAGCTATGTATCAGAGAGGAAGTATTATGCCTTATGCCACTTTTAGAGAACTCAGTGATGAAAGCCTCTAAGAGTTGGTCTATGCTCCTAAACTGCCTCTCATTCAACGATTGAAACCACGTAAGGGTTGTGTTCCTAAGGGTTAGACCAAAGCCATTATACTGCGTGAATAGGTCCTCAACTTGTTCAGCTCTCAAGACTTGCCTAAATTCGGCCACATGATCATATGGGTCTCCTGTGCCATCGAAGTAGTTCTTCATGGACATAACTAACTGAGTCGGTCTCAAAATCCTAGTGTGCTCTCTAGGTCTTGGTAGAGGGAATTCATCTGCATTCCTTTGGTTCCTTGGGGCTCTAAGTCCCTCAGGTTCCACTCTATTTGTTTCCGTTCTCATTCTTTCTCTTCCCACTGGGTTGGCAAAGCTTACCTCCGGTCTATCTCTATGTCTGTCTCTTTGAGTTCCATGAGCATGGGACGTTCCAGCTCTTGGGTGACCAAAGGAAACATTCGATCTTGGTTGGGGAAAAATAAACTCGCCTTTCCATGTGTAAGCATGCCTATCATTTTCTGTAACCACAAAGACCCTTTCTGAAGCGTGATCCAAGTAGGTCACCCTGCCTGGCTATCAGGATCTTTGAACTCATATATCATGATTGTCCCTACCTCATTCGGCTGATCAGATCTATACCTCCAAAAGGCTTCGTCAGTCTCTCGGTTCAGAAGCGGATCTATGCTCTTATTGTCTTGGGGAATCCACTCTGGTGTGATAATCCTCGTGAGAACAGATTTGCCTCGGGGGGTTCTAGGTTCTATACCCATGTTTCCTTGCTCTAGGTCACCTAAGTCCGTTTCTGCAATCACATTCCCAAATTCATCTGTCCTATCTGGATGGCTGGTGACTACATATATTGTTCCTTCCTTGTCTAGGTAGGCTTCGTTTTCAAACTTGACAAATGGGTGCTCTAGTCCAATGGATTGGTCAGGGTTTTTGATCTGAACCACAGATCTTCCTAGGCCGTCCTCATAGATGCTAGCACCTAATCGGTTGGTCCTAAGGTATTCGAGTTGCGTCTTGTAAGGGCCTTCCACCCTATGTAAATATGGCACTCCTAAACTTCCTGTAGGTCTCTCCATACCATGGGACATCTCAGACTCGCTAGTCTCAGAGCTAGGGTAGTACGAATGATGATTCAACTGCTGGGCCCAAGACCTAGCAGTATGATTAACACTAGCCTCTGAAGATCTAAGACTTTGTCTATCTCTCCCTAGGTGTCGTCCTGATCTAAGATTCATAAGCCCAATTGAATAATTCCAAATTTTCCCAAGTACACTTTGTGTTGCTGAGTTCTTTTGTATTAGTCACTTGTTCTTTTTCAATTGCCCTTAAGGTGTCACTTCTTGTCCAATTAATCTTCGTCGCAAGGAACACTTAAGTTTTATCGTACTTTGAGTGTGGTTGCTCGATTTAAATTCTTTTCCCTTAGGTTGTTTCGCAATTGTAATCTCTTAGCACTTGCACTTGAGTGATTAAAGTTCTTGGACTTGGTCATTCTTAACGTATCCCTAATTAATCAAAACCTCTATCTGTACTTAGCCTATGCTAGGGATTGACAGAGGGTGTTGAGAAGTTCTAACCTTGAGTTTCTTTCCCTGTGTGTTGCCCTCGTGTGCCTAGGAAGCGTGTTCCCAAGCTTGCACTTACTCTTGCTTCGAGTACCCTTCGATGCTCTCAAAGAACCTGAAAAAGTCCACCATTAGCTCAAGAATTGAATTCAGTTGACAGACAGATCACTTCCATGCATGTAATTCACTAACCAAATTGCCTTTTGCCTTTATGGGAAACAATCCCAAGGGACCCTCAGTTTTTCCTACCCCGGGATATGATCAACTTCAAATTACCCTATCTAATAATCCTGATATTAATTTCACCATAACCAGTGGAAATTTCGGTTGTACTCCCCATGAGCTTTCCAACAAAACAAAAATCACAGCAAACGGATGTCGTATGAGGAAGTTATGTCAATTCAGGGTTTTGGGGCTAAAACATGATTTTAAACAGGTTAACAGGCAGACAGGACTTCTCGAAATGCTTTGGGGTACCGGCCTCACAAAGCAATGATGAACCCTAGTATTTGTCCCACAATTTGTCAAAAATAGACCACTATTTTTTGCCCTAAAAAATTAGCCGAATTTGCCCGTCAATCACGTTCGCAAGCTCTGTCAATCGCGATTGATAGGTCAGTCGCGATCGACGTGTCGGTCGTGATTGACAGGTCCGTCGTGGCTGTCAGTCGCGATTGATGGGTCCGTCGTGGCTGTCAGTCGCGATTGACACGTGGCCAGGATTTTCAGTCGATCGTGGTCAAAGGGTCGTTAACTCTGTCGGTCACGATTGACGGGTCGATCGCGATTGACAGGTCCATCGCGAGTGTTCAGTCGGTCGTGGTCAAGCAGTCGTTGACTGGGTCAGCCGCGATTGACAGGTCCGTCGGGGCTGTCAGTCGCGATTGACTAGTCGATCGCGATCGACACGTGTCACGCGTAGGTTCTGTCAGTCGTGGTCAGTCGGTCGTTGACTCCGTCGGTCGTGATTGACATGTCGATCGCGATTGACAGGTCAATCGGCAAGTGTCCGTCGTGGTTTGTTGATCGCGATTGACAGCAAACTGAGGAATTTTAAAATTTCAAGCACACATTTAGGATGCCCTAGGCCTACACATCATGGTTATACACTTTGTTTTGCAAAATAGTCAACTTTTCTATCGATCGGGATTGACAGAGGTCAACGCCTCGGGACCTGCACAGTCAAATTTTTTACCTCCTGAAGCTGGTGCAGCTGTTGGGGATGCTGATTCCTGCAGAAAATCTCAAAAAACGCAAAAAATCACAAGCACACAAACGCTCTCTCGCTCTCTCTCACAAGTGAAATGAGGGAAATGGTATGGGTGGGGTGATATGACCAAAAACTAAATTTTTTTGCGATGATGGAGATGGATGTGGGAGATGGTGAGGATGATGATGGTGATGAGAAAAACAAAAGAAAATAGATAAAACTGAAGAAAATACCTATGACTCCAACGTCTCAACTCTACGTCTTACCATCACACGCTCGTCCTCAAAGCTCGATCCCCGGCAACGGCACCAAAATTTGGTGTAGCTCAGTGATGAGTAGCACCTCCTTTAATGTCAATCCAGGAAGACGTGAGGATGGTATGATGATCTCGAGCAAGTGAAGGCACAAGTGCGTGAGTGAGAAGCACACTAACATGCACACACATACACACACACGCGCACACATGGCAAGACAAAGAGAAAGACAATGGAGTTCTTTTAGATTACTTCCAAAATGCTCATACAAGTTCAAATCTATTACAAGCTAACCTCAAAAATGAGCTCTCTAGCTCTATTTATAGTTTTTCACTAGCTTTTGGTCCTGTTCAGACCTAGTGTCCGGCCTAGTTAAAAATTAGGTTTTAGGGCCTATTTGGAGGTTCAAACAGAGTCTAAAAAATGTGAAAACTGATAGAGAGGTACTTCTAAAGCTCCTCAACCTCAAGGACTCCTTGGCTTGCACAAAATGGAGCTACAAAAAATATGAAATGGTATGTACAATGGTTTTTAGTGATGAAAATCACTATTTTTGTAGGGATTTCTTCTAACATTTTGACATGCATTTCCTGGAGCTCCCTACTTGCTCCTTCTTCTTGTGTGCCCAACTCTTTGATGCATGAAAAATTTAAATGGCCTACTTGCCAAATCTTCTTTGACTACTGTGTCTGCTTGTGCTTTCTCTTCGCTCTGACTCCCTTCGTAGGCTTCCTTGTCTTGTGAGTCCTTCAGTTCCTTGACTACTGCCAACAGGATAAAACAGTGAATGGCAGAAACCACCTACACTCACTCCACAACTCGTATTGGTTCACACACACACTACAGTAGTTCAAAAGTGATGGGGAGGGATAGACAAAAGTCCTACACACACATACCAACCTTCACACACACAAAAGATCATAGAGAAGATGAAAATCAGTAGGAAAAAAGCAAATTCAAAATTTTAGTTCTTCTCATTCTCCATGGCAAAAAGTCCTTATAAAGAGTCACAAAGTGACTTATATACATGTGCCATAAACATGGTCCTTTCACGCATGAGACCAGCACTGTATTGACTAATCTCTAATTTCCTACTATTTTAAAAGAAATATATTACAATGGTTTGGGCTTATGCATCTAGAGGACTCCTCTAGTGCAATTACATAGCTTCGAGGGAATTTCCTAGGATTTCGAAAAAGAAATTTATGCCCATTAATTTGAAAATTCTGGGGCTCCTCTTTTGAGCCTCTTTTCTCTGCAACACTCTAACATATAAGGTGCTTTCAGTTGGATTGTTCTCAAAACCATGTGCAATCAAATAAGCATCTATCTTCTCATACCAAGCACATGGTGCTTGCTTTAAACCATATAACGCCTTCTTTAACCTGCACACTTGGTTTTCATGCCCTTTCTGCACAAAGCCATAGGGTTGAAAAACATATTTGATGCAAACGAGGCACCATGAGAGCCTAAACGAGTATGATATGACAGAGGTGCATCTAATTTGCTATCACGCAAAGTCTGCACCAGCCATTTTGGCATAGTTTTTGCCTGCTCAATATCAGTTGTCTCATCAACAAGTGTATCATGTAAATCTGCATAAAAAATGGAATGATCTACATCATCACCTAAAACTTGCAAAGGTTGAGAAGTTGCCTCATTAGGACTAGCACTAGACTGTCCACCTGTAAAAAGAGACAGCAAAGTATCATACATGTCTTTGGAGCTAGCAGATGTCTCCTTAGTACATGAAAGCAATGACTGAATATCATCTTCCACAAAAACAACATCACAAATAACCAGAATGCATTTATTTTGTGGATGATATAGACGATAGCCTTTACTTTCAGAACTGTACCCAACAAAAATACATTTTACTGCTTTATTATCCAATTTTCTGCGATGTTGTTCAGGCACTAATGCATATGCCAGACAACCAAAAACATGCAGATGAGCAAAATATGGCTTGCGATCATGCCAAGCCTCATATGGAGTGATAGACTACAGTGTTTTAGTGGGACACTTGTTAAGTACATATGCTGCACACATGACAGCCTCAAGCTAGAAACTATGTGGTAAAGCCTGACTCTTGACCATACACCTCGCCATCTCCATGAGTGACATGTTCTTTCGTTCAACAACTCCATTCTATTGAGGTGTATACACTGTACACTGGTGTTTTATCCCATGTTCAACTAGAAATGCATTAAAATTAGAAGATTCCCCCCCTCAATCAGAACAGAGGGTGCCCATTTTACATGCTGACAGATTTTCAACCGAAACCAAAAACTGTTTGAAGCACATGAACACTTCAGACTTTGACTTCAATGGATATACCCATGCATGCCTGGAAAAATCATCAATGAAATTCACAAAGTAAAGATAATTTCCAAAAGAAGGTGTCTGCATAGGAACACAGATATCACTATGTACAAGCTGCAATTTCTGAGTAGCCTGAACTGAACCATCTTTTGGAAATGAGGAATTCTGCATTTTGCCCAAAATACAGCCTTCACAAACATGTTTTCTAGGTGCCTCAAGTTTGGGCAAAGGGGACACCATTTCAGATTTCTGCAAGCAGAGCAAACTAGCAAAATTCAAATGACCAAAGCGTGCATGCCAAAGCTTTGCATCTGACATAGCCTGAGAATCATGTACTACACATGCCGAATCATTCACAGATCTTTCATAGTCTATGAGCTTATACAGCCCACGACATAAAATGCCAGAAGCAATAATCACATTGCCATTTGACAGATCATGAACTGTACACCTATCATCAATAAATTTCACAACCAAGCCAATCTTGGCTAATGCAGAAACTGGTAACAGGTTCTTCTTGATCCCTGGCACAAATAAAGCATCTTACAAAGTGAAAGAACTACCATCAGTAGTAGTCAAAATGATCTTACCAACTCCCATAACAGGATAAGAGGAGTTGTTGGTGCATGTAACAGTATTCCCTATAGGGGCAGGCTCGAGTGAAGAGTCTGCGAGGTAATATGTTTGGTCGCCCCATTGTCAAAGTACCAAACATCTGAGTCTACTGCAGACATGCACTGCTCATGAGAAGATGGGTTAAAACTGCAAACAGTAGTAAATGCACATTCTTCTTCCTGCACAAGATTAGTAGACTCTGTTTTTGGTGTAGAGGCCTCTGCAACAACCATTCCATCCTCTTTCTTCTTTGCCTCTTTAGCAGCCAGTTTTGGACAGTTCTTTATGATATGATCATTTCCTTTACAGTACTTGGAGAACAATTTCTGTTTTTCTGATTTCTTTTCATCTTTGTCTTCCCTCTTCAATTGTGCAGAATTAGCAGATTTTTGCTTACTACTTGAAGAGCTCCATTTTCCTTTGCCCTTCTAACTAGTGAGGAATGCTTGATCTGCAACTCGCATAATGGACCTATTCTGCCTAGACGGATCTTCCTGCAATAGAATAGAGACTAACACCTCAAATGACAAGGCATTCGGATTGCCTTTCATCATCAACCAAAGAGTAGAAGCAAAACTCTGATTATGAATCAGGAAGACCATTCAGAATGGTCTGCACAAGTGAGCTATCTAGTATAACCTCATCAGCCATTCCTTCAAGTCTTTGATCTTTGTTAGAAAACTATCCATAGAATCACCTTCATTCATGTGTTCACTCTCCAACTGTTTTCGGAGGTAAGCAACACGACCCTCATTCCTAGCTTGATACAATGTGGTAAGTGTATCCCAAGCATCCTTAGCTGTTTTGCAAGAGCGTAGGCATGTTTGACAGACAAAGCTATCAATGCATGTGTTTGGGCATCTCTGCCATCCCAACAAATTTGCTCTCTAGTAGGCGCAGCAGAAACCGTAGCACAAACAGGAATATGCAGAATATCATCATCTTCGACACCTTTTGCATCAGCTTCAGTACCTGCAGTTGTAACAGTTGCAGGTGTAATAGGACGTTTTTCAACACCTTGCACAATGTTCCACAGTCCTTTGCAACCAATACATGTCACATCATATAAGCCCACAACGCGTAGTTGGTACCATCCAACTTATCCTCAACAACCAGCATACGAAATACATCATTGCTTTCAGCCATGGCCGGTGACTAAAATACCTTGATGCAGAAAATTGACGGTATCTCAAAAAGTTGAACAAAACTACCCAGATGAATTCTATTAAACCTGTAGCAGACTTTGAGACGCTTATATTGGCAAACAGAAACTGGTATATACTTTTGGCACAAAAAGACGAAATAGCCTGCACAAGCATTGTGATAGTGTGTCTACAGGTCGAAATGAGCTTAAATCGCAATTTCGGCACCACAAAGCGAAGCTGTTTTGATCTCAAAAACACATTGAGTATGCTCACCAAAATTCGTCCGATTCTGAGACTGCAATCAGAGAGGTGTCAATGATGCCCTAGATGAAGCGGCAACCTTCTCCAATACCAATTGTTGGAGTTAGACATCTGCAGATGCACGCGAACAGCACAAGGAAGAAGAAGAAGCTTGGAGCACAACACACAATACTGAATGTATTATTGGAGAATGTACAAAGATAAGTAGTCCATTAGGGCAATAGGCATATATACAAGCTGGGGGAAAAATACCTCCTAAAGAGGGAAAAAAGTGCCCTGGCGATCCTAGTGTGTTCACACATATCACTACCTAAATATATCAACACATTCTAGTGGTAATACATTAAGCATTGTGTGTTGTGCTCCAAGCTTCTTCTTCTTCCTTGTGTTGTTCGCATGCTTCCGTAGACATCTAACTCCAACAATTGGTATCAAAGCAGGTTGCCACTTCATCTAGGGCATTGTCTACACCTCTCCGGTTGCAGTCTCAGAATCGCACAAAATTTGGTAAGCATACTCAAGGTGTTTCTAAGCTTGTTTCAGCCTCCGAACGCACTATCACACCACTTGTGTAGGCTATTTCGTCTTTTTGTGCCAAAGGTATATACCAGCTCCTTGTTCATTGCATCACTCCTGGGGGGGATTTATTGATATATTTAGATAGTGATGTGTGTGAACACTCTAGGACTGTCGAGGCACTTTTTTCCCTCTTTAGGAGGTTTTTTACCCCGACTTGTATATATTCCTATTGCCCTAACAGGCTACTTATCTTTGTACATTCTAGTGGTAATACATTCAGCATTGTGTGTTGTGCTCCAAGCTTCTTCTTCTTCCTTGTGTTGTTTGCGTGCTTCCGCATACGTCTAACTCCAACAAGGAAGTGTAGAATCGAGAGTTGATATTTCTCGCCACTCTATTTTTTAGTCATAATTTGGAGCACAGGGGTAGATCAAGCTAAAAATACTAGCATTAAAAGTGTCTCATTAAGAGCTTCAAAATAAACCTGCTATTGACTATATTCAAGTATCAAATCTCAAAGAAATCACTCGATTTGTGTTGGCTACTACACCAAGTATTGCGATACACATCACTATGTACTATGTGTCATGTGAGGTAGATTTTGCCTAATTTTCATGCATTACTTATCCCTTTCCTACATTAATTATCATGTGTGCACATGTCTTCATACACTTGATAGGGTTGAATTCATGGATTGATAATTTAATGAGTGTATCAATGCCACCACTATATGCACCTGCTTGATGGTAGAGATTTAGTCTCATTCATTCATCATAAGTCCCTAAAACATTGTTGTAACCTTAGGTACACAATCATCTATCAAAAAATGTCAAAGTAAAGAGAACCATCCAATGACCTTGTCGGCATAGGACCAAGCACATTTGTATGAACAAGATCTAAAGGTTGAATTGAAGAGTCAATGTGCATCTTATGCACATTCTTAGTTTGGTTTCCATATTGACAATGCTCACAAAATGAAAAATTAGAGAAAGATAACACAGGTAAGTAGCCAAAATGAGAAAGATTTTCTATTGGGAATCGAACCCACAACCTCCTGGTTAGGAGTACGATGGGCTAACCACTTGCCCCAAAAGCCATGGTTGAGGATTACTTGCTAATCCTCTCTCTTAGAGTGTGGTTCAACCATAATACGGTGAGAGAACGAACCAGAGTCTAGAGATTAATTCGTATTAACAGAGATTTAAACATTAAGGTACTATGGTGTGAGTGATTAATTGGGAAAATCAAGTATAGGGCCTCTGTTTATTCAGACCCCTTCCACTCCCAAGAACCCGAAAAGAGCTTAAACGCGTCTCTGATGGCAACTCGCATTTAACACTGGCGCCGTCTGCGCGAAGGTGGCAACAGAGTGTTGCAAAGTGATTGTGGGAAGGTTGCCATAGATTGTGAATCGACAGTAAGGTAGAGTAGTATGCAAGTGTTGCAAAGGTGATATATGCCAGTTACTCGGTCCGGCGAGTTGTATCCGAAGTATAGGTGAGACCGACAACCTTGGGCGGCACCGAATTTGTTAAGGACACCCTCAGGAGGCAGAAGCACAGATCGGTTAGGTCCGGTCATCGAAGAAGCGAAGCATGTTAGTAGTGATTCCGGTAGCATTCCGGTGGAACATAATGCAATTCTGGTAGATTCTGGTGTAATTTCGGCACAGTCTACAGAAGATACAATAACTTCGGAGTCTACAGGAACGTAGTGTGTAGTTGATCCGACACCGTCTGGTCAGGATTCGAACCCGTCTGAGGATAGAGGTGTCTTGCCCAGAGAAGTCATTGAAACTAAAAGAATACCCTGGTTTGGGGAAAGTTCCACTAATTTCGGTGGTAGTTCGGTCCCAGTTGTAGAGAATTACAAGTTTCCGATGACAGTGTGATATTTCCTGGTGAATCTTTATTCTGGACACCACTGTTTGGGGTAAGCTTGCTTACATTTGATACCACAGAAGAGGATAGGCTATTCGAATTAGAAATTCGTAAGAGGTTGAGCGCTATTTTCGAACCGGAAGGTGAGCAGTATGATCATACAGACTCTAAAGGACTGGAAACACATCCTTAGAACTCAGGAAATAGTAACAGTATCGCCACTAGCACCATGAGTGGGCAACAACAACAACAACAACAATAATAGCAGCAGAAGCAACAACTACTTCCACCCCGACCGGTTCCAACAGGGGTAACATACACCAAATTCGGTGGATTTCCAGGTGACGATCCTGATGCTCATGTATGCACCTTTGAAATAAGTTATGCAGTGCTAAACCATCCACCCGATCCGGCGTACAAGGCCATAGTATTCCAGTCAGCATTAGTTAATGAAGCAGCGAGGTGGCTTACAGAGTATGATATCAACCATTTCGGCACCTATGACGCGGTAAGGGATGCGTTTTTGCAGAGGTTTCGGCTGATGAAGAACCCTGCCGAAATTTTCAATTACTTGCAGAACAATAGCCAGAAGCTGAACCAGACTGTGCAGGAATATGCCACCCTGTTTAGAACTCATTTGAGACAACTACCACCGGCCCATGCCAACCTGCCGGATGATGTCATCACTCAGTGGTTTATTAATGGTTTGACTCTACAGCTCAGACAGATTATGATAATCCGTTGTGTGGGAGCTATGACACTAGATGCGGTTATTGCAATGGTTTTGCAGCTCGAGCATAAGGTTGGAGGCTTTATCGAAGACCTGGAGTGGTTGAAAGCCAGTAAAACTGTTGTAGAGGATCCGGCTAGACAGATGTACTACACCAAGTGCAAGAATCCAGGCATACCAGTGCCACATGTGCCCTTAATCAGATGTATTGCGCTATCTGCAATACCACCCGACATTCCCCCAAAAAATGTGTGTATAATGCCAAAGTGCAGGGACCAGCAACTGTAAATGCCATTATACAAGAACCAGGGCAGTCGACCACCCATTATATTCCACCTCAGATGAGAAATAATCAGCAGCAAGGATACAGGAATTATCGAGGACAGTGGAATACAAATTACAATACAAATCATTGGCAGACACGAACATCACAGGAAGGTACTTCCTTGCCACCACCTCGATGCCATTTTTGTGGTGAGCTTGGGCACATCCAAAGATTCTGTAAAGATGCAGCCGAATATGATCAGAGGAAGAAAGAGCGTCAGAACCCAATGACCAATATGGTCTATATCTCACCAGTGGAAACTCAAGCAGCAGTGATTCAAACAAGATCTGGTAAGCAGTTACAACCAGCAGCATAAGTGTTTGAACCTGGCATCCATGAACAACAGAGAATGTATAACAAAGCTAGCCAATGGACCACCAAAGAGCCTACAGTGTTCCCAGGTCCAATTCCGATGACCCAAGTTCCGCTACCAAAGGAAGGATCACAGGAACAAGATTCTATCCTAGTAACAAGCGCATCATCTTCAGAATCGATGAAAAGTACAATTCAAGCATATCAGGTATGAGAAATTTTATCTAAGGCATCCATTACTCTCCCTCTTGGAGAGTTACTTGCATTAGTGCCGGGAGTTCGGCAGCAATTCCAGCAACAGCTCAGTCCTGGGTCTTCTTGCATTCCAGCGATGGCAACGGTACAACCAGAAGCTGATTTTACGGTGGATCATTCGGTCCCCTTAATTATGGTATGGTACAAAAATCACAAGATTACTCAAGTACTAATTGATGGTGGGTCTGGTGTAAACATTGCCACTGCAACGTTTTGTAAGAAGTTGGGATGGATGCAAATCGAGCCTGTTCAATTTTTCATTAGAATGGCATATCAATCCCGAGTTCATCCGGTGGGACTCGTACGAAATGTCTCGATAACTTTGCAGGGTACAATGTTTAAGATGACTTTTATCGTCTTAGAACTACCGAAGTCTAGTCTTGACTATAATCTCCTTTTTGGACGACCCTGGTTAAAACAGGCTAAGGTTATACAGGATTGGTCAGCACAAGAACTAACCTTTAAAGATAATCATCGTAAATATGTTGTCAAACTTGATGCCATTCAGCCCTGTGAACTCCATGCCAGGCCATATGTAGCAGAGCCGGCCACATGTTGGATGGCTTCTCTGATGATGAAGAAGCAGCGTTTCTGAAGAACAATGAAGATCTGATTTCCTTAGGTACTGTAGATCTGCAATCTGTTGTAGACAATTGGAGTCCGGCAGCCTGTACAGTGGTGCCTGTGACCGAAGAAGTGGAGACGGAAGATACTGTTGCTATGGATGAAGCCGCTCTACAACAACTTTTACAGTCAGTTGACGATCCAGGCAAACCTCGTCAATTCTATGTTCCCGAAGATCAGTTAATCACCTATAATTTGGGAGATGAAGTAAATCCATGACCTGTCAAGATAAAGGAAGGATTGTTTGAGGCGTTTCAAGCAGATTTGATCCAGCTTCTTCGTGAGTTCTCTGATGTTTTTGCATGGGATTATCGTGATATGAAAGGTCTGGATCCTCACATCTATCAGCATCGGGTCGTGCTCAAACCAGAAGCAAAGCCGATTAAACAACCAAGCTACCGTATGAACCCTAACTATGCAGCACAGGTCAAAGCAGAACTTGATCGCCTATTAAAGGTAGGATTCATTGTACCCATTGAGCACGCTGAATGGATCTCCGCGATCGTGATCATACCAAAGAAAAACAAGCAGCTCCGAATATGTATCAATTACCGGAAATTGAATGCAGCCACATTCCTGATCCATTTCCTCTTCCATTTCTTGATACAATGTTGGACAGAGTGGCTGGGCATGATATGTATTCATTTCTTGATGGTTATAGTGGTTATAACCAGGTCCGAATGGTTGAGCAAGATATACCAAAAACAGTGTTTATTACGAATTGGGGTGTTTTTGCTTGTACAGTCATGTGGTTTGGGTTAAGGAATGCTCCTAGTACCTTTCAGCGTTGTATGCAGGAAATCTTTTCACCCTACCTCACTTCTTTTATGCAAGTATACTTAGATGACTTCTCTTTATTCGGCAAAATTATGACACACCTGTATCATTTACGGTGTTGTTTTGAGAAATGTCGAGAATACCGACTCTGTTTAAACCCGACCAAATCTGTCTTTGCAGTTTCTTGTGGTAAACTCCTTGGCCACATTGTATCTGCACAGGGCATACAAGTTGACCCAAACAAAGTTGCAGCCGTGTTAGAAGCACCTGTGCCTACTACGCCGAAAGAAGTGATGCGCTTCCTACGTCAAGTCAGGTGGCATGGTCGACATTTACGGTGGCTTGCCCATTTGGCAATACCCCTAAATCGGCTAATAACTAGTACTCCTCGACAGTTTGACTGGACTCCAGAATATCAAACTGCATTTGATCGTCTAAAGGATTATTAACACAGGTTCCAATTTTACAACCTCCTGATTGGGAACGCCCGTTCCACGTCTTCGTTGATGCCTCAGATATCGCAATTGGAAGTGTTTTAATGAAGCAATCTGATAAGTGGTTCACGCCTATATATTATGCAAGTCGACGGCTTGCTCCGGCTGAAAAGAATTATTCAATGACTGAAAGAGAATGTCTTGGTTTGGTGTATTCTGTAAAGAAATTCCGACATTATTTGCTAGGCTAAAAATTCATCTTTCATGTAGACCATGCTGCGCTGGTGTATCTGGTCCGACAGCAGCATTTAGGTGGTCGCTTGGCATGTTGGGTTCTATTATTACAAGAATTCAATTATGAAGTAATTCATCGACCTGGCATTGCACATGCATTAGCAGATTTCCTCTCTCGATTAGATTCCGGTGAAGCTCCGGTCGGTGTTGATGACACCACACCAGCAATTTACATTACTGAACCGACTAGTGAAGAATCTGTAGAACCTCATGTGACACCTACCTACTATGATCAGTTATTAACCTTTCTTACTGATGGATGTCTTCCCCCTCAAACTTCTCCTGCTATGCATCGGAAAATTATAGTTTACAGTCGCAGATTCCGGTTGATTGCCGGACAGTTGTATTATATGGATCACACTGGGATCTTGCTTCGTTGTATTCCTCCACA
The DNA here is from genome assembly GCA_020310875.1 of Ceratopteris richardii. Lineage (NCBI taxonomy): Eukaryota > Viridiplantae > Streptophyta > Polypodiopsida > Polypodiales > Pteridaceae > Ceratopteris > Ceratopteris richardii. The sequence goes on along the minus strand of CM035431.1, from coordinate 88,414,132 downwards.
TGAAGTAAACTTGGTTATCGCTCTGGCACATTCAATACCTTCTGGTGGATATTTTGCAGTAGATTTAACGCACCGAAAAATTCTGCAAAGTGGGCTCTGGTGGCCTACTATGTACCAAGATGTGACTCAGTTTGTGCAACAGTGTGACAATTGTCAGTGATCTGGACAGCCCTTACAATGTCACTTTTTTCCTCTGTAGCCTGTATTACCCTTGGAACCTTTTCAGAAATGGGGTCTTGATTTTATTGGACCAATTACACCTCCAACAATCCTTAGCAACAATCACTACATTCTGACATGTACAGATTATGCTACCAGATGGGCAGAAGCTTGGGCTTTACGGTCTGCCACAGCTGTTTCGGTGGCAAAATGTCTGATGAAGGACGTTTTCCCACGTTATGGATTACCTCTGAAACTTGTGACAGATCAAGGCACACACTTTGCTAACAATTTAATGAGAGTGCTCACACACACTTTTCAAATTTTGCATAAATTCAGTTCACCGTATTATCCTCGTGTTAATGGCTTAGCTGAGGGTACAAACAAAACGTTGTTAACTATGCTTTGAAAATTGATTGTGAAATCACCAGAAAGATGGGATCAGTTACTACCTGCAGTATTATGGGCATACCGAACTACATACAAAGTAGCAACCGGATTGACTCCTTTCAAGCTTGCTTATGGATTGGAAGCAATCGCTCCAATGGAAGTTGTAGTGCCTAGTTTACGCGTAGCCATAACTCAGAAGTTGATACCCGTAGATTCTTTGCCATTTCGGTTGGACACACTCAGAGAACTAGATGAGCATCGCTGGGAAAGTTTTCTGACTCTTCAAGAAGTACAGTTGCGGCAAGCTCGTACTCATGACCGGTATCTTAGAGCACCAGTTTTTACGGTGGGACAACTTGTGTTGTTTTATAATGCTAAATCAAATCGTGCGGCTGGAAAATTCAAATTACGATGGTTTGGTCCTTACCGAATTAGTGAACAAGTGGGCCCAACTACTTTTCGGTTGACTATCTTGATCGGAATTCCTCTTCATAAAGTGATAAATGGTTCAAAGTTGCGACCGTATCATCAAGCACCTGATTCACACTGAAGTGTTCTGTGGTTGCCCGCGTATTTTTTTCTTTTTTCTTTTCTTTTCTTTTCTTTTCCTTTTTTTTTAGTTTTGCGTGCTAGTTGAATAAAGACAATAAACTCCTCGTTTTGCTACATAACCATGAATAATCGCCACCTTTTGTTATTGATTCTGCTCATGCATGCACACCATAGTTATGAAGGTTATCATCTCAACATCGCGTGATGATTAGCATATTTTGATTGCTTCCCATTACCAAGTATCTACTTAATCTTCTTCTTTCCGCTATTAATCGCTATTGTGTCTGCGTGTTTTGTGTGCTTTGTGCTTTTTGTAATCCATGTGTATTCGTGCTATTTCGTGTGCGGATCATGGAAGCTTTAGCAAATTTTGCTACCTTCTGTGATGGAATCCCTCAGGACGTAAGTGAATTCTTGCGGGTCCGAGGTTTGTCCAACTTCGTTGAATTGCCCTGGCATTCAGTGGAATGCCATCCATATTATGCTCAGATTATCGTTGCTATTGTCGCCACACCTGCTATGGAGCAGAGTTGGCCTATTACGTGTTTCCCCTCTCGTATCGTAATCACCCTGCAGTCATTTGCTGCCGCTTTTCGACTCTCTCCGGAAGGACGAGAGAATGGTCCTAACCTTCCAATCGCTACGATGATTCAATTGTTTCCCAGGCACTCTTCGAATGAGTTTGCCATACTCTGTCGCCCTGAGCCTGAACAAACAGCTTTGCAATTTTTAGTAGCCATACTGAACTTACAAAAACGCACTTATGGGATTTCTCGCCCATTCTACTCGGTGATTGATATGGCTGCTAGAGAGCCTAACAATTTTGCTTCTTACTATTTCCGGCGCATTCACTGTGAATGCGTTACGGTCATTAAACACGTTAACAAAGGTGATCTCCCACGATCACGTCTTCCCCACATACTGACATTTCTCTTTCCTGCAATCCAAGCAGCGCAACCACCTCCACGCGCTCCAATCTTATATCATGAGGAATCTGCTCAAATACTTGAAGATGATGAAGAAATCTTCCAGCTCCTCCGCCGAAAACGCATACGAATCAGTTCTTCTGACAGTCAAGTAAAAGGGTCTACCGCTGGAAATAACGCAGACAAAAATGAAGAAGAGATTTTCTACGACACTGCCACCTCGATTCACCATGATTCATCCGCTCAGTCTTCTCCAAACCAGCAACGAGATCAAAGTGTTACTGCAGATTTTGAAGACACATCTTCTAAGGAAGAATCTCAGCAGCAATCCCAACAAGATGTGCAAGAAGATACGCAGGTTATTGTTGCAGAAGTTTTGGCACAAATTGATTGCGGCAGTAGATTCTGCAGTTGCTCAACCTCAAGTGACTTCGCAGCAACTTACCGAAAAATTATTGGTGGCCAACGATCTGCAACCCACTCCTCCACCCATACCTCCAATTAAACCCATTGAACCCATTCCACCTATTGTTCCTGACACATCGGATTCTTCCTCTTCTTCACCTAACTATTCTCCACCCTCTTCCCGTCAACTCTTGACAGCTTCTTCATCTCAACCACATCCTCCTCTTCTGTTTCCATCGATACCTATGTTTACTGAGCTAGCATCTATGGGTCATATATTGATCCAACTATCGCAGCAACTACCAGAATAGATGAAGGAGGTTACTGATAATCTCAGACAAGAATTCCAGCATAAGGTCGATATTCTTGAAGCAGATATTAATCCACTCCAGGAAGAGATCGATGTAGTAAAGGTAGAAAATCATGCTCTGCACAAACAGATATTACAGCTCCAGGCTACACTTGTTGAACAAGAATTATTAATCAACCTGAAAAATGCTGCATTAGCTGAGATTCAGGTTAAAGATGATTTATTAAGTGTTGTCGATGCTGAGATTGTCCAGTTAACACAGTTAGTACAAGATAAGGAGGATGCAAGAGCTGCCCTTGGAAATTTATTGGCCGAAACACGAGTTCAACTTGATGAAGCATTGCATACAGGAAAATAGATGGCGGATCTAGCCAAACAGACAAACAGAGAACTTCAGCTTGCTAATGATAATTTGTTTGAATCAAATTCTGCTCTTAAAAACCAAATGACATTGGTCGCTCAGCTCTAGAAAGAGGTTCCAGCGATTCGAAGAGAGCGAGATGCTTATTTTCAGACCATCCAATTTCAGAATCAAGAACTGAAAAGAAGAGAAAGGCAACTTGGAGCTCAAGCAGAACGTTTATCCCGTGTCGATCAACAGATTGCTGATATGAAATTGAGCCGTGACGCAGCACTGGCAAATGACTTTTATCTGCAAGAAGCGTTTTTGCAAACACAAGAGGAAATATTAATGAGCCAAGTAATTTCTTTAAGTTCTGTCCGTACTGATGCGCAACTAGTAGAACCAGACATTCTAAAGAAAATGTTGGATAGCCTCAAGCAAAAAATTGCCATAACATTTAAGTTAGCCCGAACAATGTATCTTCAGGGTATAGTAGAAGAGTTATAAATTTTGTATCTCTGCGGGTTCAAGTCCACCGTGCGTGCCAGTGTAAGCCGCCAGATTGGCAATTGTAAATCTTTTCCTTTTCATATTCTGCACGAACCGAAAGGTCGTTGCATAGAATTGTATCCATCTATAAATCAATGAAAGGACGCTTCGGTAACAACCAGAAGAATCGCTAGACTGTCTGTCTGGGCGATATGTTCTGTGGAGTTTCCGTTGTGTTATGTTGGAGAATTCTGAGTAGTACTGTGTTATTTTGCTTTTGTTTGATTATCTTCAATTGTGTTTAACGTTGTTCCAGTAAGTAAGATTTGTGAGTCTGTATTACGGTAATGAATAGCTTCTGCGCTGTGTGATGAGAACGTATCAACCAGAGCATAATCGGTAAGGTTGTGGAAGAACTAGCAATAGTCTGAGTACAGATAGTAATACGGTGAGAGAACGAACCAGAGTCTAGAGATTAATTCGTATTAACAGAGACTTAAACATTAAGGTACTGTGGTGTGAGTGATTAATTGGGAAAATCAAGTATAGGGCCTCTGTTTATTCAGACCCCTTCCACTCCCAAGAACCCGAAAATAGCTTAAACGCGTCTCTGACGGCAACGAGCGTTTAACACTTTTGTCATCCAATATTGTAAAGTAAACATTATATGCCATGTGCAATCAAATGTTAGAGCTAGCCATTTCATCCAACTCATCCCAATCATCATCCATGTCATCAGGCTTCTTTGAGATTACATTTACTGATTTCCACTGCCTCCTCTGAATCAGCACATCTTTAACTTGATTCTTCCATAGACCAAAGTTTATGCCATCAAAATTTCGGATCTCAAAATGGTCTTTCCCTACAAGTTATAGCTCCTCCTGGGAACATTATCACTAGACCCAGATCCACTAGATGTGTCTGAGATTTTTGATGCCATGATGATAAAGAACTTAGTAGAATGAAAATGGACCTAGAATAGTCCAAGCAACAAAGTCTCAAAAAACTACATATCAGATTCTAGGAAAAAATTCAACTGACTCTCCCTAGAAAAATGATTAATGAATAGTAATGACCAACCAAAAGGATTATGTGAGAATGTATGTGCTCACACCAATGTGTATCAAGGAGTAAATCAACCACTGTATAGTTGACAAAACGAGAACTGAAAAAAAAATCCAGGGTCTCCTTTGTAAAATGAGCATATGAATAGCATCAAAATCTCATAAAACTACAAGTACTGACATGTAAACTTGCATAGTGAATCACTAACTCCACTGCATATAATCAGTTAGCCGAAAGTTTCCAAGTAGGCTTATTGAGCACCTATGAACAACTAACATACATCTCCTATGGTGAGCTTGGGTAAGTCTTCCACCTACATCATTGAAGGGGTCTCAACATCTAGGTGTCTCCTAGTTAAGAAAACCTCACCACAACCCTCTTTATCAATGTGAACGGCTTTATGCAAATACAGAATCGCTATATGAATGACAACATGGACGTACATAAGCGGTATCCACATAAGCATACATGGTGTGTATGTGCTCATTATATGTAGCAAAATGATACTAAAAGGCTGAATTTACAGCCCAAACACTAACCAACAACACCTGTACGTGTCTATCAAATGTGTCCTTTAGGCCCAAAAACCTACATAAACTTGTGGTGACTGCTCCCACCATAACTAAAACCTTTCAAGAAACCTATATATTTACCAGTGTGGCTAACAATACAACTTCAAAGCTTAATATTCATTGTTATATAAGTACAAACACTCTTCTTGATGTCCTTGAACCTATGTAAAGAGAACTATGTGTGAAAGTACTCCAAAATGGATCCTAGAATCACCCCAAAAATTCTTCAAAAACAAGCTTTGAAAGCAAAGAATGAAGCTTTGAGAGCCCAAAACATGTTCAAGGTAATGTGAACCACAGTCTTTCCCCTTTCTCAAGCACCACAAGAGTGTAGGTTAGTGGCAAGAGATTATCGATTATGCAAGCTTTGGGGGGAACGAACTAGGATGGGTGACCTCTTGGGAAGTACTCAGAACCTCTATCTTCTTTGATCGTTGAGATCCTCCCTTACACATAGCCAACACCATCGATGGTCACTTTGGTGACTCGGATGACAAGGTATGCCAAGGCCTATGCCTCTGCTGCCACCTTATTCATAAGCCTTGAATGTGTGCATGTGTGCATGTGTGTATGTGTGAATGTGTTTATCTTTGTGTATATAAATCAATAAATCTATGAATGTGTATCTTTACGTATGTGTGAATGTATTTATGTGTGTATGTGTAAATGTGTAATATGTGTGGATATGTGTATCTTTGTCAAAATGAGGAAGAGAGGAATTGGAATGAGTGGGATAGGATTACACTAAGAGGTAGACCTTTGTCTATCTACATATCCCACTATAGAGAGATCATACTAAAGCTTTCAGGTGTTAGATGACTTTCAAAAGACTAGTGGGTTTATTAGGGGCTTAGAAAAAGCCTGAGAAGAAACACACTTAAGACTTTTGAGGAGTCAATCAAATATGCTCAAACCTATGACAACCATAAGTGTCCTCTGTATACTCCTATGGAGATGGATTGGCCCCTCAAACCTGTTTATACAACCAAGTTCAAGAAGAAAGTAACCATGGGGGAAAAAAGTGTTTATAAAGAAACAAATATCACAAGGGACTAATTACGCATTGAGCAATATGAGGGGCAAGAGGGAAAACTTGTGTTTTAGGTGTTTGTCTCCTAGCCATGCACAATGGAACTATCCACTAAGGAAGGGGGAAGAAATGAAGGGAGGACTAGGAACTAGTACAACCCCTAATAAGGGCAAGAAAGTGGTCCACCTAGTGCAAACACTTTCTATACATGGCAGCTCTATCTACAAGGAAGTGGAAGTGATGCATGAGGGCATAGAACACACATGTATTTTGACATAGTCATTGTATTCACCTTATTTTGGACCACATGACCTAGTTAAACTTCATGGTAATGTGTGCGGGACCAAGGTGAGATTCATGATAGATGACTCCACCACACATAACTTTATAAAGTATGCTATAGTCAAGAAGTTAAATATTCCCCAACATCCCAATGCACATAAATACATAGTATCTATGATGTAGGGAAGATGAGGATATGGGATACTATGATATCCAATTTGGAAGTCCAAATATAGGGATACACTGACAATGTAGACTTCCAAATCATGAATATGGATAGGACATACCTTGTTTTAGGAAGAGAGTAGATATGGGGGTTGGGAGACACACTTGAATGCAGTTACCAAAATAACACTCTTGAATTTATAAAGAATCGAAGTCAATTTTGTATTCAATGAGAGAGAGATGCACCTAGTGCACTGCTCATCTCACCTTTAGAGTTGTATAATCTTTGTCATTTTGAGCATGTACAAGAGATCATTTTATTGTAATGTCAAGATCTTGTGCATTGTATAGACACTTCATCTTATGTATATTTTCATGCTAGTAATGTAAATATGGACAAGATTTTCTATTATTCTTCTTTGCAAGAGTACATAGACGTCGAAGGCTTTAAGGATCTTATGTTTGAGTTTAGAGATGTTTTTTACTCTAACTTGCCTAGAGGCTACCACCTAAGAGAGGGGACATTGACCATGCTATTGAGGTAGTTACTAACACTAACCCTATTTGTAAGCCACCTTATAGGCTTAGTGTTTCTCAACACAAGAAGCTCGAGAAGCAGCTCCAGGACCATCTAGATAAAGGCTTCATTAAACCTTGTAACTCATCTTGAGCATTGCCAATGCTCCTAATCAAGAAGAAAGACGGCTCTATGAGACTTTGTATATATTCTAGGGCATTGAACAAGGTAACTATCAAAAATAGGTTTCTAATGCCTAAGTTGGAAGACCTATTTGATCTCTTACATCAATCTAGGTATTTTACCAAGCTTGATCTTAGGTCAAGATATCATCAGATTAGGATTAGGGCAAAGGTTATCCCTAAAACTGCATCATTACCAGATATGGGTACCACAAGTTCTTTGTGATGCATCTTGGTCTCACCAATGCTCCTTCCACTTTCATGAAGCTCATGAATAGTGTACTACGACCATATCTAGGGTAGTTTGTAGTAGACTTTCTAGATGATATTTTGATCTATAGTAGATCAAAACAAGAACACATGGAACACTTGAGAAAAGTATTCCAAGTGTTGAGGGAAAGTTAACTTTCTTTGAGACAAAAAAGTACAAGGTATTATGGAATGGCCACATCCCAGGAACCTAGAAGAGCTGCAGATCTTCCTAGTTTTATCAAGATTCTATCAAAGATTCATTAGAATTATGCCAAAATTGTTTTCCCAGTGATGGAACAACTTAAAAGGAAAGGGAAGTCTTTCATTGGGGAGGTAGACAAAAGCAAAGTATGGACAAGTTTAAGGTAGCCATTGCTACAACTCCACTTTTGCATATAGCAGATTCCAATAAACCCTCTATGGTTGAGACTGACATGAGTGATTTTGCTATAGGAGCGGTTTTAGTTTAGGATGTTCAACTGGTATCTTTTGAGAGCAAAAAGCTACAACTTTCTCATAAGATTTACTCCATCTATGAGAAGGAGTTGTGTGAAATTTTCCATGCTTTGAAGAAGTGGCATCATTACTTACATGGTGCCAAAGTTATGATAGTCTTTGATCCAGAGAGCATCAAGTGACTCTCTAATCAAACAAACCTTAAAGGTCGTAAGACTTGATGGGAAAAGACCCTTCAAGATTCTGGTTATGAGCTTAGGTATAGGAAGGGAAAGTTCAATGTAGTGGCTGACTCACTTAGTCACATGCCCATGCTCAACATACTGAGTTTTACTCAGCTCACTAGTGAGCTACTTGAGTCCATTAGAGGGAAATGTAGGCTTGATCTTGCATATTCTAAGATTTGGGAAGCCATAGAGAAAGGGGATCATGATACATGGGTTTCGATTGAGGATTGAAGTATTCTGATGGTAATGCACCATAGTGCACTCTCCTTCTTGAGAGCTCCACGACGATATCCTCAGAGTAGAAAACCAAGCTCCAAGCACCGCACACGGTACTCTGCATAGAAGCTGCATCATATGCAAAAAAACACAGTAACACAGGGAGCATGAGCACAGACTTATGTGTTACAAATGCGATCAAACTTATAGTTTGTAGCTGACCATGCCACTATATGTTTTATTAAAGAACATATACAAAGAAGTTTCTGATGGCCATTTGGCCTTTCACATGGACACGAATGGTAACAATCTCCCACTAAAGGCCAATATGGCCAAACTAACTATGGGAGAAAAATAAAGAATAATAAAGAATACCTGAGTGTAAGTATACAAACTATACCTCCCACTTGATGGGCATGTTACACAGTATACAAGTGATTGTGTAAGATCATGAATCAAGTAACCCCCATCAAGTGACAGGAGTGTCAAAAGTTATCATGTGGTAGAGCTTTAGTCAAAGCATCTGCAACATTATCTCGAGTGTGAACCTTCTCAAGAATAATGTGCTTAGTGGCTTGGCAATCTCTAATGAAGTGATACCTCACCTTAATGTGCTTGGTCTTTGGATGATAGACCAGATTCTTAGCCAAAGCAATGGCACTCTGGCTATCACTGAGCAAACGAGGTACATGTTGAGGTAAACCCATATCACAAGCAAGATGAGAAAGCCACAATGCTTCCTTACATGCCTCACCTGCTGCAACATACTCTGCTTCTGTGGTGGAAACAACTGTACATTCTTGAAGATGAGATCTCCAATAGATAGCACCTCCATCAAAATGAAAAATGTACCTTGATGTAGACTTATGATTGTCTACACAACCAGCATAGTCAGAATTTGTGTAACCAATAATGGATGCTTTCCCTCTACCTCAACATAGACACTTGTCCTTAGTGCCACTCAAATATCTCAAAATCATCTTGATCGCTTCCCAATGTTTCTTGCCACGATTAGACATATATCTACTCACAACTCCCACTACAAATGCAATGTCTGGTCTTGTAGCTACCATTGCATACAATGGACTACCAACAGCAAACTAAACGGGAATTCTGGTCATGAATTCCTTTTCCTCATCTCATTTGGGGAAATCATCCTTGCTCGATTTCACATATGTGGATAAAGGTGTACTCTTATTTCATTGACCATTCTTTTCCTTGTTCTTACTCTTGCCACGTTACTGATTCTTTCCTTGGTAAGAATCATGTACATTATATCCATCTCCACTCTGAGTGCCAACCATAGATTTTCTATGAATCTCCTCACTCAAGAGTGCTCCACATATGTCATCATAGACTAGTTTACCACTAGGTGCACTATTGCCAATAGCTGTGCAAAACACATCCCATGATGATAGAAAGGTGCACAACAACAAGACTACTTTCATTTCATTATCCATATCCATTTTCTAAGCCGATAACTAGGAGAATATTGCATCAAACTCATTTAGATGAGCAGCAACACTATCTGTGTTCTTCATGCAAAGGTCATATAACTTTCTCATCAGATACACTTTATTTGATGCCGTCTCTTTTTCATATGTATTGCATAACTTAATCCAAAGCTCCTCTACACTTTCACAGTCGAATATTGTAAAGTAAACATTATCTGCTAGGTGCAATCCAATGGTAGACTTGACGATTTCATCTAACTCATCCCAATCACCTTCATCCATGTCAGCATGCTTCTTTGAGATTCCATTTACTGGCTTCCACTGCCTCCTTTGAATCAGCACATCTTTAATCTAATTCTTCCATAAAGAAAAGTTTTTGCCATCAAATTTTCAGATCTCAAAATGGTCTTTGCCCTGCAATTTATAGCTCCTCCTCGAACAGTAGCACTAGACCCTCATCAAGACGTGCCTGAGACCTCTAATGCCATGATAGTAGATAATTGAATAGAATGAGAATGGAGATAGAAGATTCCAACACCACAAAAATATTATGTGAGAATAGATGTGCTCACACCAGCAAGTGTATCAAAGAGTAAATTGACCACTGTATAGTTGACAAAAGCAAAAAATATGCATAGTGAATCACCGACTCCACTGCATATAATCAATTACCCAAAAGAAGCCAACTAGGCTTATCGATCACCTATGAAAAACTATCATACATCTCCTATGGCAAGACTGGGTAAGTCTTCCACCTGCATCATCGAAGAGACCCCAACATCTGGATGTCTCTGAGTTAAGAAAACCTCACCAAGACCCTCTTTATCAAATGTAAAAGGCTTTATGCAAAAACATAACCACTATATCAGTGAACACATGGACGTACATAAGCAGTATCCACATAAGCATACATAGTGTATATATGCTCAATATATGTAGTAAAATGACATTGAAAGGCTGAATGCATAGCCCAAAAACTAGCCAACAACACTTGCAAGTGTCTGTCAACTCTGTTGTTTAGGTTCAAATACCTGCATAAATTTGCAGTGGATGCTCCCACCACAACTGAAAACCTTTTCAAAAACTTGTAGTTTTATGAGTGTGGCTGAAAACACGCCCCCAAAGGTGAATACTTATTTTTAGAGAAGTACAAAGAACACTCTTCTTAATGTTCTTGAACCTGTGTGAAGAGACCTATGCACGAAAGTACTCAAAAATTGCTCCAAAAATCATCCCAAAAATGCTTCAAAACCAGGCTTTGAAAGCAAAGAATGGAGCTTTCAGGGACCAAAACATGTTCAAGGTAATGTTAACATTATTCTTTCCCTTCTTTGGACACCACAAGAGTGTAGCTTAGTGGCAAGAGATTGCCACATTTAAGCGAGCTCTGAGGGGAACAATACTGGGATGGGTGACCTCCCGAGAAGTAGCAAGAACCTCTATCTTCCTTGATCATTGAGGTCCTCCCTCGCACGTAGCCAATGGCACCAACAGTGACTTCAGTGACTCGGATGACAAGGTATGCCAAGGTCTATGCCTTGGTCACAACCTTAGTCATAAGCCTTGGAGAAGTGGGTGGGCAGGTGCTAGCTTCGCTCGCACAAATGGAACAAATAGTTTGTGTCAAAATGCTCTAATATCAGTGGAGTATTCCAATGGTGATGCACCACAGTGCACTCTTCTTCTCAAGAGCTCCACGACAATATCCTCATAGTAGAAAACCGAGCTCCAAGCACACAGTACTTTGCATAGAAGCTTTAAAATACACAAAAAAACACAGTACATAGGGAGCATGAGCATAGACTTCTTAGGTGTTACAAATGCGGTCGAACTTAGAGTCTATGGCTGACCAAGCCACTATGTTTTATTAAAGAAAGTATACAAAGAGGTGTCTGGTGGCCATTTGGCCTTGCACATGGACACTAACGATAACAAGGATGGGGTAACGATGGGTACTCAAGAATGATTCAAGTGGAAGAATTACAATAACCATGATGTATATATATATATGAAGGTAAGATATGTGTCCCTAGAGATTTTGAGATGAGGCGACAATTTTTCCATCCTGATCAACATCTCTCCATGCATTTAAAGTCAGACCTTGACCATGTCTATATAGAAATATATGGCTTATGGTATGCTTCGCATATCTAAGAACTATTTTGGCCACATTAAAATGCTTACCTGTGGTTGCATACATATATTGATCTAACACTCCTACAACATAGCTTAGATAGGGACTTGTTATGGTTGCATATATCTGTCATGGACAAGGAAACCATCCTAGACCTCAGATTCCATGTGACTTCTATATCTCATGATTGGCCCAGAATTTGGGGAAACCAAAGCCTCCAATGCATTTGAAGCATGCCAAAACCCTAAGATCGATTGTCTACTTGCCTCATTTGGATATCATATTTTGAATTGATGACATCATCAATTTGTAACTGCCTTTCATGAACTGCCCTTGAAAACCTATATAAGGAGGGGTTGGCCACATTCATAATCAATCTTGCCAATGCCAATCTTGGGAGCTCAAGGGGTCGTGGCCGCCAAGTAAGTACTTTCAAGTTCCAATTTAACTTCTAGTCTTATCTCTTGCTCTAGTCTTGTCTAGTCTTCTATCGTGGAAATCCTTTCTTGTCATGTTGTAATCTCATAGTACAATATCCTTTCTAGTTATTTCTTGTATCTAGTTCATATCCCTAAACGTAATTCTTGTAATCAAGATATCTTGTTCCATACCTACGGTCCCGGGTTGTGGGATCTCTTGTATCATCTCTAGTCCAGCTATCCATACCTATTGGTCACGGGTTGTGGGACGTCTTGTATCATTTTCCCTACGTGGGTGTTCTTGCAATCAGAAGTGTATTTTCAAAATCTTGTCTACTGTAGTCAGAGAGCACAATCTAGTGCTCCCCTGACAATATCAATGATTCAACAATAATTATGTAAAATGTTGTCCTCAAGCTTTGTACCACCTTTGAGACTCACTTTTGCATTTGAGTCCATAATTTGTGTCACCTCTTTGCGATCAACCATGCCAAACTTGTATAGAACATCCAACAAGCACATTCTTTGAAGTAGATAGATGCCTTCTTCTGCATATATAATTTTTACATCAAGGAAATACTTCAGCTACCCCAAATCAAATACTTTGAACACCTTTCCAAGCTTTCTTTTGATGTCTTTTATACCTACAATATAATTCCCTATTATGATTAGGTCGTCTACATATATGCATATGAAAAGAACCTTGTTTCCTTCTTTTCCTACAAAAAGCATTGTGGTTGCATACATAAATTGAGTTAACACTCCTACAACATAGCTTAGATAGGGCCTTTTTATGGTTGCATATATCAATGATTCAACAATAATTCTGTAAAATGTTGTCCTCAAGCTTTGTATCGCCTTTGAGACTCACTTTTGCATTTCAGTCCATAATTTATGTCACCTCTTTGTGATCAACCATGCCAAACTTGTATAGAACATACAATAAGCACTTTCTTTGAAGTAGATATGCCTTCTTTTGCATAGAAAACTTTTACATCAAGGAAATACTTAACCTATCCCAAGTCAAATATTTTGAACACCTTCCAAGCTTTCTTTTGATGTATTTTATACCTACAATATAATTTCGTATTAGGTCACCCACATATATGCATATGAAGAAAACCTTGTTTCCTTCTTTCCTCATGTACAAAGATGGATCAACTTCACTTGGTTTAACCGATTTCCTACAAAAAGCATTGAGAGTCAATAACTTATGAGGCTTGGAATAGGCGCAAGCCAATGGTTAGTCATATGTGCATATTTGGTTGTTTGACATATGCTCTTGTGTTATCAAAACATTGTCATAAACTTGATGACAAGGCAAAAAATGTATATTTGTTGTATACAGTAGTGAGAGTAAAGGTTATCGCTTATACGATCCATTGATGAGAAAATTTATTATAAGTTGAGATGTGGTATTTCTTAAAATTCAGCTTATCCTTTATTTGAATGCAAATTTCAGCCAACAATTAGTTCACAAGATGTGTTTCATAGACTCATGCACTTTTTGAGATACTCTCATTTTTCTACATTAGGGTATCTTAGTTAGTGGCCATGGCTGAAACCAATGATGTATTCCGTATGTTGGCTATTGAGGATAAGTTGAATGGTACCAATTACCCATCATGGGCGTATATGATGCATCATGTATTTGTTGCAAAAGGACTATGGAATATTGTGCAAAGTGTTGAAAAATATCCTATTACACCTACAAATACAATTAATGAAGGTTATGCAGATGGTGATATTCTTCAGATTCTTGTTCATGTGGCGGTTCCTATTGCACCTACTACAAAGCAACTTTGTTGGGATGCTAGAGATGCTCAAGATAATGCATTGATAGCCTTCTTTATCAAATGTGCCATCATTCCTCACATTCGCTCCTACAAAATAGCAAAGGATGCTTGGGATACACTTACCACTTTATACCAGGCAAGGAATGAGGCTTGTGTTGCTTACCTCCAAAAATGGTTGGAGAGTGAGCACATGAATGAAGGAGATTCCGTGGATATTTTTTTGACAAAGATCAAAGATTGAGAATGGGGATCGTGATATACGGGTTTCCAGTGAGGAAGGAGTATCGACGGGTACTCAAGAAGGATTCAAGTAGAAGAATTACAGTGTCCATGATGGATATCTATTATATAAAGGAAAGGTGTGTGTCCCTAGAGAGCTTGAGATGAGACGACATGGTTTATATGAGTGTCATGACACAAGTAGTGCAGGACACCCAGGAGTTAACAAGACTTCTGATCTTGTTAAGAGGCAGTTTTATTGGCCTGGACTTCATAAGGACGTCCTAGAGTACGTGCTTAAGTGCACCAAATGCCAAGTCAATGAAGCTGAGAGGTTGAGGATTGGAGGACTACTCCACCCATTGGATATTCCTAATGGGAAGTGGGAGAGTATCTCCATGGACTTTATAGTCAGATTACCTAAGACACAAAGAGGGCATGACTCGGTCCGGGTAATTATGGATAGGTTAACCAAAATGGCTAGGTTTATTCCGATACATACTATAGTGAAGACAGCAGAGTTGGCTACTCTTTGTAGAGAACCTATATCGGTTATATGTTCTTCCTTTACACATAGTTTTTTTATCGAGATAGGAATTTCACTAGCCACTTTTGGAGAGCTGTCTTCAAAAGGTTAGACACGAAACTTAGCATGAGTACGGCCGAGCATCCACAGTCGGATGGGCAAACAGAGAGGGTTAACCAAATCCTTGAGGATATGCTTCGAGCATATGTGAATGAAAGGCAAACTAATTGGGAAGAGTACTTACCTATAATATAGTTTGCATATAATAGTGCCAAGCACTCTTCCACTGGGCATAATCCATTTATGCTTATGTATGGGTTTCAGCAAAGAGCTCCTTATGCAGTAGGCTTGCAGAATGAGAAAGTTCAAGCTGCAAAGGACTTCTTGGAAGAGATGAATGATATGCTTAGGCTTGCTAAGGGCAGCACTAGGAGAGCTCAGGATAGGGCTAGAGCCTATGCTGACCCTCAAAGGAGAGACATCAACTTTGAGGTAGGAAAGCAGGTCTATCTTAGAGTTCCATCTAGGTTTGAAACCATGAAGACGGGACCATGTCCAAAACTATCTCCTAGGTATTGTGGACCTTTCCAAATACTTAAGAGAATAGGAAATATGGCTTACCAGCTCCAACTTCCAGCGAATAGTCAAATCCATCTAGCTTTTCATGTTAACCGGCTTAAGAAAAGCCTGGGTGAATGTGACAAACTCATTCCAAAAAGTGAGTTAGTAGAGCCTATTTCTGTTCAATCTATTCCACATGAACCAGAGAACATACTATGCACTCGAGAAAAATGGACCAGACTTCACTTATATAAAGAGTGTCTAGTAAAGTGGAAAGATAGTTCAGAAGATAGTGCTACATGGGAGCGGGTTAGCACCCTTCAGAGACAATTTCCCAACTTTAGATTACCTTTCCAAGGGTCTTCTTAAGGGGAAGGATACAGGGAAACAACACAGAGATATGACCATGTACATGAAGTACATGGGGATATAGTGGGAGTACCATCCTATTGATTCTTTTTTTCTATTAGACCTTCCAATACCATTTTTGAGGAAAAATGGAGTTAAGGGGAAGGAAATGTTATAAGAGGAGTCACTTTTGAAGAGATGGTATGAACCATCTCTTAGGCTTCTTTAGTAGGGCACACACATGAGTGCCATGTGGCAGCTATGTGAGCTGTCAGCCATGTGACTCTAATTTAGGAGGGAATCAAAGGATAGTAGGTACGCAGCTGGGTGGCACTTCGATTGAGAGCATCATATGCAATCAAAATATAATGGCATTATGAAAAATAGTACCTGGTCTTTGTGTGACTTGCCTCTTGGCAAGAAGGCCATCGACACTAAGTGGGTATACAAGTTGAAGCGTAAGCCAGATGGAACAATAGTTGATAGGTATAAGGCTAGGCTTGTTGCAAAAGGTTATGCTCAAGAAAGAGGCATTGATTTTGATGAGACCTTTGCTCCTACATGCCAAATGACTACTCTTTCTAGCATTTGTGCTCTTGCAACTCATCATGGTTGGAATGTACATCAGTTGGACATTAAAATTGCATTTTTGAATGGTGACTTGCATGAAGAAGTGTATGTTTTTCAGCCTTGTGGTTTTGAGCAGAAAGGGCATGAAAACAAAGTGTGAAGTTTGAAAAAGGCATTGTATGGTTTGAAACAAGCGCCACGTGCTTGGCATGAAAAGATACATGCTTACTTAATTGCACATGATTTTGAGAACAATCCAACTGAGAGCACCTTATACATTAAGCATGCAAATGATGTGTTTCTGGTCATTGTTGTCTATGTTCATGACATGATTCTCATTGGTCCTCATGTGAAGCATATTGCATGCCTCATTTGAGATGTCATATTTGGGGCATTTGTATCATTATTTGGGCATTCAGTTTATGCAAGTTGATGGTGATCTAGCTTTGTGTCAAACAAAATATATTGAACATTATTGCAGCATTTTGGCCTTGAAGACTGCAAACCTATTGCCACTCCTATGGAGACAGGTTTACAGTTGAGTCTTCATGATGTTGGAGATGCATTTGATGTTGTTTTGTATCAGCAAAATGTTGGATGCTTGGTTTACTTATGCATTACTCGGTGAGATATTCAGTTTATTGTCTCATAGATGAGCAAGTTTATGCATTGCCTAGGTGTCAAGCATTGGCAGGCGGTTAAGCGCATCTTTCGCTACTCGAGTGGTACCTATCCCGAGGGGGATCACTATCGCTAGATTTGCATGATTTTTTTGACTCCAACTGGGATAGTTTCTATGACACTCGTGTGTCCACCATTGGTTTTTGCTTCATGCTTGGTAGCTTATGCATATCTTGGTTGAGCAAGAAGTAGCCTACTGTGGCCACTTCTAGTTGTGAGGCCGAGTATAAGGTAGCTTTCACAATGATTGTTGAGTGTGTGAGGCTTAGATGCCTTATGGTTGATTTGGGTATTGGTCAGTCTTCTGCCACCACCATCTTCACTGACAGTTAGAGCGCATTGGCAGTTGTGAGGAACCCTGTATTCCATGCTCACACTAAGCACATTGAGGTGCACTATCATTATGTCAAGGCGAGGTTCTCTGCTGGAGAAATTAGTTTGGCATATATGCCCAATAGGAGAACATTGCAAACCTTTTCACAAAGGCTCTGCCTAGGGAGAAGTTTGAAGCTTTCTACAAAGCTTTGGGCTTACTTCCTTTTGTGGATTGATTCCACATAGCTTCGCAGTTCCTTATATATGAGTGCCAACTTCTTGTTCACCGCATCATTCCCAGGTGGGTTTGTTGACATATTTAGGTGGTGATGTGTATGAACACACTAGGATAGCCGGGGCACTTTTTTCCCTCTTTAGGAGGTTTTTTCCCTCGGCTTATATATATGCCTATAACCCTAATGGGTCACTTATCTTTGTACATTCCCTTGGTAATACATTTAGTATTGGGTGTTGTGCTACAAGCTTCTTCTTCTTCCTTGTGTTGTTCACATGCTTCCACAGACCTCAAACTCCAACAAAAACTTGGTTGAAAAATTCTCGCCAAAACATGGTTGAAAAGTTCCAACCAACACATGGTTAAGAAATTCCAGCCAAACATGGTTGAAAAATCCAACTAAACATGGATGAAAATTTCCAAAATTTGGGGCAAAACATGGACGAAAATTTCAAGCCAAACATGAATCAAAATTTGCAAAATTTGTAGCCATGCATGGTTGAAAATCAGTATGATATTCAACCCACCAATGATGCACATTTTGACGATGTATTACATGAGGAACACATCTCTATCAAGAATGCACTATCTATGCCAAAGTGGATGCAAAAGACATTTTAAGATAACAAATTGAGTGATTCTTTACTTGGTGGAACAAGATCAATCTCTTGCCATGCATCAACTGACTTTATGGATGTATCTCTGATTGCAACTGCATGTAATGAAGAGCCACTCACTTTTGAATATGCATGTGATAAGTCAAATTGGATGAGAAAAATGCAATTGGAATTGGATTCTATTCACAAAAGTATACTTGGGTGCTATATGAATTGCCAAAAGGTAAGATGTCATTGGTACTAATTAGGTTTACAAGATTAAAAGAAATTCATACAGTACAATTGATCGCTACAAAGATATTATTTGCAAAAGATTATGCACAAAAATATGGCACTGATTATGAGGATACTTTTGCACCTACTTCACACATGAGTACCATTTGTACTATGATTGTGTTAGCTTCTGTCACTCTAGCACAATGGTGAGTACCAACATGAGGAGATACACCTCATAAATGTCAATCCGTGGAGACGTGAGGACCGGTATGAAGACCGCGAGCAAGTGATGGCACAAGTGCGTGAGTGAAAGCACACAAGCATGCACACACATACACACACACGCGCACAAGGTAAGAGCAAAGAGTGGAACAATGGAAAGCTTCGATTACCAAAGAGCTCTCTTACAAAACTGAAATCTACAACAAGCTAACCTCAAAAATGAGCTCTCCAGCCCTTTTTATAGTTTTTGAGTGGTTTTGGCCCTGTCCAGACCTAGTGTCCGGCCTAGTTAAAAATTATGTTCTAGGGCTTATTTGGGGGCTCAAACGGAATCTAAAAATTATGAAAATTGGTAGTATGATACATCTAATACTCCTCAAGCTCAAGGACTCCTTGGCTTGAACAAAATGGAGCTGTAAAAATAGAAAATGGTATTTACAATGACATTTAGTGATAAAAATCACTATTTTTATAGGGATTTCTTCTGAAAATTTGACATGTGAATCTTGGAGCTCCCTACTTGCTCCTTCTTCTTGTGAATCTTGGAGCTCCCTACTTGCTCCTTCTTCTCGTGTGTTCACTTCCTTGATGCGCTTCCATGCTTTGTCCTTGATCTTGAGCTGCAACACTCTCCCCCCTCTTGAGTCTGTCGTCCCTGACAGACCCTTGTTGTAGTGGTTGTTCCATGTAGTACATTGAGAGGTAGTGCCCTTCATGTGTCAACAGCACCGGTCCATCGTTCCAATGCAGCTTGGTCATTTGTCTGGTTCTTCACTTTGTCATTGCTGCCTTTGCATGGACTTCTTCCTTGTATTCCAGTTTGCTACTGTCTTTGTGAGCTTTCAAAAATTGTGAGCTACTCAAAAGGGGTTATCACTGTGGATTATGAGTAACTCTCATGGTGCATTGCTTCTACGCTTGTTGTTGTCACCATGATGTCCGCTGGTTCGTCCAAAGATGGGGTTCCGTGTTTTCATGCCCAGTACTTGTAACCCAGAAATGATGATGGGTAAGTGCTTTAGTGCGTGGGTTGAACAAAATATGTGCCTTGTGCAAGGCCTTGTAATGTGGCCCTACGTATGCGTACTTGGAAAATGCATGGCAAGAAGTATGGTGCAAGAGATTGGGTCTTGAGCTAAGTGCTCAAGGGTATGCTGACGAAGAGGTTTCCTAATCGATCATGGTTATAGTGTTGTTGAAGCATACACGTCTTACCATGGTGAAGGGTCCGTTGATCTTCATCTCTTCGTGTTGTATTCCATCATGGTGTTTGACCATCGGCTTGTCCATTTGTTGATGGATGTCCTTGCTGAAAGTTCGCGGATGAGCATTTTCAAGCACAGTCCTCTTCTTTGCCCCTTTTTTTTTTTTTTTTTTTTTTTATACACACGATGGCATCAAACAAGAAGAAAGAGGTTAGTATCAATAATATATTTTGCATGTGAAAATTGTGTCTCCTGTGCCTGGGATTTCTCATTTGTGTCTATGCACGGCCATGTAAGGTGGCCCTATATTGATGCATACTTTGGAAATGCATGACCTGAATGGTGCAAACGACTGGGTTATGCCAAAGCACATGGTTGCTGCTGGTTGAGGCTTTTGATGTTACTTGCATACTTGATGAATTCTTTGATTGGAGGTGTCTATTGGATCTCGAAATGATGTAATCCTCCGGATTGGAACCCATTTTGGAATAGGGTTGGGTACTGTAGAGATCACCTCAGGCCACTTCATCTTTGTATGCTTTCCAAACTTGGGTATCCCGTGTGGTTGGCCTTTTGGTTCTGGGGATGTTGTTGGTGCTTTTGGCTTCCAAACCCATATCCTTGATGATTGCCTGCTTACTTTTGCAGAAGGGTTGGGTTTATCTTCGTTTGTTCTTTGTGTTTTGTTCTTCCCCTTTGCTTTCCTTGGCTTCTTTGTTGAGACCTTTTGCATGGTGGGGAGCATAGGCCGTTGTGTATGTAAGAGCTTCTTGGGTACCCACATCTGTAATCGCCCGTGTTGAGCTGTAGTTAATTTTTTAGGCACCCAAATTTGTACATGATTGTGGTCGGCCTTCTTTGATAGCTTCGGTACCCAAATTTGTTGGATTCTTCGTGCTTGAGCCTGTCGTAGGTGCTTGGTCCTCTTTTTTTCATGTTCGATCTGGTTGGGTGGGAATCTTTGAGGCAACATCAATGGTTGCACTCCTTTCTTTACCCAGATCTGCTTCATGCCCATAACTTCTTGCTTCTTGAATTCTGTCTGTCGAGTTGATATAGCAGATGTCATTTTTGCTTGCCTCCTTGGTTGGGTTACACTTGCATTAGCATGTGAAGAAGAAGGGAGGTGTGCTGGCCTTTGAGCTTTGGCTTTCATGATTGAGTCCTTGTGCGTCATAGGATCAGTGACACACACAAAATTTTCTTTATGAAGATTAGTTTCAGGAGAACGAAGAGAATGTGTGACCTTTGGATTTGTGAGCATGCACTTTCCTAATTCTAATGTAATGCATTGTTCATGGACCCAAACTTGAAGAAGTTGACTTCTTAGGTTCAAGTTGACTGCATGGTCATAGATCCAATCTTGACCTAGGACAAGTGGCTCTGTAAGGTCCGCATCATGACACACTAGCATTTTGACTTTTATTGGAACATCTTGAAGGTAGATGGGAAGTTCCACCTCGCCTAAACGGGGTTTCCACACCTCCCAATCCTATGAGATAGGCTTCTATGGGCTTGATGTCCAATTGCAGGTCTTGGCAGTATGAAAGTCTAACTGCACT
This sequence comes from Ceratopteris richardii, assembly GCA_020310875.1. Taxonomy (NCBI): domain Eukaryota; kingdom Viridiplantae; phylum Streptophyta; class Polypodiopsida; order Polypodiales; family Pteridaceae; genus Ceratopteris; species Ceratopteris richardii. The sequence continues at coordinate 88,392,514 of CM035431.1, read as the reverse complement.
AGTTGCTGCACCTGAGTCAATTAATGCTCTCACAGTCTTTGCATTCTTCCCTTGCCCTACCGCTATAGTCACAAATGGACGTCGATCAATTATTTGAGAAGCAGTTAGGTCCGATTTTTGGCACATGTCCATGTGATATTTTGGAGCTTTTGTGTTGACCTCTAGGCCTAATCGTCGTAACTTATTTCTTCTGATGCGCTCTCTCGCCTCTGCTTGTGCTTCTTCTCTAACCCTTAACTCCTCTTCTTTTCGCTTCTTAGCAGTGTTGAGTCTCATTAGCATTTCCTCTGTAAGAGGTTCTTGATATAGCTTGACTCGACAACCACTGATATAGTTTGGTAAGACATCGCCTTCTAGTGTGGCCAATTGAACTGCACCGCTAGTGGAAATTCTATTAATGATCATGGGTCCATATCCTCTTTTTTCCAATTTACGGGCATGTTGCTTTAGTGTATAAACCAACACTAGGTCTCCCTCTTTCAAGCCTTTATCCTTGATATGTGCATCAAAGTATGCTTTTTGCCTTTTCTTTGCAGCATAGATGCCTGCCGCTGCCCGTAGCCTTGTCTCACCTAAGCGTTCTAAATCAAAGATCCTCGAGGATAACTCATGTCCGTTCCAATCATGCTCTTGTGCTACTTTTAAAGTTGGGATTAGGAAATCCAATGGTAGCACAACATTTTGTCCGAAGACCATCTGAAATGGGGTGGCATTGAGTACCGTTTTATAAGCAACTCGGTAGGCCCAAACAACATGATGAAGTTGTTTGTCCCAATCAGAGCGTTTGTTATTTACGAGTTTTGTCAATACGTTACATAGGATCTTATTCGTGCTCTCAGCTTGTCCGTTAGCTTGTGGATGATAGGGGGCAGACTTCTTATGTATCACCAAGAACTCTTGGAGGAGATTTTCAATGACATCATTCAAGAAGTGTGTGCCTCTATCACTCACTAACTCTATTGGTAATCCATATCTAGTGAACACATTCTCAAATAAGAACTTAGTTGTAGTTTGAGCATCGTTCTTTGTTGTGGCTTTGACTTCTACCCACTTTGTGAGATAATCCGTGGCTACAATAATGTACTCGGCATGGGAGTTTCTGGCTGGGGGGTTAATAGGACCTTCAAAGTCTATGCCCCACTTCGAAAATGCACGTCCTCCCATCATTGGTCTCAAAGGCATCTCATCTTTTCTAATCGGATATTGTGTACATTGGCATGTGTCACATTTCTTCACATAGGTATGTGCATCCATATGAAGAGTGGGCCACCAAAGTCCTGAGAATAGAATAGTCTTAATTACCCGATAAGGACCAAAATGTCCGCCTGCCACACTGCTATGTGCAGTTTCTAAGACACTCAAATAATCTGATTCATGAACGCACAATCTTAAATAGCCATCTTTGCCTCTTCGGTATAGGTTATCACCTACTAAGGCATAGTCTTTAGCCTCCTGCTCTATACTTCGTTTTCTTGCTAGACTTGCCCCCTTGGGGGATGTTCCCGATCTCATGAATTCTACCAATGAAGCACTCCAGTCAGGAATTAACGACACGTGATAAAGGGTAGCATGCTCCACTGGGGTTCGCTCTTTGCACATTGGACAATTCTTTATCCACTCATGAATTTCTTTATCCATACTAGGCCAATACACTCCTAAACGTTTTAGATTTTGCACTGTTCGTTGTTTAGAATAGTGATTCCCTAGAAATCCTTCATGGGCTTGTTGCAACCAACTACTATGCTCATCATCCTCGACACAACAAGCTAGAACACCTTCCGTGTCTTGTTTATACATGCTTCCTGCCAATATTTGATAGCTTTGTGACCACACAATTTCATCCCTGTCCGTCTTCACCTTTTTATTTGCGGGTCCAAAGGTTAGGACTGGTACCAACTTATTTGCCCATTTAGGAACAACTTCTAGATTGAACAGATAAGCATCGGGCAATTCATCCGACACTCCTTGCGGTGGCTCTCCTGAAGTGATGCGAGAAAGGTGATCCGCTCTGAGGTGGGTCTTACCTTGCCTAACAACCACTTCAAAGTCATATTCCATTAGTAAGAGGAACCATCTTACTAAGCGTCCAGTATTGCAAGGTTTATTGACCAAGTATAATAAGGCTTGATGATCGGTGAAGAACTTAAACTTGTTGGCCAATAAATAGTGTCTAAATTTCTTTACAGCATATACCATGCCTAAGCCTTCTCTTTCGGTTGTGGTGTAGTTTCGTTCAGCAACATTCAATTGCCTGCTAGCATATGCTATAGGCAAATCTAAATTCCCTTCACCAGTTGGTTGTGACAGCACACATCCTATTGCATAATTGGATGCATCCACATGTACGTGGAATGGCTTATTCCAATCAGGAGTCGTCAGTATTGGTGCTGTGCACAAGCGTCTCTTCAACTCATTGAAGGACTTCTCACATTCATCGTTCCACTCAAAATTTGTCAACAAGGCATAAAGAGGTTTAGCTATGATTGAAAGCATACATGTGAATGAACCTACGATAATATCCACAATGGCCCATGAAGGCCTGTACCTCTTTAACATTCCTTGGCCTTGGTAGCTCCGCTATGGCTTTTACTTTGTCCTCATCTGTTGATATTCCGTTCTTAGAAACAATATGACCTAAGATTTTACCTTGACGTACCATGAACACACACTTTTCTGGGTTCAGACACACTCGGTATTGTCTACACTTATTGAAGATTTGTCTGAGCTCAGGAATATGACATCTCCTTTCTTGGGAATGAGCACATAAATCGTCCACATATACTTCTAAGCTTTTTCGCAAGAACTCTTTGAAGACATGACACATGAGCCTTTGGAAGGTTGCAGGTGCATTAGTCAGCCCAAATGGCATCACACGAAATGCAAAGATTCCCCACTCTGTGGCAAAAGCTGTTTTGTGTTGATCTTCTGGGGCAATGGCTACTTGGTTGTAACCTGAAAATCCATCAAGGAAGCTATAAACTTCCTTGCCTGCGACACGCTCCAATAAATGATCAGTGATTGGAAGTGGGTAGCTATCTCTAATCGTAGCGGCATTAACTTTTTTAAGGTTAATACACACACGTAACCTTCCATTCTTCTTGGGCACCACTACAACGGGGGACACCCATTCAGTATGCTCGATTTCATAGATGAATCCGGCTTCAATCAATCTGTCGATTTCTTCTTTTATTTTGGTTGCATAGGTGTCATTATATGTGTAGGGCTTCTGTTTGGTGGGCTTGGCATCTGCTATCATGGGGATCGTATGAGAACAAACCTTCGGATCTACTCCCTTCAAGTCTCTATAGTGCCAGGCAAACACATCCCTATATTCCCTTAACAAAGCTACCAACTCTGCTTCCTCTTCTTTACTTAGGTCGTCTCCTATGTATGTACATCTCTCTTCATTTTCTTCAATGGTGACTACAACTTTTTTGGTCTTTTCTTTGTTATTATATGCTTCTCCTGTCGTGGCCTCTCTCTTAGGCATTCGTACCAAAATTTTTTGGTCTTCCACTTCATATTTCTTGAAATTTTCTGGTACTTCAAATAATTGCTCCTCCTCTCCTTGTTTAACTACTTTTCTTTTCTTTTTCTTTTGACTACCTTCACTCCCATCCTTTGAATTTACCGTTTTGATGCTTGTGAGAGGTTCTTCTTCTTTTTGCGTAAATACTCCTATGTCTTCAAGATAGTGCTCCTCTGAATTAAAGCAGCTATCCATCACAATGGATTCTAGATCATTATCGTTCTCTTCTTTTTCTATGAAGTCACTAGGGTCACATTCTTCTAGCAAGGGCTGACACATGAACACTGAAATATCATATCCCTCCTCATCACAATGAGGTGTCCATTGTTCTTCATTGACAGCAATGTCCATGGTGGCTAGGATTTCTGCCCAACCATGAGGCTCAAATTCCTCATCTGGAAATATCATTGGCGTATAGGCTGGGTCTCTAACTGGTCTATCTCCTTGAGAAGTTCCTTTTTCTCTAGCCTTTAAGTGTTTTTCCTCTTCCTTTGCGACCTTGCACATCCACAAATGAGTATCCTCATGCATCCAAGATGTATCAGATGAACTTTTAGAATGCAGAGAGACTGAATCTTCTTGCTCCTTGTGGATAGGATTCCACTGTAGGGGTGGAACATCTCTGAAGGTGTAATCCTTCAAATTTACCTTGGTCGTGACCCCTAAGCGTTGCAAGTATAAGGAATTGGTTCCCCAATCCTGTACCACTTGCAGTTGTCGTAGGAAGGGCCTTCCTAGGATCATCTCGTAGACATTATTTTTTTCAAAGTTACAAATAGCAAATGTGTGCTCAAACTCTACTCCACAGGTGGTTAGAGTTATCCCTTCGAGCAATCCTAGAGGTCTTTCCACATGGCCGTCAGCCATCTGAAGCTTCATTCTAGTTGGTTTTAATGTGGGCTTGCCCCATCGCTTCCACAGGGAGGTGGTTGCAATAACAGCACCAGCACCTGAATCTATGATTGCTTTGGTTGTGTAACCTTGGTAGGTGATTGGAAGATAAGTATTACCTTCTTCACCTTCACACATGTCCCCTATTTTATCAAGAGGTATCTCTGGAACTTTCTCTTTAGAGACTACTTTTGGCATTTTGGAATCAAGTTCGGGAACTTGATCCTTCACATGATTCCATAGCTCGGGTTTTGCTTTGAGCAGCTCCTCTACCGTGAGATGACACTGAACTTTAGTGTTCTTCACGACGTCAGTGTTTCTTGGAATCACCGAGTCTTCATTTCTTACCACTATTGTGGGAGCTCTAATCTGGACAGATTCAGTTTCCCATGGGTCTGTGAATTGTGGCAACTCTTGTAAACAATTAGATTCAAAATCTAACTGTTCATCTTCTTGTTGCACAGTTTCTTCTCCATAAGTAGATGGAATGTCTTGTGGAAACTGATCATGAAGGTCATCAATCTCAAGGATAGGAGGAGGATTATCCTTCTCCTTGGCCCATTTCTCTTCTTGTATTTCCCGCAAGAACGTTTGAGAGTGTTGTTGAATTGAAAGAGGCTCTCTCTCATCTATGGAGTCAGGAACATAGACTTTCTTTGGTGATGAGCTTTCTCTTTCAATAGTTAGTTGAGCCTGTGGAGGTAACGAAACTTGTGGCTTGTTTATCAACTGCTCTAATCTATCTAGTAAGCCCTGGAAGTGCAAACCCGGTGTAATAGCATTCGTCTGATTGAATGATTGATTGTCCTCGAACATAGCTTGAGCTAGTTCCACCATTTTAATGCACATTTTTGTCCGTTCAATCTCTAAATCTGCTCTAGGATAGCTCTTATCTAGGTTTGCAGGTGTTGGCCCTTCTTGAAGTCAAGCCTGGCATGCTTTGAACATCATGTCCAAGTGTTCTGGGGTTGGATCTGCAAGAACAGACCCCGGTTGTGGTGGTTCATTTATCGTGGTTGGTGAGTGGGGATGAGGTGATGTGGATGGAGTTTGGACTTGTGAGGGGCTTTGAGAGGCAATATCTTCTATTTTTGTTTTTGCATCTTTCAGGCTTTCTTCTAGATCGGATAACTTTTTGGTCCACTTACGATTGGCCTTCTCTCTAGTATCCTTCCATGTTCTTGTTCTTCTCTTACTATGCTCTCCTGATTCACTTGGCTCTGATTGCTCAGCTTGTTTATTTTGCTGTAAGGCTTGTGCCCTAGTAACTGCGTGTATAGGAGCCACATTATCACTACTGGAACTTGAATCCCTTGCTAGGCCGACAACATTAATGGGTGTAACCTTTGGTACACTAGCGAGATGTCTAGGACAATCTCTCAAAAGCTGTTCTTTGCCACACTCTAGGCAGACAACTTGTATCGTGATGTTCTGCCCTTGTGTCGGAGCTAGTGTGTGGGGTGGTTTTTGTCTTGGCATAGATTGAGGTTGGCTATTTCCTTCATGTTCATATGGTCTAGTTGCTTCTCGTGGTTCAGGACATGGGCTATACCTAGGAACTTCTATTCCTTGTTCTGTAGGAGGGTACCCGTATGGTCTATAGTGGGGTGGTACAAATGGTCGCGGCTGTCTATTCATTAGATAGTTTTCATTGTTGTAGTTGGGGTACTTTGGCTCACTATAAGAGTACATGTTAGGCACTTGAGTTGATCGTCTATCGTACGGGTAAGGTTGTGATAATCCTAATGCTTCTTGGTTGCAGACATGAGATGGATGATCCCCACTGCAAAGTGTGCAACTTCCTAACATTGGCATTCTCAAGGGGGAGTTCTGGTAGTTCCTTTGTCCTTGTACTCCTAATTTCTTGGCCACCAACTCTGTCACTTCCTCCACATAACTCAAACTAGAAGTTTCCTTGCTCCTTGTCTCCTCTGATTTGATAGGATCCTGTGTGATTTTGAGATCCTCAGCTAAGTTGTCTTCCAAATCTATGCACTCCTGAAGACACTGACTTAGGGTTTGCAATCGTTTTACGTATACTAAGACTCTCAATGTTCCATTGGTTAGACCTTCTAAAAATAGGGATATCATTTTTTGCTGAGAAGGTCTCTCTGTCACAGGGCATCGGGTTACGTATTGCTTAAACCTTCGTGCTGCATTTTTTACTGTCTCATTGGGAGCTTGTTTGAAACTATGTAGTAAGGACGACGAATTGTGCTTGATCCCGCGCTTCGTGAATTCCCAAATAAGTTCTTGGAAGAATTGTTCAATATGTTCAAAGCAATTTGGATCCAGAGATTGAAACCAAGTTAAGGCTATTCCCGTAAGCGTTAGCCCAAAGGATTCATATTGCATGAAAAAGTCATCCACTTGCTCTGCTCGCAACACCTGCTTGAATTCTGCAATGTGGTTATAGGGTTCTCCTGTGCCATCGTAACAATTCCTCATACATTTGGCCAATTGGATTGGTCTCAGTCTTCTGTTGGGCTCTGGGGATCGAGTTATGATGGGGACACCTTGGGGCGGTTCTGTCCTAAAGGTAGGTCTATTCATATTTCCCATCCTCTGACTAGAGTGACCGTGGGGGTTGATTCTTGGCATGTTGAATTGTTCATGTAGTCTATCGGGTATGCTACCTTGGCACAATCGTCCTATCGTCACATTTTTTGTTCTTTGTTGGGTTTCAAATGGGTTTTGCGAGGTAGTTTCCTGATCTTGAGCTAACTCTCCTCTTTCATTAATCTGATTAGGACTTTCAGTTACTACATATATCTGGCCCATCTTGTCCATGTAGACTCCGTCTTCATACTTGACAGCTGGTCTTGGAACTATTTCTAATTCGGTGGTGTTTATCATTCTTGCTACTGTCCTCTGTAGACCATCAAGGTAGATGGGTATTCCTTGCAAGTTAGTGGATATATATTGAAGAGACATTTGATATTCGCCTTCCACTCTAGACATAAAACCTTCCCTAGGTACGGAACTATGCATGTCTTCAGAAACCAAGAGCCTCTCCCAGTTAAGTGACATTTTTGACTCACTTGTCTATGAACTCAGCACGTAGAGTTAACCCCTGAGTTGGGAGTCCCTGACTTGATTGTGTGGTTGATCTTAGTTTCAAGTGATATGGTACTTTATCTATCTCTTCCTAGGTATCATCTTGAGCTTAGGTCCATAAGTCTTGTCTACAAGTCCACAATTGTCCTTTGAATTGCTCAAAATCTTGTGGAACCCCTTGCTTCCTAGTCCAACCTGAGGGTCAACTTAAAAATACCCTATCTAATAATCCTGGTATTAATATTAACATAACCAGTCGATGTTTTTGTTGTACTCCTCACGAGCTTTCCAACAAAACCAAAATCACAGCAAACGGATTTCGTATGAGAAAGTTATGCCAGTTCAGGGTTCTGGGGTTTAAAACAGGGAAACAGGATCTCTCTGGGAACTCAGAATAGGCGATACGATACCAGATTTTCCACGATACGATACCTTTGTCTTACACGATACCCCTTCAGACGATACCACCTAGTCGATACGATACCACTAGGATAACTGCGATCGCGATACCAACCTCACGATACGATACTGAGTTCTTGAGCGATACGATACCACCTAGACGATACGATACTGGAAGTGGTCACGATACGATATCTCTAATTTGCACGATACGATACCACTTGGTCAACGATACGATACTGCTTGTGCCACGCGATACGATAGCACAAAGTGCACGATACGATAGCACAAAGTGCACGATACGATACCAGAAATTTGACGCGATACGATACTAGTATAGCCCACGATACGATACCACCGGGGCGACCGTGATCGCGATACCAACCTCACGATACGATACTGAGTTCTTGAGAGATACGATACCACCTAGACGATACGATACTGGAAGTGGTCACGATACGATATCTCTAATTTGCACGATACGATACCACTTGGTCAACGATACGATACTGTGACCGTCGCGATACGATACCAGTGATTAGGACGATACGATACCACTCCAACCGCGATACGATACTGCTTGTGCCACGCGATACGATACCACAAAGTGCACGATACGATACCAGAAATTTGACGCGATACGATACTAGTATAGCCCACGATACAATACCACCTGGGCGACCGCGATCGCGATACCAACACTTGACGATACGATACTAGAATGGTATCGCGATACCTCAAGTGGGCATGCACGATACGATACCTCAACAAGTATCGCGATACACGGGAGTTCTGGTATCGCGATACCACAACTCAACCGGACACGATACTTGGAGATTTTGACACCCAAATTCAAAAATTTTTGCAGATTTGTGTACCTTGTGTCCACCTTGTCACTTCTATCAGCCTGTAGATGCAAAGTCACCCTCCAAAGTCGCGATACAACGCTCGCGATACCAGGCGCTGTTCCTCTCACGCCGCGATACCATCGCTCAGATTCTGGTGTTTTTGAGAGTTTTTCAGTGTTTTTCTTCAGCGTTTTTGGTTCTCAGCTCCTCCTAAGCTTGTTCCTCACGTCCACGAGTAAAAAACGAGTGAATGTAGTGGCGAAAATGGAAAAAATCAGAGAATATGAAGAGGGAAGAAGATGATGATGAAGGTGAAGATGAAGAAGAAGAAAAAAAAAACTCAGAAACTAAACTGAAAATGGTGAATTTTTACCTTCCAACGTCGCTACTCTACGTCTTACCGTCACACGCTCGTCCTCCAAGCTCTCTCCCCGACAACGGCGCCAAATTTGGTGTCACTCTAGCACAATGGTGAGTACCAACATGAGGAGATACACCTCATAAATGTCAATCCGTGGAGACGTGAGGACCGGTATGAAGACCGCGAGCAAGTGATGGCACAAGTGCGTGAGTGAAAGCACACAAGCATGCACACACATACACACACGCGCACAAAGTAAGAGCAAAGAGTGGAACAATGGAAAGCTTCGATTACCAAAGAGCTCTCTTACAAAACTGAAATCTACAACAAGCTAACCTCAAAAATGAGCTCTCCAGCCCTTTTTATAGTTTTTGAGTGGTTTTGGCCCTGTCCAGACCTAGTGTCCGGCCTAGTTAAAAATTATGTTCTAGGGCTTATTTGGGGGCTCAAACGGAATCTAAAAATTATGAAAATTGGTAGTATGATACATCTAATACTCCTCAAGCTCAAGGACTCCTTGGCTTGAACAAAATGGAGCTGTAAAAATAGAAAATGGTATTTACAATGACATCTAGTGATAAAAATCACTATTTTTATAGGGATTTCTTCTGAAAATTTGACATGTGAATCTTGGAGCTCCCTACTTGCTCCTTCTTCTTGTGAATCTTGGAGCTCCCTACTTGCTCCTTCTTCTTGTGTGTTCACTTCCTTGATGCGCTTCCATGCTTTGTCCTTGATCTTGAGCTGCAACAGCTTCCCATTGTAGTTGAAAAGTGCATGAATTGGATATAAAAACAACTCTCTTGAAAGGCGATCTTCAAGAAGAGGTCTATTTAAAGTAAGCTCCAAGATTTGCCATCAAAGGTCAAGAGCATATGGTCTTTCGCTCGCATAAGGCTTTGTATGGACTTAAGCAAGCTCCACATGCATGGTATGAAAATATACATAAGTGCTTGATTGGTCTTGGTTTTACATGTAGTCCAATTGAAAGCACACTTTATATTTGCAAAGATGTGGCTGATTTTATAGTGCTTGTCCTCTATGTCGATGATATTATTTTGACTAGGTCATGTGATAAGAAAATTAGCATAATTATTACTAATTTACAACATAACTTTAATGTCACATATCTTGGTCTTTTGGACTATTATCTTGGCATCCAATTTGTATCCGTTGAGGGGGAATTGTTGTGCATCAAGCAAAGTATATTGAGAAATTACTTCAACATTTTGGTTTTGAGGATTGCAAGCCTATCTCGACACCAATGATAACTTGATTTAGGTTCTCAATTGAGGATGAAAATAATGCATTTGATACTTCTCTTTACTAAAAAATTGTGGGATGTTTGATATATGCATGTAACACAAGTTTGGATATACAAAATGCAATTTTCCAATTGAGTATATTTATACATAGCCTTGGAACTTATCATTGGCAAGTGGTGAAACTTCTGTTTTATATCTCAAAGGCACTTTGAGTTTCGGTCTCTTTGTGGTAGCGATGCTCAGCCATGGTTTCATGCTTTTACAAGTTGTGATTGGGTTGGTTGTTATGACACATAAGTGTCCACTAATGGTAAATTTCTTTTTTTTTTAGTAAGATTCAACTGACTATGGCCACAAGATGAAGTTGATTATAGGGCATTATTCATAGATATAATGGAGATATATGGTTGAGATGCTTATTGATGGATCTATGCATGGAGATTGATTCACCTGCATATATTCTCACTGATATTCAAAGTGCATTTTTTTTTAGTAAGATTCAACTGACTATGGCCACAAGATGAAGTTGATTATAGGGCATTATTCATAGATATAATGGAAATATATGGTTGAGATGCTTATTGATGGATCTATGCATGGAGATTGATTCACCTGCATATATTCTCACTGATATTCAAAGTGCATTGGTAGTTGCAATAAATTTGGTGTTTCACACATGCACAAAGCACATTGAGGTTCATTATCATTATGTCAGAGATCACATTCATGTTGGAGATATTGATTTGATATTGTTCCTACAAGAGATAATATGGCATACATATTCACCAAAGCTCTTCCATGCGAGAAGTTTGAAGATCTTTGCAAAGCTTTAGACTTATTACCTTGTGGGGGCTGATCTGTCACTCCCTGTATGTGTTCACATCATTTGCGCTAAGGGGTTTCTTATACTTAAGTGTCTCCCGAGTAGCTTTGATGTGAATCATTTCCCTATACATGGACACTTTTTACTCTTAAGTTGGTTAGAGACTTTTTCCCCATATAAGCACATATACAAGATATACTCATATATGGTAGTACATAGTACTTAGGGATTCACATATAGATCTCACTTCACACATTCTCACACTACTGATCATTGTTCATCATCTGTCAATAGAGAGCTCTTCTAGTCATCAGATTTCTTTTTGCACCGATCTCCTTCTTTGATCTTGTGTGTACTTCTATTTGCGCTTCCTCACTCTCTCACACACCCAACACCTTTGTCATATTGTACTCGTTAAGGCTCTCATAACGTTTCTCTTGTATCATATTGTTATGCAATGGCTGTCTCTAGTCTTTGTGATGAGAATAAGCCTGTTTCTTTTGATAAGAACAAAATTCAAAAACTTGGATGGCTTATGCAATCAAAATATGGTGGCATTATGAAAAATGTTACTTCGGTCTTTATGTGATTTACCCCCAATAAAAAAGGCCATTTGTATGAAATAAGCAGACAACCTAACATGTAAGTGTGATAGGACAATTGATAGGTATAGGGCTATGGTTGTTACCAAAATTTATGCTCAAGAAAAGGGAATTGATTTTGATGAGACCTTTTCTCACATGTGTCAAATGACCACCATTCCTAGCATATGTGCACTTACAACTCACCATGGTTCGATTGTACATCAGTTAGACATTAGATGACCAGTGCATTGTATGGATTGAACCAAGCAGCATGTGCTTGGTATGAAAAGATACATGCCTACTTGTGATCACATCAGCTTTAGAACAATCCAATTGAGAACCTTATATGTTAAGCATGCAAATGATGTACTTTTGATCATTGTTTTATATGTGATGCCATGATGCTTGTTGGTCCGAACAGGAAGTATATTGCTAAATTTAAGGCTAATTTGCATACCTCTTTTGAGATGTTAGATTTGGGGCAATTGCATCATTATTTGGGCATTAAATTTATGAAAGTTGATGGGGAAATAGCTTTATGCCAAAAATAAAACATTGAAACATTATTGCAGTGTTTTAGCCTTGAAGAGCACAAACCTATTATCACTTCCATGGAGGAAGGTCTACAATTGAGTCTTCATGATGCTAGGGATGCATTTGATGTTATTCTCTACCAGTAGGATATTGGATGCTTGATTTACTATGCATAACCCAACCTGGTATTTAGTTAGTTGTCTCTCAAATGAGAAAGCTTATTCATAGCCTAGGTGTCAAGCATTGGGAGGTAGTTAAGTGCATCTTTCATTAGTTGAGTGGTATCCGACCACTTGGACTTTTTAACCCCAATGGAAGGTCATTACCACTAGTTTTACATGCCTTTTTTGACTCATAATGGGATGGTTGTTATGAAACTCGTGTGTCCACCAATGATTTTTTTCTCCATGCTTGGCAGCTCATGCATAATTTGGTCAAACAAGAAGCAACCTAATGTGGCCACTTCTAGTTGTGAGGCTGAGTATAGGGTAGCATTCATAGCTACTGTTGAGTGTGTGTGGCTAAGTTGCCTTTTGGTTGATTTGGGTATTGGTTAGTCTTTTTCCATCATCATCTTCATTGACAGTCAAACCACATTGGTAGTTTTAAGAAACCCTGTATTCCATGCTCACAGAGAGCACATCGAGGTACACTATCATTTTGTAAGGGAGAATCCCTTTGCCGGAGGGATCAGTTTGGCTTATATGCTTGCAGAGGATAATGTTGCAAACCATTTCACATAGGGTTTGCCTAGGGAGAGGTTTGAAGCTTTTCACACATCTCTGGGCTTACTTCCTTTTGTGGATTGATTTCATTCCACATGGCTTGGGAATTCCTTATACATGAGTGCTAGCCCCTTGTTCAACATATCACTCCCAAGGGCGATTTGTTAAAATCTTTTGGTAGTGATGTGTGTGGACACAATTAGGAGAGTTGGGGCACCTTTTTCCCTCTTTAGGAAGTCCGCACTCCCTTTGTATATATGCTTATAACCCTAATGGGTCACTTATCTTTTGTACATTCACTTGGTAATACACTCAGTGTTTTGTTGTTCTCCAAGGTTCTTCTTCTTCCTTCTGTTGTTTGTGTGCTTCCACTATCCTCGATTTGCAACAATGTTGTATCTATTGTTTGTATGATGGTGTGTTGTAGTTGTTGGAGATGTCATGCATACATGTTGGGCTTCGTTTACATGGTAGGTGTTGGTCTCTCTTAAAGTACATCAAATGTGGGATAATTCTTCTTGATGAGAATGGACAAAAAAAGGAAAAAAAATAAAAGCCTCCCAAATACAACTAGAATAAAAAAAAATGGAGATGCACTCATAAAAATGAAGTAGAGATTAAATGCTAGAATGGAAAATAAGATTATTTATTCAGTATCTTCAACAAGGGCAACCTTCAAAACCTTAGTTAGAGATCGTTGCACTTTGTTCTCTTTGTAAAACCTTTGTTATCATTGTGAGGATGGCGATAGATTCACATAAATAACTTGATAAGAATAAGGTTTCCTCCATTCTTTTTGCCCCTTGAATGGATCTCTCTATCTTAATCTAGCCTTTACATGAAATGCAAGAAGAGGATGATATTTTCTCTCTATGAATATGTTTTGTGCAACGAATTTCGAAGAAGAGGATGATATTTTCTCTCTATAAATATGTTTTGTGCAACGAATTTCGAGGACATATCAAAACTTAGAACCAAACATATGGGCCGAAAACTTCATTTGATGACAAAAATCTTATCTTTAGGTTTTTAAAAGCACACTCAAGTGAAGAAACAAGCATGATAGACATTTTTATGATTAAAATATGGACCATTTCTATTCTAAAACAATTTGTACATTCATATTGATCCAAAAAAAGATCAAACATGCTTCCAATATGAATGTCTTTGGCGAAAAAAACGTCTTTGGCCAAAAACATGAATGAGTGTTCTCCATAAGAGGGATTTTGATTTTTCTAATGTTTATATAGACTAAGACAAGGGTCTTCGGATCAATGCTGATCTATATCTAGACAATTTCATATTTAGGAAACTGCGGGCTCTCTCTCTCTCTCTCTCTCTCTCTCTCTCTCTCTCTCTCTCTCAAAAGACGAAATCACACTCGTAGTCGTATGAATCCTTTCCTTCAGTTTGGCGATCATTGAGAGCGAGTGCTATTCTCGCAGGGCGCTAGCCGCCGCCGCTTCCTCATGCAGTCCTCGTAAGGATCTGCTCCAACTGTTCACTATTATCATCTCTGTAAGCTCGCTTCTCCGCGGCGACCTCAAATCTGTAGATCGGAAGTTACAGAATGGCGACACAATGGCTGAAGGGCACAGTGAAGGCAGTGCCTTCTGGCGATTCACTCGTCATCATGGGCAATGTGGCAAGTGGTCCTCCCCCAGAGAAGACCATCACACTGTCGTCGCTCATCGCACCTCGCTTGGTGAGCTACTCCCGTGGGCCTCCCCTGATCTAGGCTTGATCTATCTAATTTGTCTGCGTTTCTCCATCTTTCTTTGCTGATCATTAATTTCTAATTGCTATTTCTCCTATCGCGCAAATTCAGATCTGCCGACATGATTGATCGCTCTTTTTAATTGGGAAGTCTATTGTTATAGTATTTAGATGGTGGCCATTGTGTTGTAATTTGGATCTAAATTATTTGTATATATATATATATAATCTGGTACTCCAGGCACGACGCGGGACACAAGATGAACCCTTTGCTTGGGACAGCAGAGAGTTTCTCAGGAAGAGATCCATTGGGAAGGTTCGTGGCTTTCTATTCGTGGGTATCCTAAGTATTTTCTGAAGATTCTTTAACATCTGAATCAAACTGCAGGAAGTGATTTTTAAGGTGGATTATGTCGTCTCTACCATCAACAGAGAATTCGGTTCAGTCTTCATTGGGGAGAAGAACTTGGCTTTAGAAGTTGTTGAAGCAGGATGGGCTAAGGTATTCCTTGCTTGAAGGCAAATACTCTTACTTAAGGCGTCATCGGATGAATTCATTGCCATTGTTGGATTGCAGGTCCGTCCTCAGTTGGGTCAAAACAGTGGAGAAGCCAGTCCTTACCTGGAAGAACTCGAGCAATTGGAGCAACAAGCGAAGCAGAAAGGAATTGGCATGTGGAACAGGGTAAGCTATTTGTTATGATGGGGAATAATTTCATAATGGCGATCATGTTTCGGTGGGTGCTATTGACAATCCTCAAATGACTCCTGTTCGTACTGTATTTAGTGCAATTTTATATCAATACTGGACAGATGGGTGATCAGGTAATAAAATATAGATCTTTCCATTTTTGGAGGATTAAATGGGGCCTCTCGTCCTTGCATTTTTATGGCACGATTTTGCTTGGTTTCCATGCTTATGTTGTCATGTTCTGTGAACATCATTCCTCATACAAGCCTATGTACGGAGGAATCTACAGTCCCGTCCTTGTTCCCCAACATTAGGCGAATTTAGGATTTCTGTATCCTATTTTCTTCTCGATGGCAATGTACTTTTTATGTCTGCCCGAACATCAGGTGAAATTTGGATTTCTGTAGCATTGATTTCTTTAAGAGGGGTGTTGGATATCTTCGAGTTATTCGTCTTGGAAAGATTTCATAGAAGAGTGCAAGTGTGAAGGGAATCTACTAAACAACCCGATCTTAATAAAACATCTTGACGTTTTACAGACACCAGGTGCAGTTGAGAATTCAATTAGGGATCTTCCACCTTCAGCTGTTGGAGACTCTACAAATTTTGATGCAGCAGGCTTTGCCAATGCAAATCGCCTTAAGGTATTGCCAGCCATTGTTGAGCAGGTCAGAGATGGAGGGACAGTTCGCGTTTACCTTCTTCCTGAGTTTCAGTATGTCCAAGTGTTTGTAACAGGAATCCAGGTAATTTTATTTGTTATTTTTACTATTATTATCATTATTATTTTCAGCCATTAGTATGGGAAGCAATGACATATTATTGTGATGTGGTGGTTTTTTTTTTTCAGTCACCTTCAATGGGAAGGCGTGCCTTGGCTCCTGAGAGTCAATCTTCTGTTGCCAATGGAGAGCAAGAATCAGTGGATGCTGTTAGCACTAGTGGTGCATCAGGGGGCACTTTAACTACCGCACAGAGGCTTGCTGCTTCAACAACAAACGTAGAGGTTCCTCCTGAACCTTTTGCAAGAGAGGCAAAGCATTTCACCGAAGTTCGAGTACTACACAGAGATGTATGACTTTTTTTCTTCGTTATTATGAATAGATTTAACTGTTGCATGTTTTTTTCCATCTTTTATTTGTTCATATTTGCTTTCTTTTGACTGTAGGTCCGCATTGTTGTGGAAGGTGCAGACAAATTTAGCAATTTGATAGGTTCTGTACATTATTCAAAAGGTGATGTCGCAGTCGATTTGGCACTTGAGCTACTCAAGAATGTGAGTCCTATGGTCTACATTTTCTAACATTTTTGTAGGGGTTCACTGACTTTGTTGATGGATCTTTTTTCATATTTAGCTGATGCTTATGTTTTTCATTTGCATGTATCTGACATTACTCTGCCAGGGTCTTGCGAAAGTTGTGGAATGGAGTGCAAGATTGCTAGATGAGGATGCAAAACGCATCTTGAAGAATGCAGAATTACAAGCAAAGAAGGAAAGGCTGCGTCTGTGGACTAACTTTGTGCCTCCAGCCTCAAACTCAACTGCTATCCGTGATGACAACTTCAAAGGCCGGGTAGATTGAGAATAAATTAGTGGTTGTTGATTGCTGAAGCATCTTTCCTCTCAATATATAATCTTTTTGGCATAACAGGTTGTGGAAGTTGTCAGTGGAGATTGCATTATTGTAGCGGATGATGCTGCTCCTTATGGAAGTTTGTCTGCAGAACGGAGAGTGAACCTCTCAAGTATTCGAGCACCAAAGATTGGGAATGCAAAAAGGAAGGAAAAGCCAGCAAATTATGCCAGAGAAGCCAAGGAATTTTTACGGTCCCGTCTTATTGGGCAGGAGGTTATTGCTAAGATATAGGAAAGTTTTCTCTAAGTTCTCTTGTTTCATTGCAATTTAAATATTGATGTGTATGTAGGTGAATGTTGTCATGGAATACTCCCGCAAAGTCACAGCAGCTGATGGACCGATTCCGACCCCGGATATTGCAAATGGGGATGCTAGGATAATGGATTTCGGTTCTGTTTTCTTGCCATCTGCTTCCAAGGCTGAAGCAAGTGAACTAGCACCTGCATTACCTGTGCCAGGGCAGCCTGAAGGAATAAATGTTGCAGAAATGGTAGTAGCAAGAGGGTTTGCTACTGTAGTCAGACATCGGGATTTTGAAGATAGATCAAATTATTATGACAACTTGCTTGCTGCTGAAGCCAGAGCCAAAAAGGGCAAAAAGGGATTACATTCAGAAAAAGAGCCACCCCCAGATCGTGTCAATGACCTTTCATTGCCAGTATGTTTTATTTCTTTTGGAGCCAAAGAAGTGCCCAGAGACTTCTGTTAATATTCTTGAGTCTTGAACTGTTGCAGGCATCTCAAGCACAAAACACAGCGATGAAGGCAAAACAGTTTTTACCTTTCCTTCAGAGAGCAAGGAGGCTTCCTGCAATCATCGATTATGTATTGAGTGGGCATCGGTTCAAATTATTAATACCGAAAGAAACATGTGCAATTGCCTTTGCATTGTCTGGTGTCCGGTGTCCTGGGCGTGGGGAGCCCTATGCTGAGGAGGCCATTGGTTTCATGCGGAGAAAGATACTACAAAGGGATGTAGAGGTAAGAAAAATTTAGAATATACCCAATGATATGCTATTCGAACACACTTGATCCTGGTGTTCGAAATAGATACTTTATTACTGATACCTTTGATGTAAATTTTTTAGATTGAGGTTGAGACTGTAGACAGGACCGGAACTTTCCTTGGTAGTCTATGGGAGTCAAAGACAAATGTCGGAGTGCTTCTGTTGGAAGCAGGCTTAGCTAAACTTCAACCATACTTTAGTGCGGACAGGACTCTTGAGGGGCACTTACTCATCCAAGCAGAAGAAAGAGCTAAAAAGGAGAGGAGAAAGGTTTTTTTTTGGTGTTCCTCCCCCTTCACCTTACCTGTTACTACACTCCTTGATATTTTTTTTCTGTGCAATCTATGCTATAGGTACCAAATTTATTCTTTTATAATTTTATAAGAGCACTTTTTTGATGCAGATTTGGGAAAACTATGTTGAAGGACATGATGAGGGAAATGTTACTCAGGAGAACAACAAACAAAACCAAGAAATTGTGAAGGTAATATCTTTCTCTTTTATTGCAACCCCCATCTTGTACGTGTCTTTCATGATCTATAGAAGGGTTTTTGAATATAGCCCATTCGAGATTCATCAAACTGAGTGCAAATGCATGATCACCATCAATGGTGTTAATTCTTTGGATTTGAAGATATGTAGAAACTTTTTTATGTTTTCACCAAGCCCTTCTAGATTCTCGTTGATTCACAAACATAGAACGAGGTTTTTGGAGTGCATCTCCAAATACCTCGTTTTTCACCAAGATCTTGTAGATTCTCGGTAATTCACAAACATAGAACGAGGTATTTGGAGTGCATCTCCTAATATTGTCTAACCATTTCAATGCTCTAGTGAACTTGCTTCTATCAATTGTATCTTTGAAGGGTTTTGGAAAAGTCAATCTCAGATTTAATCAATCTAGGTGGAGATTCTTCGTCACCATGCTAATTACTTTGGATTCGATGAGATGTAGGAACTTTTTCCATTCTTTGATCGATTCAATAAGATCTTTGGGAACCCTTTTTATTGTTTGATGAATGCCTTTGTAGTCGTTTGTTCATGCTTCACTCTTTTGATGGATAAGGAAAGTTTTAGATTTCTGAAATGAAGATTGAGAATAATTGTATTAATAACACAACACACATGTAGAGGTTGCAACCAAATCACATAAGTAGAGGTTGGAAGTAAATGAATTTATGTTGGGCATGATATAAAAAGCTTATGGGATTTCTTTTCGACTTGATTGATTCAAAAGTCAAGCTCCATTGAATGGTGAATTAGAATGTTTAGTGGAGGTGGCTGAAAGGAAAGGAAAATTTTTGAGGTTTGACCTTCCACCTTTGAGGATCACACTTGAAAATTAGACCTCTGACTTTGATGTGAAGATAGTGTGTTGAAGATGTAATCCATAGTTCATAAGAGGATCAAGCACCAACAGGTAGACTTGACATTGGAGATTTGAAGGTCTTTATCAGTCACATTGTTGGATGGATCTTTGGTATGAAGTTAATGTATTGAAGAGGTTGATCTTTTGTTGGCCAGAGTATGGCTCTCAAGAATTTGGAATAGTCCAAGATCATTGGTCCTCATGGGATTTGTCATGGTTGGGGTGCATAGTGCCCTTGCATGGTAGAAACGGTTGGTGGAAATTGAGTTTCAGAGTTTCCAAACATTTGGAAATGGAAAAAAACTTCTTCATTTTTTTAATATATACTATGTATATAATACATAAACACACATAAATATACACACTACATTGTACGTACATACTACATAGTACATACATGCATGATCCAAACATACATACATGCTGCATTATATATATATATATATATATATATATATATATATATATATATATATATATATATATATATATATATATATATATATATATATATATATATATATATACACACACACACACATATACACACACATAAATACATATTTGTCATTGATATTACATAGTACATACATTATATACATACATAACATGTATACATTTCATACGTACATACATACATTACACATACATACGTGCAAATCATGATGAATGCTGCATACATCCATACATCCATACATCCATACATCCATACATCCATACATCCATACATCCATACATACATACATACATACATACATACATACATACGTACGTACGTACGTACGTACGTACGTACGTACGTACGTACGTTACCTACCTACCTACGTCCATCCATCCATCCATACATCCATCCATCCATCCATACGTACATACATACATACATACATACATACATACATACATACGTATATACATACATACATACATACGTATATACATACATACATACATACGTCCATACGTCCATACGTCCATCCATATGTCCATACGTCCATCCATACATCCATACGTCCATCCATACATCCATATAACGTCCATATGTCCATCCATCCATCCATACGTCCATACGTACATCCATCTATACCTACCATACATACCATACCTACCGTACACATACATACCATACACACGTACATACCATACACATACATGCATCCATACATCCATCCCCTCCATCCAGATTTTAGTGCCAAAAACACATAAAATACCTACTCTAGAATCCTTTCCCATAATACACTACATCATTACATCCATGAGTCACGATCGTAGTTACTAGTGACACATGATACATGTAACATCATACCTTACATCATAGAAATTAAATGAATGATAAATCATGAACCTTATAAGTTATATCCATATTGCAAATTGCAATTTACACATAAATGAGATAGTGATCAATGACATTTCATTACATGAACGATGAAAAGTAAAAAATATATATGAAGCATGAATGTCAGTAGCTGATGGCACAAAAACCATATAATAAGTGCCATGTGGGAATGTCATACAAAAAAGCATAGAGTGGATCGTGATCACTACCAAAGACTACAGTCCAAAGTATACTGTATCACTAAGTCACTGAAAACTGTCAACACTATAGTCTATAATCTAAGATGAATCATGATTCCCCAATCTCATCCATGGAGTCGTCATCTATGGAATCCTCATCAAATGTACTAGCCCATGATGATGTACTATCCGACTCTGAATGTCCAGTAGTATCTGACTCTGAATGTCTAGATTGAGCCGCAAGCACTGTAGCGTCTGGGCCAAGATCATCTTTGCTAGAAGACTAGGTTGATAACTCCTTCCAATCATGTGCATGCTCTGTAGAAGTCCGAGTGCCACCAATATCGCGAACACTAGATGTCCCACCATGCTGTCCACGACCTCGTCCACTTCGTCTCGAATAATACTTCTGTGGCTGACTAGTAGATGGCAATGATGGATTATCTACATGTAACATAATATTTTCATAAAACAATATATTAGAATTTAGAATTAAGAAACTAAAATGAAGAATGAAAATTATTCTTATCTATAGACTATATATTATAATTCAAACTTTGTACCTATGTGAGGTGTATCCCTTTGGATGCGACTATGGGTCTGACGTACATGCCTCTCAGATTCCATGACAAGCTTGGCAAAAATCTCTCCCCCCTCTTGAGGATTTGAGGGATATCTTTGACAAGACCAATATCAATAGAATCTACATTAATCTGTAATTGAAAAATTTCAAAATTATAGATTAGAGTTTATTAAATACAAATATAACTTTTAAATGCATGATTAAATCATAAATGCCATAGAATTTATTTACGCGGTAATACACTAACTTCTCAGGTTGTGCTTGACTCAATCTATTCCTCTTTTTTGTGTGGAATAGAGCCCATGTGCTCCAATTCCTCTCTGCAGGTCCCATACTACAATCCTGCAAAAGTATTCACAAGGTCAATTTTCTTTGTGATTCGCACATAATGAAATTAATTAAAATTTAGACTTAATTCTTTGATAATGAGATGAAATATTTTCTAAAAAATCACTTGCTAATAAAGGAGTGCTAACTCCATATTTCTACCACCATGTGACAGGAGAAAGTTGATTCTCTCATAGTCGCGCCGAGCATCGCTCTTCATTTCTCATCATATTGTATATGAAACCAATCCCATCGTCTTTGGACAATGTCACATAACTCGTTCTTTCTATTAAAAAAATTAAAAAACATATGTAAGCAATTATGAACAATCATACATGATACATCATATTGTATATATAATATATCATGTATGATGTATGAATAATGATATATGTAACATAAAAAATTAAAAAAGTCGCAAATTGCAATAAACTTCCTCTGTCTTTGAAAGTCCATCGACTCGCTGGATGCAATCTTGTATACAATTGATGTACTCGTATACAAGGCCAAGAGTGCTATCCTCCATATGCGGAGCACAACGTATATAGGTTGGATAATAGCTACCAATATCTCTTCCTTTACCCAAAGATCATCCTCTTCCATGACAAGTGATGAAAACTTTGTGAAGAGAGGATTCTGTGCTCTAACTTCTGGTAATTGATACCATTCTTCTGCAACATGTGCGTAAAAGACCCTTCCTCACTTACAAGACTCTTATCAACAACTATGTACATATAACAAAAACGGGTGAGAGAAGGTTTTTGGAAATCTAAGGAGGAGTGAGCGAGAAAAATATTTAAGACTTTTTGGCGGCTAGTGCCAAACTTCACTATGAATTTGGCTTTATCTAGGATGGTTCTTGCCCATGGAATCCCCCCTATGTCTTCCATGAGTAGATCTAAGCTATGTGATGCACAAGGTGTCCATTTGATTTTGGGATACATATCCTCAATCATATGTCCCATGGACACACAGTTAGATCCATTATCAGTCACAACTTGCACCACATTTTCACTCCACACATCCTCAATTTTTTGGCACATGAGAAAATATGAATTGGTCGGTGATCATTGTACCATGTGCATGTGCAGGTATGGCATGTAAGAACATTGTACGCTTGCATAAAGAAACAAGAATGTTGTAAACATTCCTCTTTCTCATGTCTTACGAGCCATCACATAGAATAGAGCAGCCATACTTTTTCCATGAGCCGTGTAATGTCAACATCTTTGTCTCAACTAACATTTTTTGTTTGGAGAGCTCATATGTACGTAAGACTTGTCTTGATGGACCCTCCCAAGGTATCTTACTCATAGCTTTCATGGCCCTCTTCCATACATGTGTGTTTGCCACATTGAATGGGATACCACATTGAATGAAGAGCATGGTTATTTCTTGGGTTTCTTCATTCATTGATTGTTCTTGTAGTCCAACCCTCACACTACCTTTCACAAATATATTACTCTCTAGAACCTTGGGTCTAGGATCCTCAGAGATGCTCACCGAGCTACTGCTCTCAGTGCGGGGCCTTTTGGATACACTAGGGGTATAATCAACGACATCAATGGGATTGGTTTGCTCTTCATTGCTATGCAAGGTGGTTAGGTTCGTAAGGTTTTGTACAAGTAAGGTACGTGAACCAAACCTTACCTTCGAGGTAAGGTTCGTAAGGTATGTTAGGGTTTTTATTTACATCTCTCTCTCTCTCTCTCTCTCTATATATATATATATATATATATATATATATATATATATATATATATATATATATATATATATATATATATATATATATATATATATATATATGCGCGCGTGTGTGTGCTTGCGCATGTATGTACGTGTATGTGTGCACAATACGATTTGCCCTATGTATGTATGTATATCTATGTACATTGGTTGCAATGCACTATGTGCTCTCAAGAGGTTTTGCAAGGTGGGCACTAGGATATGTGCTTGGGAAATCTCGAGCTGAAGGTGATCATCATATTGAGCATGAACCGCATGTAAGGTACGCATAAGGGACGTACTGAACTGGAACTGAGTGTCGAAAATGCGGTACGCGAACCGTTGCTACCCTGTTGCTATGTGACAATGAAGATGAACCAATTGGTATCTTACCCACCCCTTCGCTCAATTGAAGCTGAGCTATTATCTCCTCAGCAATCCTTGGAAGAATAGAAGTGCATTTTCCAATGCCTCCATCTTTTAAGCCAAGGAGATGAGCTTTGATGTGAGATGTGGTGCTTGTGTAAACTCCCATGCAATATTTGCATTGCCATGTATTCTTGCCAAGCTCTTTCACATGGCTTCGAATAACATTAGGAGTTCTTCCCACGATGATAAAGCTCAAGAGTGAAGGATAAGATTGATAGGGGCAGGCAACAGGTTGAAGTTTAAACTCTCCCTCTCTCAAGTTTCAAGGGTGGGTCTCTCTCTCTCTCTCAATGTATGCGCACGCAAGCTTCAGCAAAGGAGACAAGACTTAGAAGTTCGAATTCTGCCAGCAGTCGAAAACAAAAACCTTATAAAAAATATCCAAAACAAATTTTTGAATAAAGACGTCTTTTTTTTAAAAAATCGTGTGATTATTTTTTTCTGTGTATGTGTGAATCATGAGTTTAGCAAGAGGTCTACATGCTTGCTTTGCTCAAGTTTTAGACACAAGATTTGCATGCAACTTCACCATTTTACACCAAATAGTGAAATGTAATGGTGTCTTGAGGGGCTCTTATTGAGCGATGAGTTACGCGAGTATGGCAGAGGCTCTTACTTCGATAGGAAAGCACTTTAGAAGATTAGTCGATGATGCAACATGGTACGAGACACTATTGCCGCGGTTCGCATTCCGCTTCGTACGGTACCTTAAAGCAGTTCGGTACGTTTCTTACACGAACCTTACATCCGGTTTGTTTTGGTTTGTTTCTGATCTAAGTAGTTATTTCGAGCGACGAGCCAATGTTCAGCCATGACCCCCGTCCATTGCGTGTGCGGACAGAGTGACTCCCTAGTCGCGAGCTATGAGCAAGCCCGTCCCAAATCGAGCCAACTCCACTCAATCGACGTTCAAGCTTCCATTGGGGTTTGACATTGGACAACCAGCTTGGCCTTGAGGCTTGCTCCGACTGAGTACTTTACCTTGTAGTTGCAACTTGCTACATAGTACAAACCTGAGGGCCGATTGTAACCCGAGTGACTTCTACCATAGTTGAGCAGTGATTCGTGAAGCTAAGTGAACCACAAATCCGAGTGATGTAGAAGTGAACTCTGACACATTGCACAACCACATACATATTGAGCGTGGACCTTTCCATTGAGCATATATACATACTCTACACTCTTGCGTTGATTCTTGAGCATCCTTGTCACTTGGCCCTTCCATGATCAATAAAATCATCCATGTCTATTATCCATTGAGGCTTTGTCATTTGAGCATCCTTAATTTTTCCATTAGTGGATATCCATATCTTCTCTTAGCTATTAAGTGCTCATTGCTTAGTAGTAAGTACTATCCATTTGGCATTATCTATGGACTATGATCATGCCTCGTGCCGTATCAGGTGTATGGGATGCATATATAGTATGCCATTCATTGGCTTCTGGCTCCAATGCATCTTGATCTGGTACAAGAAAATGGACCTGTAAGTATTGTGGTAAGAACTTCACAACTACCAAAACAAGACTCATTAGCCATGTATCTGGTGTAGGAGGAGGGGGCATATCAGCATGTGAGAAGGTCCCTAATGAAATTGCCTAGCAATTCAGCGTGAGCATCGTGTTACCCAACAAGGGAAGGAAGCTTGTCGTCGTGAGATGGTGACTACCTATGTTGACATGATGAATGATTTTGATGCATCTGTTAGTCAAAACACCTCCACCATGAAGGGCGACCTTCCTCGCAACGTGATGAGGAAGATAGTAATGTTCATCCTCCTCCCCCTTCTCAGAGAGCGAGACAAGCCACCGTGAGCTCTTCTTTTATGTCCTCCGCATTGAAGAAGCAGCGTATGAAAGTGGCTGAAATTAAAATAGAACATTGCATCCTTCAATGCAACTTGTCATTTAATGTAGTGAGGACTTATGCTTGGAGGAGAATGGTTAGAGCCGTTGCTCAAGTTGGCCCATGTGATGATTGGCATGTAGTGGAGTATAATAGACTCCGTGGACCTATGTTATATGAAGAGAAGGAGCTCATAGAGTTACAACTAGAGCCCATTAGAGTGGGATGGAGGACCTATGGTTGCTCCATCATCTCAGATGGATGGAGTGATAATAGAAGACCCCATATCATTAACATTTTGGTCTCTAGTTGTTTAGGAACTTATTTCTTACGAGCTATTGATGCAAGTCATGCGGAGGTGCGCATCACTGGGGAGTTTATCTTTCAACATATAAAACCCGCTATTCTGCAGATTGGTGCTTTCAATTGCAAGAGAATGGGGGAATTAGTTGAGAGAGAATTCCCTAGTATTGTGTGGACCCCATGTGCCGCACATTGCATAGATCTTCTCTTTGGAGATCTTGTGAAATTGCCATGGCTTGCATCTTTATTAGCAGATGCAAAACGTATCGTCACATTTACTAGGAAGAACCATTAGGTCCTAGCTATTTTTCGATCATATAGTGCACATGACATGATTCGACCTTCGGACACATGCTTTGCGTATATGTGCTTAGTGTTCCACAGACTCCACATTGTTATGGGCTCTTTGCGTATGACATTTATTGATCGTCGTTGGTTGACCATGTCCATGGCGAACACCGATATTACACGATATGTGCAATGCAAAGTTCTAGATGAGGACTTTTGGACAGAGATCGAGACTATATTGCCTATTTTGAAATGCATTTATATAGTCTTATGTATACTTTGTCGGGGGAGCACTAGATTATGCTCTCCGACTACAGTAAACAAGATTACGGAAATGTACTTTTGATTACAAGATCACCCATGCAGGGGAAACAATACAAGGATATGTAACTGATACACGAAGTCCCACAACCCGGGACTGATAGGTATGGATAACTCGACTAGAGATGATACACAAGATCCCACAACCCGGGATCGTAAGTATGAAATAAGATATCAGGATTACAAGAACTCTCTTCTGGGAGATGAACTAGATATAAGAAAGAACTCGACAAGATCTCGTGCTACGAGACTACAAGAGGACAAGGATAGATGTCTAGGATACAAGATTATACAAGACTAGAACAAGAGACAAGATTAGAACTAGAACTGGAACTTGAAAGTACTTACTTGGTGATCAAGGCTCCTTGAGCTCCCAAGACTGGCATTTGCAAGACTGAGAATGAATGTGGCCAATCCCTCCTTATATAGGTTTTCCAAGGGCGGTTCAAGGGCGGTTACGACTTGATGATGTCATTGATGATGTCATCAATTGGAAACAAGACCTTCGGGTGTCAGAATTCAGCAAATAGACAGTCGATCTTGGGGTTTTGGCAAATTCGGGATGCAATGGAAGAATTAGTTTCTCCAAAATCTGAGCCAAGCATGAGATATGGAAAGTCACATGGAATCTAAGGTTTACGATTGTTTCCTTTGTCCATGACATCACCTCTCCCTCAAGCAACGAGTTCCAGGAGGTGCGGTTATGTGACTCTGAGATCTTGTAGGACTTGAATCTTCATAGCTCTTGGTCTTTGTAGAGTTCTTGATATGTTGTACTCGAATACGATGATGATGGATATCCATGAGGAAACTGGAAAGGGTTTGTAGTATATTTAGGTATTGAATCAAGGGCATGATTCTCATGATGGGAAGTACTCAACTTTTGCTTTTGATGATGATTCTTTTGATGTGGGACAGTGATTGTAGAAGTCCTAATTCCAACTTGCTTCTTCTTCTTATGACATTTGAATACCATATGATCATGATCTCCACAATAAAAACATAATCCGTTGTCTTTTCGATGTTTTCTTTCCTCTGGTATAAGTCGCTTGACCCTGGTGTTATCCAACTGCATGGGTTTTTGTTGAGATTCTTCCAACACATATTGTTGAGGGACTGAAATAAATTTGTATTCTCGATCTTGAGTAGAAAGCTTATTCTCTTGCTTTCTCTCGAACAACCTATTATCACACTCGATTGCTTGCTTCATGAATTCATTCAAAGTATTTATCTTGGGCATGTTTAACATGAGGTCCTTGACATCATCACGTAAGCCCCATTGAAATTGGTTGATAAAATAATCCTCATGCCATGTGAGGTCACAAATGATTTGTCTGAATTCGGATGCATAGTTAGATGCAAGCCTATTTCCAGGCCTATTTCCTTGATGTAACTTCTTTAGCTTTGTCTCAGCAACACGCGAACAATTGGTATCTCCAAATGAAGATGTGAACTTGTGAACAAAGGCCTTGAAATCATACAAAATATCATGTTCTTCTCTAGGATAAGTGCAAACCATGAAAGAGAATGCCCACATAACAAAGTTTCTATGAGTCCCACTTGAGAAGCATCATCTGGATACCTGTCGAGTTGCATTCTTATGAAGAGCTTCACTTGTTGCAAAAATCCTCGAAACTTAGATCTTGTCCCATCAAATTTCTGAGGCACGCTCACTTTTGGACTTTTCTTCATAATGGTTGCCATGGGGGTACATGAAGAAGTTTGATTCACAATGATCTGCAACTCGTGAATTTGTCTTTGAAGTTCTGTGATTACATCTTGAATATTTTGTTGTTGCATCCTTTCTTGGATTTCTCGTATCTCTTGGACTTGTTGTGGAATGGCGTTAGTGAAGAAAAAATTTCTTATCGAATAATCTCCATGGTGCTTGGTCTTGATGAAGGGAGTCTTGCCAAAATGTCAGGGGAGCACTAGATTGTGCTCTCCGACTACAGTAGACAAGATTAGGGAAATATACTTCTGATTATAAGATCACCCATGCATGGGAAACGATACAAGGATATGTAATTGATACACGAAGTCCCACAACCCGGGATTGATAGGTATGGATAACTCGACAAGAGATGATACACGAGATCCCACAACCCAGGACCGTAAGTATGAAATAAGATATCAGGATTACAAGAACTCCCTTCTGGGAGATGAACTAGATACAAGAAAGAACTTGGCAAGATCTCGTGCTACAAGACTACAAGAGGACAAGGCTAGATATCCAAGATACAAGACTAGACAAGACTAGAACAAGAGACAAGGCTAGAACTGGAACTGGAACTGGAACTTGAAAGTATTTACTTGGTGATCAAGACTCCTTGAGCTCCCAAGACTGGCATTGGTAGGATTGAGAATGAATGTGGCCAACCCCTCCTTATATAGGTTTTCCAAGGGCGGTTGCGACTTGATGATGTCATTGATGATGTCATCAATTGGAAACAAGACCTTCGGGTATCAGAATTCAGTAAATAGATGGCCGATCTTGGGGTTTTGGCACATTCGAGATGCAATGGAAGAATTAGTTTCTCCAAAATCTGAGCCAAGCACGAGATATGGAAAGTCACATGGAATCTAAGGTTTAGGATGGTTTCCTTTGTCCATGACATACTAGACCAAGAGGGGTCCACTCTTGGTCTAGTGTATCATATGTACACACGTATGCGCCATACGATTGCTACATCCACAGCTTTGATTCCTTCCAGGTATGTTCAATGTTCATTGATTTTTATAATGGTCATTGATCAATAATCAATTGTTTAATGTATAATTTGTTTTATATTTTTTTCTAGGAGAGAGGATGTACTTCGGTTGATTGATTCACGATGGGTCCACTTATCTCGACCCATTCATGGATTTTCAGCCTTACTATATCCTTTCTTCAAAGGACCCTCATTATGGTCAAAGGGTTCCCTTCGGCTTGTGAAGTTTCAATGTATGGCACATATTTTCACGGAGGAGCAGATAGCATTTGACATCGAGTTCATGGGGTACATGAGCAATGTTGGGATTGCGTATGGCCGTAGTACCTCGCTTCGTGCAGAGGTGACCATGTGACCCACAGTGGTGGCAGATTATGGGTATGGTCATTCAACTATTGCATCGGTTGCCCTTCGAGTCTTTTCAGAGGTATAGTGGTTTATTCAATGAAATTATCTATTTCTTATTGGAATATAGCAAAATTTTGATTTGATTTTTTCTCATCGATTTGGTTTAGGACGATTCCAATTGGACTTCGTTCTCACTTATGCACACAAAGTTGAGAAATCGATTGAGTGTGTCACAATTGGAACGTGTGGTCTTTTGCAAGGCCAACTTATGCCTTGTACAAGACCTAAAGAAGTTGGAAGGTCCCAAACAAGTAAGAACATTGAACATTTAACATATGTTTTTTTCTGGTCATTGCCAATTGGTGTAATGCTATAATTTGTTTCCATTATAGGTTTCCCCTACATTATTTGATGACACAGGAGAGGAAGACACGAGTGTCGTAGCTCGCATTCATGATGAGAAGGAGGACATCTACTGCATGTTACATGTAAAATACCTATATAATAATACAATGTACATACATATTACATATTACATATATAGTTATTAGTATATATGTGTTATGTAATATATATTATATATATATATATATTTTTGTTTTTTTTTTTAAATTTTATTTTATTTTACTTTTTTTACATGTATAAAGAAACCCTAACGTACCTTACGAACCTTACCTCGAGGGTAAGATTTGGTTCACGTACCTTACCCGTATCCGTACCTAACCTTGCGAACCTAAGCACCTTGGTAGGCATTAGGAAAAAAGGTGAACCTTGCATGGCCTTGTAAGGATCCCTAATTTTTTAGGGATTAATCCTAATTCTGTTGTTGTCTAAGGGGACAAAGTGCATTTAATAGGGCACTTTTTAGTAGGCTGGAGTAGGCTTTTTTTAAGGCTTACTAGGCTCCTCTCTCTCTTCTATTAGAGAGAGAGAAAGGGAATCTACTTTCCACATCATCAAACTCGAGCATGTATGGGAATAATTTTTTTTTTTTCAAAGTCTCAATTTCAGTTTTTATTTACTTGAAAGGGCTCATTTTTTAATATATATGTCAGAAGTGACTTTTTTTTAGTTTAGTTTTTAATTTTCCTTTTGGAAAAGTAATATTTTTAAAATCCCTCCAAAAGTAGAGTGTCACATCATCAAATCCGTAATTACTCTTCAGCCAAAAAATGACTTTTTCAAAATTTCATCATTTTTGGCTATTCTCAGTGGAAAAACACACTGTGACCCATCCACATCCAAGAAAACAAAATTTTCTTGAGAAAATCATGCTCTAGCATCTCTTCCAAACAAATTTCTGGTCTCTTTCTCAGTATTGTTTAATTGTTGGAAAAGATGGTGTTGACACCTATTACAAACCTCACATTAGGACATCCTCATGCCCTAGCATCAACAAGTATCCATGTTCGTGTGCTCGGAGAGTTTGCTCCAAATACACAGTGCAACAATGATGTGAACTCTCAAAATGAGCGTCGTGAAGCTTGAGAAAAGAATATTGATCTTTGGACTCATGGTTCATTATACCCTCTTGATCCAATGTCTTCTTACCATCCAACATTCCATAACCTCTCAACTTTACTTCAATTCATCGGTGTCGGTAAAGTTGGGCTCTTAGGTTATTGTCAACGATTATCTACACATTCAACTGTTATTACTAAGTATTGGATTCAACAATATCAACTAAATCATACAAGGTTGGTCACTTTTGAAAGCACAATCATATCTTTACAAGAAAAGCTTGCAGAGCTTGAAAAGCATATGGAAGAAAAGGAGAGAACAATTGAGAAATTAAAAAACACTATCCAACACTTGAGAGAGACTCCACTTGGGATGCGACGTAGGAGACGATCATCAACATTCTTTGACTCTCTTTCAATTGGTGGTGGAGCACGCAAACGACGAGTTTTTGCGATAAGGTTTGGCTTGTATTTGTTTCTCTTTTTGGAAGACTTGTATATATATATATATATATATATATATATATATATATATATATATATATATATATATATATATATATATATATATATATATATATATTAAATTTCTTGTTATGTAGGTCATTCGTTGAAGATGTTAGTGCGTCATCAACAACAGAGGATCAATTCAAGTTATTAAATTCTTGTTTGACCAACAAGCAGGTGGTTAGTATTTTGGAGTCACGGATACGAAACCTTATCAAGAAGCAAATGATTAAAGACTCCACAAAAAAGTTACAAGATATTATCACTCGTAGAGACTTGCAGATGGTATGTGATGAAGCAGGAATTAGTACTAAAGGATACAGTGCATTGTACAACCTTTTGAAGCATTCATTACAAAGAGAAGGTATTTTGCAGAATATGTTTCCATCTCCTTACAAGGTATCGCTAAAGAAATCAATGTCCAATGAAGATATAGCTAGTATTCTTGGAAACTACTTATATATGGAGGATATTATGCCTATGTCTATTTATCATTTATCTACATCCAAAAAAGAGTTGAAAAGCGCAGCTTGAAATGGATTTCCTTACACAAAGCACAACATATTCGTGGATTTGGAGAGGCTTCAACAGGCAATGGTTCGATTTTACAAATCTACTACACCAGGTATGTGCACTATTGTTACCTTGATATACATTGTATTTTGATGTTATAAAAATTTTGCTAATTTATGCAGATTGTAATACCAAATTACAGTTTATATTGAAGTTAGATGAATGCCAGATCATAAAGGGACGACGAATGGAGAGATTGAGTTTGACGCTCGTGAATGAAGCTATGACAAATGCCATATCTAATGAAAGTAGTAACTCTAGCTCTAACTCTACATATAGTGCTCAATCCGAGAAAGAAATATGGTGGTTAGGTGCTATTGAAGTACCTAAAGAATCCAATGATGTTCTTTCATGGATTTTTAGTAGGACCCCATGGATCACTAAAGTAATAGTTTCTCAAATTCATGGTGCAAAGCTCCACATAGAAAACTTTGGTGATTTTGAGATAGATTGGCACTTGGGTGGGGATTTAAAAACTATCAAATGCATGTTAGGTTGCAAGCAAGGTGCATCTGCTCGTTATCCATGTCCATTTTGTACTCGAGGCTACAAAGTAACAAAGGGACAACAAAAAGTACTATCTAGCTTAGATGAATACATAGATGCACCTACTTCCACGGAATGGGATAGACCTTTGTTAAGGTGTCCAATGTTAGAAATACCTAACCGTGACACATTAGATAAAGATTGGAATCCCATTGTTCCATTTCCATTAGTTAATGTTCATTTTGCACATTACATGCTTTCATGAGAATATTTGATAGATTATTGAAGCTCCACATAGAATATGCATTTTCCATGAAGCCAATTGATAAATCTGTACAAGCAATCAAAAAATTGGAAGAGTTGCTTAATTCGATTGGTTGTCATGGTGGTAATGTAATTCTAGTTGTCAAAAAGCCTGGTGAATCGCAAAATAATTTGCAACAAGTGTGAATGACAGGGAAGAAGGCAAGAAAATTTTTCAGAAGAGGTGTAAGCCCTAAGAAAAATGAATGCAGGGAGCTATGGAAAGACTTGTGCATGATCACCATTGATAATGATTCTCAAATTGACCTTAGTAATAGGCGAAAGAAGGTTTGGTCATGCTTAGATAAGTTGGTAGGCTTAATGAGTCTTAATAGCTCCAACAAAAATGACCGTCAGTTGTTTCAAGATACATTAATGGAGTTTGCAAAGTGTTTCATCCTATCTTGGGGAGAGAGCAATATTACACATTACATTGTAAGTTTTCTTATTTTTTCAATTTTCTTGTTGATAAGATTGTGTTATATGTACTTATATCATTCAGCATATTTTATTTGCACATGGAGCATTTTTTTTATGCATCGATATGGTTCATTGGAGATTTTTAGTACACAAGGAATGGAGAAGTCACATTACAACGCTAGAGGTGTTTACTTCAAGAACACACGACATGGTGGTGGTGCAATGCAATCAAACTATATGGAAGAGATGTTTAATTGGTTTTATCGTACTTCATTTTCAAGGACATATGCAATGGAACGAGCCAAGGAGTCGAAAGTTGCAAAACTTGCAAGATTTAATCAACACAACTTAGCTAATGAAAAATGGAAGTCATCATTGGGACCTTTACATCATGCTCAATGGCGGGCTACAAGAACACGACAGGGTTCATCATGGAAGTGAAGTCATTTAATACATTCATGGCATTTTCTGAATAATTCATAAGGTTTGCTACACACTAATCTCTTGTTTGCAATTTTTTAAGGTAATTTTTAATTTTTTAACTATTTTTTGTCCATTCAGATGCGAACAGAACCTTTTTAAGTGAAACATTATAAAAGGAGACTCATTGTCTCATTTCAACATTCTAGCACTATAGAGGATGGCACGAACAAAGCAACTGCAAGGAAGGATCCCATTAACTTTCCTACCTATGTGCAAGGCACTCAGAAGCCACCATGGATGAATCACCACAAAAGGCGACGTAGTGTCTCGCGCTCTGCATCCTATCGCGAAACAGGTGGTGGTCATACCTTTGGGAGTGAATAGTTGCATGAACAAGTGGAACATGGGCAATCCAAGGAAGAGGTCGTAAATCAACCCCAATCACCACCATCATCATATGATGAGCCTCCATCACCAAAGAGACCAACAAAGATAAGGGTGAAGGAGCGTGCTCACAGACAGGTAGTTTCTGATGATGATTTTGATGAATCGCATGAGGATGTGTCTCAACAACGTTCACAATCAAGTGAGAGTCAAACATTGCCACCATGGGATAACGAAGAAATACCTACAAATCATAGGGTTACTGTAGCGGGAAAGACACTACCAACAAATCAGGGGGCCATACCCAATGATCAAGAGAGGGAGCAAAGCCATCAACAACATCCTGAACAAGGAGAAAGCTCAAGACGCGTGCAACGGAAGAAGAAAGTCTTTCAATCCCGTCGTAGACCACCCCAACCAAGACCACAAGAAAATGTCCAACGAAGACCACCACCACCACAAGTTAGAGCACCACAACGAAGAAGAAGATATACGAAGGCATTTGCAGAGATAAGGCACTATCAAAAGACAGTTGAGCTTCTGATACCTAGAAGACCCTTTGCAAGGGTGGTTAAAGAAGAGTTACAAAGGTATTGTGTAGGGTTAAGGATCCAAGCTCTAGCTTTAGAAGCTTTACAAGAGGAAGCTGAAGCATTTTTGATATCAATGCTAGAGGATTCCAACGTGTGCGCCATCCATGCTAAGCGAGTCACTATACAACCGAAGGACATACAATTAGCTAGGAGAATTAGGGGTGATCGTAGCTAAGTTTTGTAACTGATCTCTACAGACAAGAGATTTTTTGTAAATATTGCCATTTTCAATGAAACATTAGCACTTTTCCTCTATTCCCTTTATAATCTCATTATTTAGAATGAAACATTAGCAGTCATTTTACATTTCCATGTGTTTTCTTGTGATAATCTCTCATATATCAGTGATTGCTTTCTTATCTTGTCATTTTGATCTAGTGATAATATCCATCTAGTGAAATTTCTTTCTCATTTAAGGTCATGTAGGGCATGTAGGGCATTGGGAGGCCAAATAAAGCCCTGCCACAGAAACGCGGGAGAAGGCCCTGCAACCTTCTCCCGCGTTTCTATGGAAGGGCTTTATTTGGCCTCCCAATGCCCTACAAGACCTTAAATGTGAGTAAGAAGGTCCAAAAGAATGAGAGTAAAGAAGGATCATGAGGAGTAAAGCTAGTTCATGAGGAGTGAACATGAACAAATTTTGACCTCCCTATACCTTTGAAACATATGAGCATAGCATTTTGAAACTTAGAACATTTGCATTCTTGAAAATATCCATATAGTGAAGTTTCACTCTCATGTAAGGTCACCTAGGGCATTTGCATTCTTGATAATATCCATCTAGTGAAATTTTTCTCATTTAAGGTCATGTAGGGCATTGGGAGGCCAAATAAAGCCTTGCCATAGAAACGCGGGAGAAGGCCCTGCAAACGTTTTGCAGGGCCTTCTCCCGCGTTCCTGTGGAAGGGGCTTTATTTGGCCTCCCAATGCCCTACAAGACCTTAAATGAGAGTAAGAAGGTCCAAAAGAATGAAAGTAAAGAACCTCCCAATGCCCTACATGACCTCAATACATCACATGCAGGTCCAAAAGAATTTTAGATAATATACTCAAAAAGAAAGACTTGAGACAATTGTAAATAAAGCAAAGTGAAAATTTGATATTAATTCAATTGTTTACATCAATTGGCTTTGAGTTTCTCAATGACTCTCTTTCGACGCTCCAAAGCCATGGGTAGGGTGTAAGTCAAAATTGAGGTTGCTATTTCATCAACATTTCTAACTCCTAGACCTAGAGATATACCTATTTGACCTAAGACCTTTCCACGGAAGTTGGAACCTAAGGTTGTAGTTACAAGGGATTTCTTAACTAAAAAGATACAATTACTCCCTTGTGTAATGGTTGATAAACAAAGCAATTTACTTAAGGCCTTTAGACACCATGTCATGAAGTGGCCCTGCGGATTGGACTCTTTATGGATAATTACAAAATGTTCTTTGGGAAGTTTCACAATGTAGTTTGCAAGGGATGAGCTACCTCCACGAGCCACTCGATCACCTCCACTCCTTGCTGCAAACTTGTCGACTTCAATCACCTCCTTCACAAAGTTTTATGATTAGTAGCTGCATGTGTTTGTAAGAATGAATGACATGAATTGAAGATACTTACATCTTGAACTCTATCTTCTTCTTCTCCTCTCTCTTGAAGATGTAAATTAATGCTGGAGTGGGACATCCTACTCTGCTCGATTACTGGTAAGGCGGGAACTTCTGATTCCAATATCCTTTCTTGTGCATTACTAAATTGTTCTTCTGTGATATGTTGATGTTCACTTGTAAGTATGTCATTGCAAAACAATTTTATTGTGTCGGCCACTGAGTCACCAAATGGCAAACACTTTTTCTCCAACAAGTCAGAGGTACTATCCAAAGGACACTCTGACAAAGTACAAAACAAACTTAGGCATTCATCCAGCCGTAGCCCAAATGCCTTCTCTACATCATGTAAAAACAAATATTCTTGTCCCTCGACAAGAACCATTGAAAAAGTTTCAATCTACACCTCTGGAATAGTTGCTTTTGGCTCCAAAGAGGTGGATGGCTTAGGCACTTCTTTCAACTTATCATCCACACCAAGAGGATAAGTTTTCTCAATAGATTCTCTCTGTAATAGGAGATTCAAGGGTTCTTGAGGTGGTTCCTTTTTATCCTCGACAAAACCACCTGTAAGAAGATGAGGGATCTCATGAGGAATTGGTTCTGGTTCCTCATTCACAAAGAAAAATGTGGAAGCAATGAATGAAAGATATTTTGCACCCATCTTGCGTTTCCTATTCAATCTCCTTATAAGTGGCACAGTTTCATCAAGAAGGTGCCCTGTTTCCTTTGCAATTACCTGGAACCGTTTCAATCGTTTTGCAAATGCCTCATCACCTTTGTGAATGTAGGTGAGAAGGTCACATGGAACCCAAGTTCCATCATATGGTGGTATTTCGATGGAGAAACGCAATATATGAACTTGCATATATTGAAGTAGCTCCTCCAAAGCATCGGCATTCATTTGCACGGTTCCATGGAGGAACCTTGGAGAGAAGATCATATAGGTCATGTTGACCTTTATAATCTGAATCCTCCAAAAATTCTAGAAACTTGTGGCGTGCACTCTTAGTAGGTACAGAGGTGGAAGCCATAGCTTGCAAATGCAGACTGCTCTAACACTCAATGTGGTTGCAAAAGTGAGAAATGAGGAGAGAGGACTCTTATTTTTAACTTTTCTAGAATTTTTAAGTGATTGGTCCCACTTTTTCATAGAAGTGATTTTTCCTTAAATTAAAACATAAGAGTCTTGGAAAGGAAAACTTTGACATTTGAGATCACCAAAGAAAATAAACAATAAGAATGCTCTTTCAAGAAAAACCTTTAGAATGTACAGATACAAGTAGAATGTGGCCAAAATATCCTTGGAGCAAATGTGAAAAATTTTTCAGTGCAAAAATAGCTTTGTTTACAGGTTTCACAGTATCTTTACAAAAAAGAGTTATGACAATGAAATTTCAATTCCATCCATGCTCCAATCTGCAAGAACCTTGATTTTGTCTTCCAATCTCTTTCCAATATGTGGACAATTCATGAAAGAGAAACATTTTCAAATCATGAACAATAGTGATAGAATAAGATATATATATATCTATATGTATATATGGAATACAACTCTTACCTTGTTCCCTCGTATTCGAAATTTGAAATCATGAAGATCATCATATCCCATGATAAGTAAGTGCTCTCTCAAGTTGGCCAAGTTCCACTTGTTGATTAACTAAAACCACCTCCATATCATTGTTTGGTAACTTCACATTAATTTCAAATGAAGCTAAAGATCCCTTCGAGCTTTGCAAAGGTATCCACTCTCCTAGTTTACACATCCAACGATCATAATAAAATCTGATGTACAATGAGGTGCGATGTTTTAAATAGCGAAACCATATACCTGTGTCACCAATTCTACAACGATATCTATCCCCTTTTGACAATCCTTCTACATAACCTCAATTTTCCCCTAACAATCCTTGTACTGCTTCGTATGTAATATCTTTACATAGGAACATTGTAGGAGTTTCTACAAAAGGAATGCCTTGAAATATGAAAACAAAGCAATGGATTGGTAGAGTCCAATGAAGACCTATTGATCTAGACACTCGTGTGAATTTCAAAGAGTTATGTATGTCCATCACCATCTTACGCTTACGCTTGAAAGATGATATGGACCAAAAATCAGGTTTTGGCCACTCTAAACTAAGAAGAGAGTCAACTTTGATAATCTCCAACCTTCCATATTCACCATCTGTGGAAGGAACAATGTACTTGTGAGTGTAAAAGAAGATCCTTTCACGAATAAGTTTAGCAGGAGGTACATCTGGAAACACTAATGCCCCAATGTCTGCATGTAATGCTTTGAAAGTTCTTGTAAAACTATGAAGTGGTTGCTCTTCCACTAAACTAGAAGGAAATATGACTGTAGCAATGAAAAACATATGAGATGAGTAATTAAGACATTTAAGACCATGAAGCATTGAAAAAATATTAATACTCACAATGGATTGGATATCTAATTCTATTGGAGTTTTCTAACTTCATGGTTGAAATTGTGAAGACATGTTGTACAATAGCAACCATCCCACCATGTGTTTGCTGCTTAAAGCCTAAGAGCTTACCTTTCCAATGAAGATCCAAATTTCCACGATCTCGAACACGGTGAGGACCAAGTCCAGATGGCTGCATGTACACCCATGCACCTTTGCAAAACTCTTGTGGTAGCCAACTTCCTTCCATTGTTTTGATGTTGTGGCACGTCATTGTGTGAACTTCGTCTTTTGGTCTCCTACGAGCTCTGGAGCTTTCCATGGGAGTAAGAGTTGTTGTCATTGCTGCAGAAGTTTGGAGAATGGTAGGAGGAGAAACAATGCTTCTGTTGTATGGTATGGAGGGAATAGAGGTGAAAAATATGACTTTTTGGGTTTTGGGTATGAAAATGGGAGTTTGAAGAGGGAAAATAGAGTTTTTTGAGTTATTTTGAAAAAAGTCACTGTTTTAGTTCAAAAACATGCACGGATTTTGAATTAGAAGTCAAAAATAGCACTTTTGACCTTGAAAAGTGATATGGAGGTCATTTAATGGTATTATGATGGGTTTTACAACTTTTAAAAAATTTTGAATTTTTGGGCCGAGCCTGATTACGAGATTTCGTCTCTCTCTAGAAGACAACCCTGAACATAGAGGAATCTTGTCCCCTCTTCCCCCTTCAGCCTAGTATTTTATAGGGTATAGACTTTGGCCACCACCCTCTTCTGATTGGTCCATCAATAATCACTCGTTAAGCTAAAAGGCCCATCCAGGGTTCACCTTTTTTCCTAATGGAGAACATTTCTTACATTGTAGATATTGTGCATCTACTTGTACTCTTGTTGAAAATTGTGGTTTCCATGGGGCCATGCATCGATAAAGTGTATGAAGCTATGGATTGCACAATTGAGTCATGCATTGGTGAAGGAGAGTAATAGGTATGAATAAATTTTAGCTATTTGTGTTAGGAGGTGGAATAGATTCCCTATTTCATTTAGCGGCATACATGTTGGATCCTATATTTCAAGATAAAAAACAATATGTAGATCCAGAGGTGGCTAATGGATCGAGGATAATATTAGAGTGGCTTATCCTAGATAGTGCACCTAGGAGACTTATCAGAGATCAATTATCCAAATACAGGACCGGGAGAGATGCTTCATAGCATGTGCATATGCCCAAGAGGATAGATTACGTGTTGGTGCCACCCTATGGTGGGAGGATTTTGGTTTTGATGGTCATGATCTTCAACAATTGGCCGTTCGAATACTTAGTTATGCTTGCACTACAAGTTTCCTTGCAACTATCGAGTGTGTATGGATATGTATCCTCAAAAAAGAGAAACAAACTTGGTGTGCAGCATGCTAGTGATCTTGTATTTGTCAGTGCCAATTTGAGGATGCTTCGAAAGACTCAATGCATGGAAGGAGAATGGGAGGTAGAGCACGAGTCAAACCAAGTGGCAAATGAAGAACATGAAGAAGCAGAAGCCACTATTCGTGTTGTAGAAAATGAGACTTCCCACTTGGATTCTCCATAGTCATTACATTTGTGTTGTAGTCTTTACATTTATGCTCCAAGGTTCCAGTCATATGTAGTTTCTAGTCTTTTTGTGATCGATGGTATGATGTAATATCTTTTCGTTGTCATAATGTAACATCTTTTTGATATGACGATGATGATGTAATATGTATCCACTTTTTTTTGACATGATGAAATACATATGACTTGTCACTTGTCGCTTTTAAGTTTTGAGGTACTTCTAAAATTTGAATGCTCAACTTGACCATCAACGTGCTTTAGACATGTTTATTGTTACTACTTGAAGAACATCTTTTGTCTATGGTTTTCTTGTTATTGGTCATTTCATATGTTAACAAATTCATTCTACATATTTTCATTTGATTATTTCGAAAAAATCAGTCTTTTTTTAGTGCCATCCTAGGGATGCATCCTCGGGACACCCTATGCACCGTCTCTGTCGCGGGAACACCATCGTTCTCGGGACCCACCCTCGTCCCCTGGTGACTTTGGTGAAGGGTCCACTGGAATTGAAAGGATTCCTAAGATGGAAGGTGTTGTGGATACACGGAAATCCACGAGTGGCTATGTATACACTCTTGCAGGAGGTGCTATTTCATGGTGCTTTAGAGTCAAGACTTCAGACGATAGTTGGTCTCTCTACCATAGAGGCTGAGGCTGAATATAAGTCAGCCATGTTGCATCACTGGGAGGGTACAAAGGGATATTTCAGGGGAGTCACCTGCTGTCATGGAAACACGAGATACAGGAGATGATCAGTTCAGATTACCTAAACAATTAAAATAGTACTCTGGCTTTAATAGGGGACCTGTATTCCTTCATTCATGGATAGACATTTCTTATTCTATTATGTTGTGCCTGCAGCATTATTTTTGTGTTATAGTGCTGGTTTACATTCGCAATCTTGGTCAGAATGCAGAATCTGACTATTGGTCAGAGTTTGACTCTGTCTGTGGTTGAACTGTAAAAGTTCCATGAACTTGGACTGGACATCAGGGTTTAATTCACCAGGCAGCAGTCTTTGTACCCCTTTTTTTATTCACTGCTTTGAGATGAAAGTTTAGATAGGTTCACCGTTGGATGCCCATCCATATGCTCCAGCTTTTTAACGAGAAGATT